>OX451736.1:1105765417-1106350004 GCA_948472305.1 Vicia faba
TATCATAACTTGGTCAATTTTTATCACCTTGAGCCCATTCTTTTTCCATAATGATCATATCTTGGTCAACTTTTATCACCTTGAGCCCATTCTTTTTCCATCTTCAACAAGTTATAACTTTCTCGATTTTTGGAGATATTGAATGGTTCAAATATCAAAATGTCATTCAAGAGATCTACTTCATGTCATCTTTTTTGGTCAAGAGCAAATTTCAAGGGGAGGGCTATGTTTGGATGCAAGAGATTATAAGTCATTTTTGAATAAAAAACTTAGAAATTTTCTAAGTATAGAAAGTCAACCTCTTTTTCTCAACTTTGACTCATTGCAACTTTCAACTCAAGCATCCATTTGATCCCATTCTTTGCACATTATAGAGCTTGTAACCTCATCTTTATAAAGCTTCAAGAATCATATCCTAAAACCCCTTGAGTTGAGAATGTCGTTGATTTGAATTTGGTAGCTTGAAACTAAAGTTTCTCCAAAAGTAAGAATTTGAAATCCTTATTTTGGCTTCTAAACACAAAATTTCTGCACATTTTTACTTCTAATCACGTTTAGTGAACCTCCAGAAGTGATTAACATGATAAAACGCAAAAATTGAATGAGTTTTGATCAAATTACAAGTCACACTTTTCTTGTTTGCAACTTCACACGATTTCCCTCCAAACTTCATCATTTCACACGCTTGAGAATTCCATTCACTTCCTTATAAATATAGGATCACCCCTCATTCATTTCCTCAAGCTTGGAAAGCCATAATCACCCTGCCAAACTCTCTCTTGAACACAATTTTCTGCAACTTCGAATTTTCTCTTACAGCCTTCCTCAATCATTTTTCTTTGTCAATTCACCTTCCTTGATCCTCACTGAAGCTAACAGAAGAAGAATTAAGCTCTAAAAATCCCTGAATCGTGCTAGCCAAGTCCAGTTTCAAAGCTCTTCAACTTAACTTCAATAGGTAGATTCCTTCATCAATTCTCTCAAACTTTGATACTATTGTGAAGCTCTCATCATCCTGACTCTAGTCGAAACATTTGTTTTCAACTGGAAACATGTTTTAATGAAATTTTAAATCCTTTTTCAAAACTTCTCTTATAAAATGACTAAGCTATAGTTTATATAAATTTTTCGTGAAGGTGTGGTTGTCTTTGTCTTGATGAGACAAAGTGAATGGTACCGGTCTCGAGCTCTAGTTTTACAGTTTGAGGAACCTGGTTTCGAGACTGGATGGAGGTTGAAGATGACCAACGTGTCATCCTTCAACCAATGAAAGCATACCATTTGGAATTTTCAAAAACTTGATTTAATATTTGATTTAGTGCTTTATTCAATAATGACCATGATATGCACAACGTGTCTGATCCATTGGATTAGCTTACTAACGCGTTCTGACTCTCATCCATTGGTCCACATTTTTTAAATTTATTTTATTTTCTTATTTTTATATTTAAATTTTTTTAAACTTCAAAAAATAATAAAAAATCCATTTCAACTTCAAAAAATATGAAAAAATTATGAAAAATACTTTTGATTTTTCTCTTTCTGATTTTTATTTTTTCACAATTTTATTTTGTGTTTTGATATTTTTTATAATTTTTCACTTTATTTGAATTGTTTTAATTGTTAAAAAATACTTTTCTCTATTTTTAAATTCTGGAAAAATTATAGAAGGATCCTGTGATACGGTGGCAGAACCGACTGTTATACTGGTTTTACATTTGTGTTTGCAAATGTTGAGGTAAGTAAGAGTCGCCACCGATGTAACACTTCATTCCTACCCGGCGGATAATAATAAAATCAGAGTTCAGCACAAATAGGATGCTACATTTATAACTTAAAATCAAACTTCATTTAATCGCATATAAAACATATACATAACACTTAACTCGGATGAACCGATAACAACCTGATGTATTCTTTAAAATCAAACAACTTTTTATTGATAAGCAGCGGAATATACATATTCAACTTCAATTCACATAACATCTTTATTCAACTAAAACAACTTCAAGATAACAATTACTTCATGTAAACAACTTAAAGATTCAGCAACAAAAATAATAATCAACAACTAAACATCAAGCATTCATCCCCCCCCCCCCGAGTGCTACGTATTAGAGCAAAAATACCGACTCGAACTAACGAAGGTAACAACTATTCTTCTTGATTACCTGCACGTTACCAACAGAGGGCAACATTCGAACAAAAGGGGTGAGATATCGGATAATATAATAAGTCGTATGGGAAATAATATATCAGAATCAGTTCATATAAAATCACCACTTCACAACTTTCAAACATCTTTAATCTCAACAAAACATTAACACGATATAATAACTAATTCACAACCTTTAGATGATACCTGTCACAACAAGTCAACAACATAAAGCAACAACAAATCTATCTTCACCACGACTCAAGATGTAACATCAAATGTGACTCAATTACAATGCACATGCATGTGGTACCATTGGAGCAAAACTTCCAACTTAAAAACATTTTCCAGTAATCTCGAGACACAAGGTATAAGCCTTCTTCACAAATAATTTTGTCAATACAGGCCTTCACAAAATCCGCCAATACATGCCTTCAGAATATCCACCAATACAGACCTTCACAAAATCCTCCAATACAGGCCTTCACAAATGCAAATGTATGAATGTAAAACACATGCAACAACATCATTAAACACTTCACGAGGCATATGCTTATATCACTACTTCATTGGCCATAGGCCTACAACGTCATTGTGATACAGTGGGAGAACTGACTTGGGTGTTTTGCGTTTTATCGCAAATGTTGCAGTTAACAAGAGTTACCACCGACTTTTCTTTTATCCAAAAGGAAAGGCTGAAAAGAACAGGAAAGACCTTTGAGATTATTTCTTGAGTTCGGGGGGTAGATTATGAAAAGGGAAGGTATTAGCACCCTTTTCATCCATAGTTATCTATGGGCTCTTAGTTGCTTGCTAGATCACTTGCTTTTGTTTGAAAATATGCTTTGTGTGGTTTTTGAAAGTATTTTGAAAAGGTGCCATCGTTTAGGCAAACTTTGTAATAGTTCTCGTTCGTAAGAACATATACAAAGTGTTGAGCTTTTGAAAATATTTCAAGTTTGGAAAATGTTTTGAAAGTGTTTTTGAAAGTGTTTGGTGTTTGTTTTGAAAATAGCAAGGATGTTTGATTTGAAAATGAGCAAGCAACTAGGAACAATCTACCTACTCAAAGAGTCTTAGTTCATTTCTTCCTTTTCCTTTGATATTGCTATCTTACCATTGATTTGGTAAGAATCCCTATATTTGGATGTAAAGGGACGGGCGTGGGTCATCGTTTAACCATGATAGCAATGTTGTAAGATGTCTTAGCATTTCTCTTTGAGGGATTAAGATCATTTTGAAAGGCAACATTTGATAGCGTCATCGAGGGACTATGATCTTGTATTTTTTATTGCTTTTTGATAAGATACCCCACATGCATAACATGACCATTTTTGTAAGGCAACAAAGTGGAATCACCCTAAGGGTGCAAGTGTGCAAGTGTGTTGATTTACATGCTTGTTTATCTTGAATTAGGGTTTGCTAACTTATTAATTTTATCTTTCCATACAAACCCTAATTTACTAGCATTTATATAAAGCGATAAATTGCAAAAGTAAAATTACTAAGCTATTACGTCATTAGGGGAGGGAGGGGGGTACAAATTTACAAACGGGGATTTTGCAAGGAAATTAAACCTAATTATCTATTACAACCATATTGAATAAATGTACAAGAATTGAATAAATAATGCACAAAGGTAAATGAAAAAAGAAATGATTTTGTTTGGTTTTTTAATGAAAGGGTTTTGTCTTGACCTAATTAAGAAAATGATTAGTTAAAAATAAACAACATTAAATTTAAACTAATTAAGAAATAAATTAAGTTAAAAATGTTTTTTAGGGTTTTTTGTGAAAAGGTTTTAACTTAATAAAAATAATATGAAAATTAATTAATTAAAAGAAACCTAAGTTCAAAATTAATATTAATGAGGATAATATAATAATTAAACCTAATTATCTAAACATTAATTAAAAAAAAGAATAATTTATTAAAAGAAAATTTTTTTTTGTTCTTTTGTTTTATGAAGAAAATAAAATATATAAGTGTAAATAATAAAATAAAAATATTTTTATATTTTTTAATAATAAAAAATAATAATGATAATAATAATAACAGTAATAAAAACAATAAAAGAAACTGAAATAAAATAAAAAATAAAATGATAAAAGAAAATAAATGGGTCAGGTGTGCAAAAGTAAACAGGGGTTAGCAAAAGAAAAAAATAGAAGGCCCAACTGTTGGAGGTTTCAAACAAAAAATGGAAGGAAAATGTGAACAAGAGGAAAAGGGTACCACTGAGGCTCGAACTCAGGTCCCAAAGGTTAACAGGCGCGCACTTTACCACTGGGTGGCTATACATCCATTCATATAAACAAAACAATAAATATATAATATAAATCAAGTCCTGAGGCCAACTTCATCTTCTTCCTCGCGCCAACAAACTGAACATGATTTTTAAAACCTGTAACTTCTTCATCTCTCAACCAAAATGGAAAATGTAAACATGAAATTTGTTCCATTTTTCCTCACGAATCCAACCATATAAATAACTAAAGCTATAAATCAAAGATGAATGGGAATTTTTGAAAGTACCAAATTCTGACCTAAATATTTCAGAAAGTTCAAACTTAAAATTCTCCTAGCTCAAGCAATATAAATGAAATCTATGGACATGTACAGTTTCAGGGCAATGATGTCTACATTTTATCTTCACAAATGCAAGCCTAACAATGCCTAAATAATGAGATGAAAAAGTCAGAAAATGTACCTCAAAGATGGAAATAGAGAAATGAGTTTGAGCTTGATTCAAGGTGCTACAATGATCATGTTAGCTTCCTTGAGTCTCTAGGAAGCTAATGCAATGCTTAGCTTGAGGTGAGAGTGGCTGAAATGGTTTGGAGAAGTCCAACTGCAATGCTCTGTTTTTGGTTATGAAGGTTATGGTAAATGGTGTTACAGTCGTGTAACAGGGTGTGAGATGGTTTGTATTTGATGTAAGGAAGTTTTAGGAACTAAAAGGCCAAAGAACGCACAAGGGAAATATGAGTTTGGAGTTCAAGGTCAGAAACCGTGCAACAATGAAGTTTTTGGGTAATTTCTGATTTGAGGGAGTTTGAGAGTGTTTCAGGGTGTTCAAGCTTGTGTTCTAGCTCACAAATAATGCCTCTATTTATAAGCAACAAGTTTGGAAGCTTGTTGTTATCAGAATTCAAAATCACAAGTTTAAGCATAACATGTGATTTTTGAGAAATCCAAGTTTCAAAGTCTTGCGTACTTGCTAAGATAGAGTGGTTATGCTTTAAACACACTTGCTTCTGACTTTGTAGATGGGGTGTGATCAGAGGGAACAAGTTAGAGGCTCAAGAATTGACTTTGTGCATAAAGCTTGCTTTTCAAGAATGACATTCTTCACTTTCTTCCCAAAATGGTAATGTGAATTAGATAAAGCTTAAATCACTTGGATTATAACTCAAAAGTTTATGTAATCCATTAATGATAGATAGATACACAAGTTAGAAGGCCTACAAAGCAAGATTATGCAGCCTAACTGTAGCGGTAGTAATGTTTAAGACTAAGTCATTGGATTGACTAGACTTGTACAAATCAAAAATAAAAATCGCCACCGCGCTTTATTGTTTCTAAAGGAATGGGAAAAGAGCGAATAACCCAAAAAGAGGGGGAAAGATTCAAGGTAAGGGGGTTGGTTATGCAAAGGGAAGGTATTAGCACCCTAAAAATCTTCGGTACTCCGCAAGAACCTCTTTGTAAAATCTGTATATTTTGGCTATAAAAAATATTGTATGAAAATGGATGGTGGAGGTGAGAAAAGAAATATATTTATTATTTTTTCACCCGCCGCGGTTGTGAACCTTTAGTGCCTACGTGCCACATTTTCGTGCAATAGGGGATCAGGGTACACGTAGTTCCCCTTTTTTAAAATTTTAAAACACAAATGTGTTGGTTAATTTTATGAGATAAAACATCATCGTCATTGTCCGTGTGGAAAAGATACCTACTACCCACAATCATGAGAAAGGAGAATTTGTTTCATCTCAAAATGTAGGATATGGCTTGGATTTTAAAATCAATAATGCCTCACTCAACACCCAAGTGGAAAATATCTCTCTTCACTACATATTGTAGAAGTATAGTTGTTTGTATCACTACAAGGATGGACAAGAGTTCAATCTTTTGAGAAAATGTTTAAAGATAAAAGCCAAAGTGGCAAAATAGTTTGAAATGAGATTGATTTACTTTTAGTCTTCTCACAAAAATGTCAAAGTATTATTAAGTTTCTTGAAGTTTATTTATGAAAATGTTTGAAAATGCATGGACCTAAGTCCAAGTTTATTATGAAAGTGGTTCAAGTTTAAAACAAGAAGAGATTTCAAAAGGAGGGAGAAGATTTTTGAAATTAAAGAAGATGGGAGGAGAAGAAGAGGCTATCCTAAAGGATAAGGTAAAAGCTAGGGATAAGAACCATCTAACCAACAAGAAGTCAATACTTGACACTATGAGCCAAGATAGAATTCTCATTCTTTGGATTGAAACCAAACAAGCAAAAATACTAGACCTCTTGAGAGAACCAAACTTCAAGTGTATTAAGTCTTCACAAAAATTAGGCAGAGTAACGACTGTATACGGGTGAATTCCAGATTACAAATAAAAGGTGTAATCACAATAACCTACACACAAAACAAACAAATAACCTAATGTCTTGAGGTAAACCTCAAGAGCTCCAGAAAAAATAATTGGATAAGATCACAAGGTGTCCAATCATAGGCCAAGGTTTCTAATCCTAAGTCCAAAAAGTTCAATGCTCCATAATGCCAAGGATAGTAACCAAATAGTCCAAGTATCATTAAAGATTTTTAGGGTTTATGTTAATTATTAGGTGTCTTCAAAAGAAAAGAAAAGCTCAAGTGAGAAAAATAAAAAAAAAATGACAAGAATATAAAGGGGCTCAAGTGAGCAAAGATGAAAAATAGCATAAAATGTAAATGCTAAAAGTAAATGGTGCATAAAGTAAAGAGCATAAAATAAAAACAAAAAATAAAATCAATTATTAGTGATTAGTGGTTAGTTGGATGATCATCTTGAAACTTGCATTTGGAACTCCTTAGAGGATTGGTAGAACCAAAGCCTCCACACAACAAGTTGCATTTGCTTTTTGTCAAGTATATCATTCATTTGGAATCCTTATGAGTATCATTCAATGATCAACGATGTTTAAGTGATCCGCGTTGACCAAAGGTGTTGTAGATCCATTAGAGGATTGATAGAACCAAAGCCTCCACACAATGAATCTCAAGGTTATTGGATCAAAGAGATCAAATTAACATACTTGGGCTTGCAAACATAAGTTTGGGCCACGAATGATCATTTATTCGAATCAGGACAAAATTTAGCGCTATGTTAAGCAATCGTAAGTGGACTTATATAGAAGTCTCACCTATTTTGAGATCGGTCAATAGCAATCTATGCACCATTTGTTTTGAGATATGATATAAAGATCATGCTCCAAAAACATTTAGTGCAATAAGAAGAGGATGAGATGAAGAAGGGTTAGAGAGAATATACAAACCATTTTTGCATAACCAACCCCCTTACCTAGATTCTTTCCCCTCTCTTTTTGGGTTATTCTCTCTTTCCCATTCCTTTGGAAACAATAAAGAGTGGTAGAGATTTTTACTTTTAATCTGTGTGAGTTAAGTCAATCTAATGGATTTGTCTCAACATTTCTACCGCTACAGAAAAAATGGTGACTTCACTGGAAAAAGATCGACCTATTGTTGGTCCATTCCTAAGTGGGTTAAGCCTATCTTTGTTTATTTATGTATGTGTTATTATCTGTTGTTGTACCCCAAAATTTACCCTCTTTTCATACACGCATATTATTAGTTTTATGGTTATGGAATAAAGGTATACTTATCAAGCTTCTTCAGGTTACAAGTGACATTTATTTCGCCAATGGATGTTCTTAGAGTATTTTCCGTGCTGAAGATCCGTTCGCCATTTTGCAATGATTCGGGGTTCAAAGATTCACAAGTCCAATCCGGCGCGTCATATTCAGGTGTTCTTTCGCTAAGATATCTCTGATAACGTATTCTCAAATTCAGGTTCGGCTCAAGAGTCAATTCTTTAAAGAAGGTCTCCGAATGTGTGAGTTTTCTCGAAGAAATGTAGTGAAAAAGTGTGCTGAAAGTGCAGTTTTTACGCACTAAAAAATTCATAACTTGAAGATCGTGGCTTGTTTTGAACCTGTTCCGGTGGCTAAAATTCCATCTTGACGTCATCTACATTTTCATCTCTCACGGGTCGAAGCCAATTTCAATCATAAGGTCTTCAAAAATGTGGATTTATCAAGTATTTTCGTACAGAAAATTTGTGACAAGTTTATTTGCGTCATGTTCAGAAAATCATAACTTGGTAGATTTTCATTGTATCGAGCTGGTTCCGGTGAAAAAATTTCACAAATTGAGTTGGCTATGTTTTCATAGGAGGTATTGAGTTCGAACGATATCCAAAATGCCTTTATTTTTTGCTCAGAATGCGCGTGACGCGCTGAAATCCTGAATGCTGAATATCATTTCATCTGGATCGAAACTTCGAAAATTCATAACTCAGTCAATTTTTATCGGATTTGGCCCATATTTTTACACAAGGTCACTGACTAAGAGATATACAACTTTGCATCCAAAGTCGATACCGAGATATGCTCCGATCAATACCAATATTTTATTGAAGAACGTGTCAGAGTTGACACTGGAGCCCAAAATAAGTTTGTCTGAGCAAAAACTTCAAAAATTCATAACTAATTCACTGTTTATCCGATTGAGCCCATTTTCGAAAAGGAGTTAGTTATCGATGTCGGCTACATTTTGTTTTCACATTTCAACTTCATAAATTGCACTTAATCCCCTGCGATTTAGCCTGGAACGTGACAGACTCAAGTGAATAAAAATCTGCACTATTACTTGTGGTTATTGGAGGCCCAATTGCACATTCAAAGCCCATTTTTTCTCTAATTTTTATTATATCATCTCATTCTTTTCACACAAAGAACAACAGGGAGAAAAAAAACCTTTTCCACAACCCTGTCAAAATATCAAATTCTTTCAAAAACCTTAAAATCCTTGTTACAAACCACCATCTCACTATAAACAAGCCATACTTGTTACAAACCCACATCTCACTACTTCTCCAGTAAGGGTAAGACTGGTTTGATATTCATGATCAAAAGAGTGTAGAAGCATTCATACATGCCATATCGGTTTTAATATTACAAAATTTCATATATTTACTTTATTTATATTTCATGATATAGTAATTTATCTAATGTGTTCATGAGATTCAACACTGCAGATTTAGACAGGGTCACATACAGGGTTATTACACCAATACATGACTCATGGCAAGGCAGGAATCCTGAGGATACTCCCCACTTGGTTGTCTCGAAAAATAATGGTCATGTCCCTCGAACGTAGGGGTAACTTAGCAAAGTCCCTCAGTTAAAGTCATCATAAAGATCATAGTCCCTCAATGTCCCTCGAGTTGCCTGCGAGAAATGATCTTGTCCCTCGATGTTGCCTACGCCTATATGATGACAGTCCCTTCGAAATGCTAAGGTATCCTTACATGTTGCCTTCAATGACCACTTCATCCCTTTCGATAGTCCCTCAACATCCAACGACTAGGGTTACCTACTCACTAATAGTAGGATAACATAGTCTAAAGGATAGGAGGAAAAGAGCAAGCTTTTTTTCGAGTAGGTAGATAACTGTTAGGTACTTGCTCAAACAACTTTTTACACCATACACTTTCAAAACTCTTTTCAAACTAAAGTTTTCAAAACGCTTTATCACACTCTTAAAGACTGATACAAGGGTTACCATCAAGTGAATCGCCGCACTAAGGCATTTTCAAAACTTTTCAAAAGCACACAAACACACCAAGCAAATTTTTAAAAGATGAGCAAGTACCTAAGAGCCCGTGGAAAACCACAGATAGAAAGGGTGCTAACACCTTCCCTTTCTATAATCTAGCCCTCATACTCAGAAACATCTCAAAAAAGGTTTTTTTCCAGTTTTTTTTCCTTTTCCTTGTTGGATAAAATAAAAGTTTGTGGCGACTCTTGCTTACCGCAACATTTTGCGAACAAAAAACGCAAACCAGTATTAACAGTCGGTTCTGCCACCGTATCACAGAACTGACGACTATGCTGGGGATAAATATATAAAGTGGGGTTTACCTTAAGATTTAGGCCATTTTTAAATTGCTTTCTTGTTTGTTTTTCCTTCTTTATCTTTGAGGGTTTTTGCTTGGGTATTGTTAAAGATCCTATACCCGGATCAGGGAACACTTTTTAGGTAAACAACAATAGATCGTGGAGACTGTACGGCATAGACCGATATGGTTTAAGCGATGGCTGTGTTGGTGTGACACTTTGGTTGGTACCGGTATCCTTCATGTGGAAACGAGGAGAATACGGGGCCGCCGTGTGGTGTCGTAAAGCACTAAGGGACCTTAGAACCTTAGTTGAACAAACTTGGCCATTAGAAAGTAGTGAGATAGTCGGCCTCGGTATAAAGCTGAGAATTGGTTGATACTCGATGCTACACTCATTGAGATCAGACTTTCGGGATATTTCGGCCGCAAGAAAAGATTCCTTGAGCTGAAATAATGCCCGATAAAGGATGGTCAGTGATATTGAGAATCTTTAGAACCCGGTTACTTTTCTAAGACAGGTTTGAAACCAACTAAACTTCAAGAGGGTACTTACCTTTAACCTCAAGCAAGCCTTAAACCTAAGGACTTGGTGTGATTTGTCTGTGTTTTCTATACTTGTGATTTATCATGACATCATAAACATCATACCATAGCATATCATGACTAACCATTTCAAGGATCCCGAGGGCCTGTGATGCAGGTTATGATAAATCAGACGTCTAGCAAGGGGCAAGGGGATTTATTTTCCTCTAGCCAATGTCGTCAGAAGATCAAAACTCAACAACTTGAGTCAGGGGCTATGACCCACTTGATATGGTGAGCTTGACTCTTGTAGAAGGACTCTCAACGATACAAAGTTCTTCAATCAAAGCTGCAAAATTCAACTTCTAACATTTTCTTGTTTACCCCGCGAGATCCTTGAAAACATTGCATACATATATAATACATATCATTGCATAAGCAGGTTTCAAAGCAGGTCTCTCATGTTCTCGCTGTTTATTTCAGCAATGGCTCTCCAACAAGACAACAAAGATCTCCAAGCTCAAGATGCCCAATTCAAGGAATTTCTCCTGAATCTATCCAAGGGGCAAGAAGACCTGAAAACACTCTTCGTCGGGAATCTGACCAAGGAACGTCTTGACAACAACAAGGATGAACAATTGGAACAACTGCAAGATGAGGTAGAATCAATGAGAATCCAGATGCTAGGGCAGATGGCTCTTATCCAAAACTTAGCTCGAGGACAAGAAGTGCTAAGAGCTTTCCTCAACAAGCTTCACCAAGATGGATGCAGATCCATGAAACAAATAGTTAAAATTATGGATCAAGGCATTAATAAACCCCCAGTGAGAGAAAAGGTTGGTTTGGTCAGGAACAGACCTTTCCAGATTGCTACTACATCACGAGCCCAACCACAACCTCGTCAACAACAACGGGTCAATCAACATAAGAAGAATACATCTGAAAGACGCTTCACTGAAATCAACATGTCATTGGCTCAAGCATTGCAACACCTATTGAAGGATAAGTTGGTTATATTAGGGGACCCTCCTCAGAATCCCAACATAGCCTCCCCAAGGTACAATCCAAATGCAAGATGTGCATACCACTCCAACAGTCCTGGACATGAAACCAACAGCTGTTGGGCGTTGAGAAATAAAATTCAAGACCTGATTGATGAAGGAGCGCTAGAATTTGCACAAGATGGTTAGGTTGAGTTCTTCTGCCATCCCTCCAAGGCATACCATATGAAGTGACAAGTTCTCACAAGAAGACTCTTCGTTCATTAGAATTTTCAATGTGTAATTTTCTTTTGATTTTGTTTGAACATTTATTCATATCAAACCTCGTTATTTCATCAATGCATTGCACATGTTTTTCTTGAATCAATTCATTCGTATTCACTATTTCAAAAATGCGTTCTTATTTCCTTTTGTGATATTCAACTCTCTATTAAAAACTCCAAGCCTTAGAGGGAGGATGATGAAAATGATACCACAATCTCTACAGTATGCTTCCGAACAGACCCCGCTGACGATGTACATGCGTTATTTCAAATCCTAAACAGTGGAGTTATAAGGAAGATAATCCCTGGTCAACCCCTTCGAGCCAAAGAAGTAGGAGTTTTTCTTTTCACACAAATTAAAAGCCTTAATCATAACCCAGGGCAGAGTAGTTTTCTCAGTTAATTCAGAGGCGCATTCAGTCACAATCTACCGCTTCGTACACAATGAATGGCATCGAAGACGTCCTTCCAAAACAAAAGACGGTGATGGTTCTGTATAATCTTCAAGATAGGCAGTCATTATCTCTCGAAATAAAATCCCATTAAGTCAAAACCTATGAAGGAGACTTAAGAGAAAACTTGGGGCATCCCGCTGACTGTAATCACAAAAGAAACAATTCAGGCAAAAAAAGGGATAACGAAAAGAAAAAAAAAGAGATTACTAAAAATCCTCGACAAGAAGAAGATTACAAAAATGACTGCCTTTTCAAAACAAATGTTCCATTTCTGAATCATCACCAAGTATCAGAGCAAAGATTCCAGACTCAATCGGGATCTAAACGCGTAATTAACTGAGCATAGGACTGAAGAACATCACGAAGAGCGGGTTGGGTACAAATAAAATTTGAGCCTTTATCCTTTGTTTCTTGAACCGTGAACCAGGCCACATTATAACCCTTAAAAGTCCTAGCTGAGGCATGGGTTAGTTTGAGAGTATACTGTTACAAAGGTATCCTGACTCCTGTAGGCTTTGTTACGAATCCTGAGTTGATATCACATTCTTACGAATTTTGTTTTACTACACAAAACACATTTTCAAAAAATTTATTTTCAAGACATACACGAGTTTTGCATTCTTTAAATGACATTGTTTGCATATGACTAATTGTTTGACAGTAGAGAAATCCGCACAATGGATATTCAATGAACAAATATCCTCTCAATGGACAGAATCACCTCAGCGGGAAAGACACTTCCAATAACAGGTCTTCCATAAGCAAGGATCATGACATGATGCCTAAACACACCTGGGGAAGTCTCTCCAAAAGTGCCAAATAACCAGGGGCAGATCTCCATCTGAATCGCTTGGGGAATTACGCACGTATTCCAATAATGAATCATGTGCCACCAAGAAAACATTTTTGACAGTACTACAACATAACACTATGGACAGTGACAACTCTACATCCTGAAAGCATGGACATAGTCAGAAAATACTATACATGAAAAAAATACCCGCTAGGTTGACACACCTAGGAAAAAATAAGGGAATCCCGACGAACCAAAAGGGTTCGGGAAAAATTAGGGATAAAAATGAAAAATTCTGTACACCCGGCAAGTCGAAAACCTGAAAGGGCGGCTTGGGCAAAAAAGGGTATCCCGGTTGTTGTACCCCAAAATTCGCCCTCCCATATTCTTCAAGGTTTGCTAAGATCATGCTTTAAAATCTCCCCAAAGGTTGCACAGTCCAATGGCCTCCTAACAGTCAAAAATTAGGGTTTTGGTTCTGGCAAAGAAGTTGTAGTTTCCAAGGGTCCAAACAAGTCCCACATGCCTATAAACATTGTCAAACATCCTCATGCCAAGTTTCAAGACTCACAGCATAAAATTGCACAGTCAAAAATCCTAATTGCTCAACAGTCAACTACAGGGGCAAAATGGTCATTTGACAGTCAAAAGTCAAATTTTTTGGTCAACATCTTATTTTGAAGCCACAAACATCATTTGATCAATTCTTGATCATGATTCTCAAGGCATGGCTCAAAAAGTCTCAAGATGCAAAAGTTTCTATTTTTGGACAGCTGAAAAAGTCAACTGCAAATTGACCAGGGCATAACTTCCACATGGTTTATCAGAAAAATTCCATCCAAAGCTCATTTTGAAGAGAATGACATTTCCTACAACTCCTCTTCACACTTCAAGTCCAAGAAATGCTCTCACAAAAAGTTATCAATCTCAACATTATAGGTCATTTTCAAAAGTCAACAAAAAGGCACTTTTAGTCAAAGACCATAACTTGAGATTGGTAAATCAAAATGACATGGGACCAATGGAATTGGTTAGAGGACTTCAAGACCTTTCCAAAATGTCCAAGAACATGATCAAAGCTTAAAAATTGAGCAAGATATGCCTTGTGGAAGTTGGGAAATGTTTGGGAATTTTGAAAAGTCAACTTTGCTTCAAATGCCTCAAAATTGCTAATGGGCCTCAATTTCTTCCAAGAATCATCACCCAAAAGCTATGCACGACCCATTGACCCAAAGGGGAGTTATTTTCTTATTTTTAATTAATTAATTGAGTTTTTAATCCTATTAATTCATTTAATTAAAATTAAATTTAAGAAAAATACTAAAACATGTTTTCCAAACCTTTTTGTGCAGCATATCCACTCATCATGACCTCAATATTTCGTGCATACCTCAAAAGGAAAGAATCTTCAAAGATTGGCATAAGAAAGGCATGAAAAAGATTGAAAAAGATGCTTGAAAATCAAAAATTAAAAACATTGATTCAATGGATTTTGGGCTTTGTTTTTGACCTAGAATGATTCCTCATACATATGCAAACACAACCCTAACGAAAACAAGAAGAAAGCTGCGCAGGAATTAAGAGAACAACTTTGCATTTTTTTCCAAAAAAATTGAAAACTGTTTTCATAGATACAAGGTGTTTCAAAGCCAAATAACGATTCCAATACACTCCTGACACATCGAGGGGGCGTTTGCAATTGAAACCAAGCTTCCACGCGCAGAGAAACGGTAGAACGCCATAGCCCTGTTCATGAAAACTTTCATAATCGTATTTTGATTTATATGCATGTTTCATACATTTTAAATGTTGATTTATATTAATATGGACCTTCTGAAGCTCATGATACCATTTAATTGTCCTAACCATGCCTGTAGCGAAATATGCCATTAACGTTTTCTAGGTTTTCAGAAGTTTGAATTTGGGGCTTTCCTCATCTGGAAAAATTAGGCCACGAGACCTGTACCACTGGATTCAGAACCTTCCACCGAATTCAACCAACCATTCACGCTCAATTTATGTGGCTTCCTCTTCTAATCGCTATTATTCGTCATGTCACTTAGTGGGGGTTAAAAACCCCCGCTATCTAATTCATGTTTTTGCAGGAAAACAAAGAAGAAGCAAAGGTGTCATCCTGTGGTTGGAACATTCAAAAGCTAGCGCGTTTTTGTTTGACCTATACCAATAGTGCTTATTTCTTTTATATTATTTGTTTGCCAATATTATAACAAAAGCGTTTGAGTGGTTCAGTGGTTGGGTGTACGTTTGGTGAGTGTTGGGACCTGGGTTTGATTCCCAGGTCCCCCTATATATTTCATACTTTTTCTATTAACATGCTTCTATGCAGCTTTCATCCAGTGGTCCACCAAACGCCTTGCCTGCTTGCCTGCCAAGTGTCCCCAGGGATCCATCCAAAGGCCAGAATATGCTGACTATCATGCACGTTAGTCAACCATGCCCTATGCAATTCCAGAAAGTCCAAAAAGGCCTAAGTTCTTGGGCCAAAATACTGCAAATTAACCTCCAAAAAAGGCCAACACCCCCCACAGTTTGCATTTTCTTTTTCCTTTTTCTTTCTTCTTCTTATTTTAATTGTCTTTCCTTTGTTTTATTTAATTCATAAAAAATATAATTTTCATAATAAAACCAGAATTCATAAAATAAAAAAAATATATGTTTTATTTAATATTTAGTTTATTAATAATTGTTGTAAATAAATTTAATAATCTATTTAGGTTAATTTAGGTTTTTTTAACTTTAACATTTTTTTTCTTAAATAAACTAAAAAACACAAAATTATGTTTTAGCATTGTAATTCTTCTTTCTTAATAAATAATTTATTTCCTTATCATCATTATTATTAATAATTAATTATTTTTGTAAATAACTTATAATTAATTAATTAGGGTTAAATTAGGTTAAACTTAAACAATTTTCTTTAATAATTAAAAACAAATTTAGAACTAGGGTTTTATTTAATTTCAAATTCCAATTAATGTTCTTTATTTCCATTAAATACAAAAAAACATCAAAAAAATAAGTTCTTTCCTTTATTTAATTTAAGGGTTAATACCTATTTTCACCCCTGACATATGGGGTGTATTTGAAAAACCCCCTGCCAAAAAAAAAGTTACAATTGTTACCTTGAGGATGCCACATCCCTAAAAGGCTGATGTGGCTTATATTTTTGTTAAAAAAAATTTGTCCTTCAGCAAGATTCGAACCATGGACATTATGTTTGCAATAAATGCTTCTTACCACTAGACCAATGCATTTTCTTTGTTACTTATATGCATCAATAAATATTCATATCATTAACATATTAATTACAATTATCAATAAATTTTCTTAACTAGTTGATTTAAATAATTTTAAAAAAAATGTTTTACATATTTTATCTTTTTACTCTAACTTTTTTTAAATTTTAAATTTTTAAAAATCACTTAAATTTAAAAAAATCACTTAAATTTTCAAAAAACACTTAAATTTAAAAAAATCACTTAAATTTAAAAAAATAAGTTAAATTTAAAAAAATCACTTAAATTTTCAAAAATCACTTAAATTTTCAAAAGTCACTTAAATTTTCAAAAATCACTTAAATTTAAATCACTTAAATTTAAAATCACTTAAATTTTCAAAAATCACTTAAATTTAAAAAAATCACTAAAATTTAAAAAAATAAGTTAAATTTAAAAAAATCACTTAAATTTTCAAAAATCACTTAAATTTAAAAAAATCACTTAAATTTTCAAAAATCACTTAAATTTAAATCACTTAAATTTAAAATCACTTAAATTTTCAAAAATCACTTAAATTTTCAAAAATCACTTAAATTTTCAAAAATCACTTAAATTTAAAAAAATCACTTAAATTTTCAAAAATCACTTAAATTTAAATCACTTAAATTTAAAATCACTTAAATTTTCAAAAATCACTTAAATTTAAAAAAATCACTTAAATTTTAAAAAATAAGTTAAATTTAAAAAAATCACTTAAATTTTCAAAAATCATTTAAATTTAAAAAAATCACTCACTTAAATTTAAATCACTTAAATTTAAAATCACTTAAATTTTCAAAAATCACTTATTTAAGTGATTTTTGAAAATTTAAGTGATTTTAAATTTAAGTGATTTAAATTTAAGTGATTTTTGAAAATTTAAGTAATTTTTTTAAATTTAAGTGATTTTTGAAAATTTAAGTGATTTTTTTAAATTTAACTTATTTTTTTAAATTTAAGTGATTTTTTTAAATTTAAGTGATTTTTGAAAATTTAAGTGATTTTTGAAAATTTAAGTGATTTTTGAAAATTTAAGTGACTTTTGAAAATTTAAGTGATTTTTGAAAATTTAAGTGATTTTTTTAAATTTAACTTATTTTTTTAAATTTAAGTGATTTTTTTAAATTTAAGTGTTTTTTAAAAATTTAAGTGATTTTTTTAAATTTAAGTGATTTTTGAAAATTTAAAATTTAAAAAAAGTTAGAGTAAAAAGATAAAATATGTATAAAACATTTTTTTAAAAATTATTTAAATCAACTAGTTAAGAAAATTTATTGATAATTGTAATTAATATGTTAATGATATGAATATTTATTGATGCATATATGTAACAAAGAAAATGCATTGGTCTAGTGGTAAGAAGCGTTTATTGCAAACATAATGTCTATGATTTGAATCCTGCTGAAGGACAAAATTTTTTTAACTTTGAATTAACATTCAATTAATAAAATATTAATATAAATGCCATGTGGAATTAAAAATTAAAAATTAATTAAAAATAACAACTAATCAAGCCATGTCATTAAATAATAATAAAAATATAACAAAAATATAAGCCACATCAGCCTTTTTAGGGATGTGGCATCCTCAAGGTAAAAATTGAAATTTTTAAAATTTGTCAAGGTAACAATTGGAACTTTTTTTTTGGCAGGGGGGTTTTTCAAATACACCCCATATGTCAGGGGTGAAAATAGGTATTAACCCTTAATTTAATTAATTTATAATTTCGATTTAATTTCTTTAAAGGGTCCAACGCCCTCGCACTCGATTCTAATTTCCTTTCGCACGTTTATTTTTATTTCCTTTTTTAATCTCATGTAACTGCCCCAAAGCTTTGTAATAGATAATTAGGACATTTACTTTCCGCATTTTATTTCAAATCGGGTCTTTGTTTAATTTGGCGATGTATAGACCCGCGCCTTGTAATAGCGTAGGACCTTTATTTTTCCGCATTTTAATTTCCGCACCCTTAACTGCTAATAATCACATGAAAGAATGTATGCCCAAATAAAATCAAAGCGTAGACCATCAAATGCATGACAAGAATAAAATATGACTGAAAATGACACACAATTCACACACCACTCTTAGGGTACGCCTCACTGTTGCCTTGCCTACGAAACGTGGTCGTCGAGTATAGGACGTTTTAGTAAGTCCTTATGTCCATGATCAATGGCATAAGGGTAGCTTCTAAGGTGTCCTATTGTTGCTCTGGTGACCACACTGTCCCTAACCCTCGAATTGACCCGAACACCTCCAACGGTGGTGCTACCTACCTCTCAATGGTGGGATGGCACTACCTTAAGGACATTAACACAGACTAATTCCTTAGGGTAGGTAGACGACTCGTAGATACTTGCTCTAATTCAAAACAAATCAAAAACTTATTTTCACACCGACACTTTGCAAAAAGCTTTCGAAAACAACTTTTCAAACACTCTTGAGGACTGATACAAGAGTCGATCTGAAACTTTCAAAGAAACTTTTTTTCAAACCCACTCACCTTGAAAAGCAAACAAACATTTTGAAAACACAAATGAGCAAGTATCTAAGAGCCCATGGATAACCATGGATAGAAAGGGTGCTAACACCTTCCCTTTCTATAAATCTACCTCCCGGACCGAGAACTAATCTCAAATAAGGAATTTTTCTGTGCTTTTGTCCTTTCCATGTTGGAGAAAATAAAAGACGGTGGCGACTCTTGCTTCCGCGACATTTTGCGAACCAGCGTTAAACAGTCAGTTCCAGATCCACCGATCACAGAACTGGCGACTCTGCTGGGGATACTTAAAGTGAGGTGTACCTTAGGATAGTTCATAACTGTGTTTTCAATTGTGTTGACTTGTTTGCTTTAAATTGTGGGTTGCATCGGAGTTACATAGATCCTAACCCGGATCTGGGGATACCCTGTTTAGGTAGCATAAGCTGTGAGGGACCTGTCCGGCGTAAACCGACATGGGTGAAGCAGTGGCTACGTTGGTGTGGCACCTTGGTCTATACCGATATCCCTTGTGTTGCAACGAGGAGAATATGGGTCTTCTGAGGAGTCATTAAGCACCAACAGACCTTAGAACCTTAAATGACCCAACTTGGCCAATAGAACAGTAGCAGTATGCTACGCCCATTGAGGGTAAACTCTCGTGATGGTTCTGGCCACAAGAAAAGATTACGATGCTGGAGTTATGACCGATTAAGGGTAGTCAGTGATATTGGGATCCTCTAAGAACCCGGTTACTTTTGATAGGACAGGTATGATCCAACAAACTGAAAGAGGGTAATACCTAGACCTCATGCTGGCCTAAACTCTAAGGGTTTCTCTTGTGCGAATTGTGTGCCTTCCAACTTGACTATTTGCATGCTTATTATCTGACACTTGAGTTGCTTGCAGGTTTTGTTTACAGTCCTTAATTGAGACTCATAACAGGGTTTACCTACATTACCCCATGCATAGCATAACATCATACCATTGCATACATCCTACATAAGGACTAATCCATTTCAAGGATCTCAAGGGTCTATGATGCAGGTCATAATGAATCAAACTGTATAGCAAGGGGCAAAGGGGATTTATTTTCTCCTAGTCAGGTTGAGGACTTGAGTCAGAGGCTATGACCCACTTGATATGGTGAGCTTTGACTCTTGAAGAAGGTTCCCCTAGCCAAGGTTGTTTGGAAATCAAAACAAACATGATGACTTGAGTCAGGGGCTATGATCCACTCGATATGGTGAGCCTTGACTCTTGAAGAAGGACTCTCAACAATATGAAGTGCCTTCAATCAAGTCACCGGATTCCAGCTCTAACAAATTTCTTGTTTACCCCGCGAGATTCTTGAAAACATTGCATGCATACATGCACATCATTGCATAACAGATACCCTTGTTGCAGGTCACTTACCTTTCTCGCTGTTTATTTCAGCAATGGCTTCCCAACAAGATAACCAGGGACCTCATGCTCAAGAGACTCAGTTCAGGGAGATCTTCTTAAGCCTATCCAAGGGGCAGGAAGAACTGAGAACACTTCTCACGGGGACTTTGGTCAAGAACAGTGCTGAGGACGACAAGGACGAACGACTGAAACATTTGCAAGCTGAGGTGGACGCAATGAGAGCCCAGATGCTGGGGCAGAGGACCATCATTCAAGGCTTGGCTCAAAGACAAGAAGAGCTCGGGGTTCTCGTCAACCAACTGCTTCGGAGTAACCAACTGGGGCAAACATCTAAGGGTAAAGAGCCAGTCATCATTCAACCACCTTTGAGACAAGGGGATAAGGGGAGAGCTCCTCAAATGGCTTCAGTGCCACAAATTCAGCATCAACCTCACCAGCCTCAGGCAGACAAGCCCAAAAGGCAATTCACCAAGCTCAATGTGTCGCTGCCTCAAGCTTTACAACAACTGCTGAGGTTGAATTTGGTAACTCTAAAGGACCCTCCTAAGAATCCCAACAGGACACCTGCAAGGTATAACCCCAACGCCCGCTGCGCTTATCATTCTAACAGCCCGGGACATGCTACAGATGATTGTTGGACCTTGAAGAATAAGATCCAGGACCTGATCGATGAAGGAGTTGTGGAATTCACCCAAGATGGCCAGGCTGAGTGCTTCTACCATCCCTACAGGAGTCACCATTTGAAGTAGTAAGCCCTGAGATGGGAAAACTTTTGTTCATTCGAATGTTCAAGTTGTAGTTTTCTTTGACTATTTAAACAGTTATTCATGTTAAACATTGTTATTTCATTAATGCACTACACATGTCTGTTTTGAAGTAATTGTTTCGCATTTGCTATTTTCAAAATTGCTTTCATTTTTCTGTGATGATCAACTCTCAAATTAAAAAATCCTAAGCCTCTTGAGGGAGGATGACGAAAACGATACCACGATCTTTACAGTATGCTTTTGAACAGACCCCGCTGATGAGGTACAGGCATTGTTTCAATCCCTAAACACTGGAGTTATAAGGAAGATAATCCCTCGTCAACCCCTCTGAGCCAAAGAAGTAGGAGTTTTTCTTTTCGAAATTTAAAACCCTTAATCATAACCTGGGGCAGGGTAGTCTCTCAGTTGATCCAAGTGCATAACGAATGGCACCAAAGAGGTCCTTACAAAACAAAGAAAGACAGTGATGGTTCCGAACAATCATAAAGACAGGCAGTCATTACTTCTCAAAATAAAAGCCCAATAAGTCAAAACCTATGAAGGAGACTTACAAAACTGGGGCATCCCGCTGACTGTAATCACAAAAGAAACAGTTCAGGCAAAATGTAGGGATAACAAAATAAAAAAGAAAGAGGTCATACAAACCCTCAACAAAAACAAAAATGACTGCCTATTCGGAATAAACCATCAATATCTGAACCATCACTGGAATATCAGAGCAAAGACTCAAACAAGGTCTAACGCACGATCAACTGAGCTTAGGTTTGAAGAACATCACGAAGAGTGGGTGGGTACAAATAATTTGAGCCTTTATCCTTTGTTTCTTAAACCATGAACCAGGCCACGCTACAACCCTTAAAAGTCCTTGCTGAAGCATGGGTTGGTTCGAAAGCATACTGTTACAAAAGGTATCCTGACTCCTTAAGGCTTGCGGTAAAATAACGAGTTGACATCACAGTTTACAAAAAATTTCACCTGTGTTTTTACCAAAAAATGCATTTCCAAAAACTTCGAAACAGACATAAGCTTTGCATTTTTAACATAACTTTGTTTGCATGTGACTTTTTGTTTGAACAGCATAGAAATTCGCACGACGAATGCCTAATGAACAAAAGCACCTCCAATCAAGGGGCATGGCCTGATCATTGTCCATCATCTGGGGCAGTTAAGTCAAGATTCAAAGAATCTCTCAAATGCCAAAAAGCCTGGGGCAAATCTTCATCTGGATCACTTGGAGCGTTGGACGATCAAACAAAGATCTTCTGGTAGTATGGCAACACTACACTACTGACAGGGGCACCTCCCTACATTCTGAGAATGTGAACATAGTCGAAAAAATACTGCGCATAATCAAAGACCCGCTAGGTTGACACACCTAGGCAAAAATAAGGGCTTCCCAGCGAACCAAAAGGGTTCGGGCAAAAATAAGGGATGAAAATAAAAAAATTTGTACACCCGGCAAGTCGAAAACCTGAAAAGGCGGCTTGGGCAAAAATGGGTATCCCGGTGGACTGAAAACCCGAAAGGGCGGTCCAAGCAAAAGTTAGGGATCAAAGCGTACGACTATGTCCCTGTCATCTCGTCACTTGCCTACCAGAAGAAGATTTGTCAAATCGGCAGTCATCAAGCACCTCCACAGGTATCTTCCTCTCCCACATCAGAAACAGGGGCAGTAATGAGTCGTCCAAGCGATCTAATTGCTCTGTCCACAAGATACAAGGTATGATCAGCTGAAGAAGGTAACCAAGATATCTTAACTCCCCAGAGAGTCAGCCAGCAAGTCAATACACTCTCCCCAAGCAGGGTTATCCTATCAGCCTTAAGGAAGTTAGGTATCCCCCGCAAATCTCAACATTCCTCAGCGAAGTATACAGATATTCTTAACAAGCATCCCCGGCGGTATACCAGACGTCCAGCGGAGCCACTTCCCCAATATATCTCAAATTTCTCCAGGAGAGTCCAATCCAGATTTCCCCAGGAGAGTCCAATCAAGATTTCCCCAGGAAAGTTTGAATCCATCTCCCCAGCAGGAAGTTTATCCCCAGTAGATTCTGGAAGCTCCCCCCTTGCAGAGCACGAACGCGTCCCCCGGCTTTATTCAAAGGTTATTTCCCTACCAGGATATAACTGGGTTATCCTCAGCCAAAAGCCACGGAAAGACCGTCCTCGGCAAAGTATTCTTATCCCCAGCGGAGTCTATTAACACTTCCAACATAACAACGCTATCCCCAGCGAAGTTATCATCAAGCATCCCAGCAACGTACCTATCTTCCCACAAAGTATTGTTCCCCAGCAAGATCGCTAGAATAATTTTCTCCCCGCAGAGTAATCTATTTGCCAAGTTTATTCCCCAACGGAGTTATCTTCTCCTACCAGTATTCTTGCAATCTTCATCCCCAGCGGAAACGAAGAACTCTCTTCAACCATCAGCCCAGGATTTAACTTCCCGGCGTCCGTCAAGGATCTATTTTCCTAAGACGAAACATACATTCATAAACATCGCATTTCTATACATTATAGCATGCATATATGCATCATGAACATACGATCTCATTGTTGGCTGAAGATTTTGATAATATTATTAGAAGCCAAATGAATTAAACGTTTCGATTGAAATGAAGTAAAACGTCATGTTTCGAAGTAGCAGAAGCAGTGTTTTGAATAAGCATGTCAAAGCTGGAGCTTCGAGTGGCAAATATGGGAACATATCTAAAGAAGTCTCGAAATAACAACAAGGCTGTGTCTGGGAAGTGCGTTCGAAACGGAGAAGTACCAAAGCATTTGAAATTCTAATGGAAGCGGGACATTCGAAGTTTGAAATTTATGTGCTGGAGCATTTGGAGACACGTGGAAAGAAGAAAGAGGCATTGTTCTGCATGTTCTGAACATGGCATAATCCTATAGCAAGACCGTTATGGTCGAATTAGTATAAATAGAAGTCTTAGTATTAGGATTTCGTGTGTCATATCTATTGTACTAAATTCTCAGTAACATTCAAACTACCACATGGCAAGGGAAACGAATGCAAGATCAATGTACGTATGATAGCACCATATATTTCTGATTTAATGAAAACCTTTTACCATTTCCAGCACTTTCCTTTATCTTTCTGTCAAATAACATTTACAAGTTTTCTCATTTACAGTCTTTTCACTTCGAAATCTCTTCATTAAAGTTTTACATTTCAATGCTTTCTTCACATTTCAAGCACTTTACATTTCAGAAAACTGTCATATTTTCCATGCCTTTACCTTCAAGCTTTATCCTTCGAACGCATATTTTTACTTAAAGTCATTTACAGATTTCTTGCATTAAACGCTTTCTTCATACTTCAAACCTTTTACGTTCCAGAAACCCTTTACATTAACTGTTTTTATAATTCGAAACCATTTACTTGCCTTTTATGCAATTTTACATGTCTTTACAATTAACATTTATTCATGCAACTTAGTTTCGTACACGCACATTTTGATTACATCTTTAGACCTTTAAGAGAGAAATCGAAATAAGCCAAACACATATACAACACTCAAATATCAACCATGAATATCTGTTCGATCATGAGAGTAACCCTAATGACCAAGGAATCCTAGGATCAATCTAGTCGATCCTGTGAGTTACCAGAGGAATTGAATAACAGTCAGAAAGATTATTCGATAGTTTGGAAGACTAGCGGTTGTTTACCAGAAATCACTGGAAACAAATTGGCACACCTGGTGGGACCAATAATTGGATATTAGAAATAAAGATTGTTGAGACATAACCATTAGAAAACGTTGGAACCTAAGAAGTTTGTTGTTTTATGAACCTAAGAAGTGGTAAAATAACCAACAACAGCCAACCCTTATCCAGAAGAAAACGTTTGGACAAAATGTCTAATTCTGACAATCAACAAGGGGAACAAAATGCCCCACATAGAACAGGCACTAATATGTCCACTTCGATCGGAACATCTAATGTGATCCCTTCGAATGCACAGTCTGTTGCATCTTCAACCAGTAATATAGCCACCAATGGAGTAAGTGGCATATCAACTAATAGTTCGATCTTAGGAAATACTGGAACCATTGGTTACCCTGGGGGATTCGTTCCACCATCAGGGACACAATCCCATTTCGCCACTCCATTAACTAGACCACCCGGTTTCGATGGAAATAGAACCAGAAATTCCTCTTATGGAATGCCAACATCTTTTATGGCAGGTTTACACAATTCCACATCGAATTCATCCCCACAACTAGGGTCTGAGTCTGGGGCGAATCAGTTTATGACAAATAACCAAGGGTCAGTGGGTTATAGCATAATGCATATCTTAACCACAGAAAACCAGTTGGCTTTTAGGCAATTGATGGATGACAGTAACCATAATATGATAGGGGTGTTAGCACAAACCATGCAGGAGATATTTGCCCCAATAGTGCAAAATGTGACTGTGACAAACAGGGAAAACGCTGACAACATGAGTCGAATAGCAGATTTCTTTGCTCCCCCAGAAAGGCGTAGGCAGAATCAGGCGGGATTTCGAGCAAACATGCCTGTTATAGAACAAATTGCTAACGACCCAATTTATAGACCACCCAGAGAAGAAGTTAACTTAGGGGCCAGGGCACCAAGGTTAGAAGCCCCAATAATCCCAGGCCCACAAAGAGAAATTATGGAACCAGGGGCAAGGGTCGAAAGGCTAGAAGCCCCAGAGTTTCGAGAAGAACAACCTAGGGGAGTTGTCTTGGTTGGTCGAAATCAGGATGTCGATGCTGTCGTTCATAGAATTCGAAACGATAACATCTTGGCAGAAAACAATCTAACCACCATGATAGAGAGAGTCATGGCCCAGAATGGCCTCAACACAGGAATGAGAAGGCCAAATTATACTTCTCCTATATTGGATTGCATAATGCATACTGATTTACCAAGGGGATATAAAGTCCCTAAATTTACAAAGTTCGTTGGGGATACCAATGAGTCAACAGTCGAACACATAGCGAGATATCTAACCGAAGCGGGAGATATAGCCAATAATGAAGATCTCAGGATCAAATACTTCCCAAGTTCCTTGACTAAAAACGCCTTCACATGGTTTACCACTTTGCCTCCTGGGTCCATTGATACTTGGGCTCTCTTGGAGAGATTATTCCATGAGCAATTTTACATGGGACAGTCGAAAATAAGTTTGAAGGAATTGGCCAGTGTTAAGAGAAATTTCACCGAACCCATAGATGATTATCTGAATAGATTTAGGCTTTTGAAATCCAGATGTTACACAGTAGTGCCTGAACATGAGTTAGTCGAAATGGCCGCTGGTGGCTTGGATTATTCTATTCGAAAGAAACTAGACACTCAATATTTGAGGGATATGGCTCAGTTAGCCGATAGTGTTCGACAGGTCGAAAGGCTAAAGGCCGAAAAAGCCAGAGTCTTTAAGAATAGCAAGAAAGAAAGGATTTCCTATGTTGGGACTGAGGAAGCAGAAGAATATCCTGAATTTGAATTCGAAGAGGTCGAAATCGACCTCGCTGAATTAAAACAGGCTCCGCCTTATTCCTGCAAATTATTGGTTCCCACAAAAGGGAAAGAGATTGTTGAAAATGAGAAAAGTGACAAATTTCCAAAGAAGGTTTACACCTTCGATGTCACTAAATGTGACGAGATTTTTGACTTACTTGTCAAAGATGGCCAACTAATTGTGCCATCAAATGTCAAAATACCTCCTTTGGATCAGAGAAAGAAGAGAGGATTTTGCAAATATCATAGTTTCCTAGGCCACAAAACCTCACAATGTTTTCTTTTCAGGGACCTAATTCAAAACGCGATCAAAGATGGCAGACTAAAGTTTGCTGATAAGGTGAAGATGAAAGTGGACGAAGATCCCTTGGACGTCGCAGACACCAACTACTCTGAGCCTGCATGCATTGGAGAGATCAACATGGTGGAAGCTGATCAAAGCGACGCCCTAACAGGAGAGAAGGGTACTGAAACTGAAAACTGGGTGATGGTCGAAGTCAATAAGGAGGTCACTGAAGACATCCAGAATACGCCAGAGACTTCGATTGCCGCACCTGTAGCTGTTGCAAGAGAAACCCAGGCTACTGAAGGCCAGGGAAATCAAAACCAAGAACTAACACAAGTCACTGAAGGCTTGAGGCTGGAATTGGAGAAAGTCCAAATCACGAAGCCAATTTCCCCTCAGAAGGAAATATGGGACACTCTAGGGGAACCCAGTGGAAAATTTGACTATTTGGTCAAATATTCTGCCCCAGAGAGTTCGAAGGTTCAGATTAAGGATATAAAGCCCACAGGATGGGGCGATGATGAAGCTAAGGGGGAAGATGTTGAAATAAATATGGTGGATATGGAAAGGCCTCGCTCTGAGATGGAGGAAGTAGAAAAATACTTAGAAAAAGAAAAGTATAGAATGGAGGATAATCACACTGGAGATGCTAGTCTCAAGGATTACCTCGTGACATGCCACAAAGGAGATTCAGGCATGATATTATGCCCTAGGTGCAGCATCCTCTGCAATCAAAGAATCGCTGCGAATTTCGAAAGGGTACAGAGGACTCGAACTGGCAACAATTGGCGCCAGGATAACCAGCTTTTTAGGTGTTATCCCAAGGCTGGAGAAAGTTTGCTGGAATTTGTGTTTCGCTGCTACAAAGGGGAAACCAAGTGCTTGATTTGCCCAAGGTGTTCTGCTGTGTATGACCAAAGCATGGCCAGAGCCTTCGAAACGATTCCCTTCGCCCCTTGCTGGAACCATCAAGAAACTGTCCAGATGGGCCCACGTTTCGACAGCAGACACAAACAGCGAAGGCCTGATAGCCCTCACCCCAAGGCTGCTAGAAGAGTGACTTTCAAACTCCCTGCTGAAGTGCCAACCGATAGATGGTTACAGGTCAGAAATGACAAAGGCAAAGATAGATGGAGAAACGCTGAACGAAATGCACGCCATGCCGTGACATACAGGAGGCAATTCAACACAGCAAAAAGGGAGGAGGTGAGATTAGAAAATTACAAAGGAAGGAACCCCATGTCAAGATCCCAGTGGCGCAGACAGCAAAGGATTCAAAAGGCTGAGAGGGAAGCTGTGGCAAACAAAGGGGTTACTTCAACAAAGAACCAAGGTGAATCTAGCACCAACAAACCAAAAAATCAAACTGAGGACAAACCTCCAGTCAATAGGAGGATTTTCTCTGAAGTACAACTCGATGAACCAAAGGAATACACTCCAGGCCCAGAAGAGGACAAAGATATGATAACAGATAACTTCGAATCGGAGGGGGAGTCTTCATTTAACCTAAACTGTAACATGGTGTTTGTGCTTCCCTGTGAATTTGGGCAGGAAACCGAAATCGATGAGTATGAGGAGGAAGACACCACAGATTTGATGAAACATAGACCTGTGTGCTACTATGTGATGGACAATGGGGCTGTTGAGGAACAAAATGCGTTCTTCGAACGTCCAGAACCTACTATGAAGAACCATCTCAAGCCACTTTTTATTCGGGCGAAAGTTGGTGTCCATGGTGTGAACAAAGTTCTAGTGAATGGGGGTGCTGCAGTCAATTTGATACCCCATTTCATGCTAAAAAGATTAGAGATCCGCGAAGGAGACATCAAGCCCCATAATATGGTTCTGTCCAATTATGAGGGAAAAGTGGGCAAAACACTGGGAGTGGTCCAGTTGGAATTGACAATAGGCTCAAGCTGTAGGCCCACCATGTTTATGGTGATCGAAGCCAAGGACAACTATAACTTATTGCTGGGAAGGGAGTGGATCCATGGCGTGGGGGCAGTTCCTTCGTCAATGCACCAGCGACTAGTTCTGTGGAGAGATGATGGAATCGTGGAAAACATCGAAGCAGACCAGAGTTACTTTATGTCAACGGTCAATTTAGTTGACAAGAGGGATTATGATAAAAATCTGGCAAAGATTGCTCCGTGTGTTCCAAATGATGAGATTAATGAAACCAGAAACGCCCACTACTACATGACCCTTCGCCATGATGGCCTTTACTGGGATAGAACAATAATCAGTGAAGAAGAGGGAGTCGAAAGCACTATACAAAAACGGCCAGCAGGCTGGGACTTCGACAACCTTACTCATGACTGAGTCCACTTTTTTCGAAAGGATTTCGGCCTATATGGCTGAGAACGAATCAAAAGCGGCCTTAGAGGCTGAAATAAATAAATCAACTATAAAGACGAACGAAGTAAGTGGGGATGGTTCGAAATGCTCACCCTTCGAAGAGTTTGAGATGGATCAAAGGTTGGATGCCATCTATGATAAAGAACCCTTAGGCTTCGAAAGGGACCCCGTAAACTCAGGTGCCAAAATGTTGGCACAAGATCCACTCGAAGAAGTCAACTTAGGGGATGAAAAAACGAAAAGAATAACCTACATAAGTGCAAAAGTTAGCCCAGGCCTCAAGAAAGAAGTAATCGAAATCCTCAAGGAAAACAAAGATTGCTTCGCATGAGATTATGACGAGATGCCTGGTTTAAAGAGGGAGTTGGTCGAACACAGACTTCCAATCAAAGATGGCAAGAGGCCCATCAAACAAACTCCCAGAAGATTCGCACCAACGGTTCTCACAAAAATTAAAGCTGAGATCGAAAGGTTGTTGCGTTGCAAATTCATCAGAACAACAAGGTACGTCGAATGGTTAGCAAACATAGTACCTGTTATTAAGAAAAATGGTTCTTTAAGAATTTGCATAGATTTTAGGGATTTAAACATTGCAACCCCTAAAGATGAATATTCCATGCCTGTGGCAGAAATGCTAGTAGATTCTGCTGCAGGGTTCGAATACTTGAGTATGTTAGATGGATACTCTGGGTATAATCAGATTTTCATTGCTGAAGAAGATGTTGCAAAGACAGCATTTCGTTTCCCAGGAGCCTTAGGCACCTACGAATGGGTGGTGATGCCTTTTGGTTTAAAGAACGCTGGGGAAACTTATCAAAGGGCAATGAATTCAATTTTTCATGATTTCATTGAAACCTTCATGCAGGTGTATATTGATGATATAGTCATCAAATCTATATCTGCAGAAACACATTTGCATCATTTGAGCCAATCATTCGAGCGAATGAGAAAACATGGCTTGAAGATGAATCCCCTTAAATGTGCATTTTTTGTGCAGGCTGGAGATTTTCTTGGTTTTGTGGTTCACAAGAAAGGGATTGAAATCAACCAGAACAAAACCAAAGCCATAATGGAGACGAAAGCACCTACGTCAAAAAGGGAATTGCAATCTCTGCTAGGGAAAATTAACTTCCTCAGAAGATTCATTTCGAACCTGAGTGGAAGAACCCAAGCTTTCTCTCTGTTACTTCGTTTAAAGCAAGGCCAAGCCTTCGAATGGAACGAAGCTCACCAGGAGGCATTCGACAGGATAAAAGAATACCTTTCTCAACCTCCTATTTTGTCTCCACCTTCATGGGGGAAGCCCATGAGATTGTACATATCTGCCTCTGAAGTTAGTATAGGTAGTATGCTAGCACAAGAAGATAGCAATGGCATCGAAAGAGCCATATATTATTTAAGTAGAGTGCTAAACGATGCAGAGACCAGATATAGCAATTTAGAAAAGCTATGTCTCTGTTTGTATTTTTCTTGTATGAAACTCAAGTATTATATAAAACCTGTTGATGTTTATGTTTCATCTCATTTCGATGTTATTAAACATATGCTTTCAAAACCAATAATGCATAGCAGAGTTGGTAAATGGGCTTTAGCCTTAACAGAATATTCTTTGACTTTCATGCCTTTAAAAGCCATGAAAGGTCAAGTGATTTCTGACTTCATTGTGGACCATTCTTTGGTTGAGCAGACTGTCATGAGTTACGTCGAAATGCAACCATGGAAATTGTACTTCGATGGTTCAACCCACAGGAATGGAAGTGGCGTTGGAGTCCTTCTGATTTCTCCTGAAGGAATTCCAACAAAATTCAAGTATAAATTAGATGGTACTCGTTGCTCGAACAACGAAGCTGAGTATGAAGCGCTCATTGTTGGACTTGAAGCTTTGTTGGAATTGGGGGCAACCAGAGTCGAAATTAAAGGAGACTCTGAATTAGTAGTCAAACAAATCACAAGGGATTATAAGTGCATAAAGGAAAACTTAATGGTATACTTCGTCATAGTCAATAGGCTATTGAGGAAATTTGAATACATGGATATTCAACACATACCAAGAATAGAGAACCAAGAAGCAAATGACTTAGCGCAGTTGGCTTCGGGTTATAAAGTATCTACCAAGAACTTTAAGGATTTGGTTGAATTAAGGGGTAGAGTTATGGCTACTAGATTCACACCATCGGATCTGGAAAGTATGCAATTGGGATATGCTGAGAAACAGGGATTCGAAATATTAGCCATAAATACTTTGTCAGATGCAGATTGGTGAAGTCCACTGAAAAGTTATTTAGCAGACCCAACTCTAAACGTGGATAGAAAGACAAAATACAGAGCATTGTCATATCTCCTCATGGGGAATGAATTGTTTAAAAAGACCCAAGAGGGTGTATTATTGAAATGCCTAGGAGAAAGTGAGGCATATTTAGCATTGTCAGAAGTCCATAATGGGGCATGTGGGGCACATCAAGCAGGCCATAAAATGAAATGGTTGTTATTTCGATACGGCTTGTATTGGCCTAGCATGCTCAAAGATTGCATAGACTTTGCTAAAGGATGTGAGGAATGTCAGAAACATGCAGGGATTCAACATGCCCCTGCAAGTGAGTTGCATTCGATCATCAAACCATGGCCATTTAGAGGATGGGCATTGGATTTGATAGGAGAAATAAATCCTGCTTCGTCCAAAGGACATAAATACATCTTGGTGGGAATAGATTATTTTACCAAATGGATCGAAGCTATACCACTGATAGTTGCTGATCAAGAGGCTATTATTGAATTTATACAAAAGCACATTATCTTTAGGTTCGGATTGCCAGAGAGCATAACCACAGACCAAGGCTCTGTGTTTACTGGTAGAAAGATGCAAGGATTTGCCCAAGAAATGGGGTTTAGATTGCTAACATCAACGCCATATTATGCTCAAGCAAACGGTCAAGTCGAAGTAGCAAATAAAGTAATAATAGGATTAATCAAGAAGCATATTGGCAAAAAGCCAAGAAACTGGCATAAAACTCTGGACCAAATATTATGGGCTTGTAGAACATCTCCTAAGGAAGCTACTAACACTACGCCTTTCCAACTCACATTTGGTCATGATGCAGTATTTCCAGTAGAAATTCATCTACAATCAGTTCGAATTCAGAAACAAAACGAAATCCCAGCTGCATTATATTGGGAAATGATGATGAATGAATTAGTTGAGTTGGACGAAATTAGATTACATGCATTGGAAGTCTTGATGAGACAAAAAGAAAGAGTGGCCAGAACATACAATAAAAGGGTGAAGAAAAAAGTATTCATTATTAATGACTTAGTTTGGAGAGTCATATTGCCTATGGACAAGAAGAATAAAGCATTAGGTAAATGGTCACCTCATTGGGAAGGAACTTTTCGAATATTAAAAGTATTCTCAAACAATGCATACGAAATCGAAGAACTCGTGGATGATAAACGTATCCTAAAGGTTAATGGGAAATATTTAAAGAAATATAAGCCACGCTTGCAGGAGATTCGAATAGTAACAACGTGACCAAGATGTTATAAAAGGCCAAAATGGCAAGATAAAATGCCAAAATGGCGTTGTTCGAATATTACATGTAAGAAACCAAAATTGTAGTCAAATAAACATCAAAATCTAGAAATAAGAGTTATTTTTCAATCGATTGAAAGTGCTTCGAAATGATTCAAGCTTCTGCTGAGCGAACCGCCTGGCTCCTTCCAAGGTTGCCACTTCTCCTTTAAGTTGTTCTGCAGTCTCCATTTCTGCAAGCCCCTGGTTGAGAAGCTCTTCGAATTGGTTACCAGCAGTATTGGTTTCGAAGGCTATCTGTTGTTCTTTAGCCTCCTTAACCTTCTGTTGAAGTTCCAGAATCTGCCTTTCCCAAAGAAGTATGGACTCAGCTCAAGCCTCATAATCATTTTTCGCCTGCTTCAGATGCATATCTTGATCCTCAGCTTTTTGAGAGAGTCTCGAAGCTTGTTCATAAGCAGCATCCACGGTAATGCGTTTCTCTTGAACCTTCTTGGCAGCAGATTCGTCTTGGAGAAGGTAACCAGTTACGTTGTCCAGCAAAGCCTGAAGATCGAACAAGAGAGTACTAACTGGCAAGGAGCAGGTAGAAAGATTGACCTTTGTAAGCAGCTCCTTCATAGTATAGCAAGCAGTACTATCTTGCTTGAGCACTTTGAATATATCCACATTGAGAATTGTTTTCCTAATTTTATTAAGAAGGACAATTCTTTCATCTGTGGGAAGGGGATAGCTGGTCGAACTTGTGCCAGCCCTAGCAAGTGGGACGTCCCTCTGAGCCAACTTTGCCTTCATGTACCCAATAGGGTCATTTCGTCTCAGAAGTGCTAGTTCCTCGTCAGTCATTCGAGACAAAGAGGATTGAGGGAGTTCCACACGTAGGGGAGCCACGTCCATTTCAACCTCCATGGGTTTGTTGGTTGCATTACCATCCCCTTCATTCGTTTCGTGCGCTTGGTCTTCTTCATCCTCATCCAAGTCCACCACTTCGATGCCTTCCCTTTCACTGCTATTTGCGTTGGACTCCGTCCCAGCAGTCGAACCGTCATTGGCATTCTCCTCCTCAGACTCTTCGTCTGCAGATTCTTCGTCTCTTTACCCAGAATCAGCTTTCTCTCCTTCAGTTTGAGTGTCCTTTGGATCCTCTTGAAGAGTTTCAAGAGGGGACTTTTAAAGAGAAGCTCTTTGCAAATCCTCTGCAGATGTTTGAAGTGGTGTTTCGTTTGTCTCTTTCAGAGGAATGGAGGTACCTTGATCATCCTGCTGCTCAGAAGTTCCAGCCAGAACCTCCATATTGGAGGAACCTTTATTTTGAACGAGGTTGCTGGAATCTCCTTGAGGAGAGGAGTTGAGTGGAGCAGCAGCTTTGGATGGTGAGTTCGAAGTAGTGGAAGCTGGATTCAAGATGTTCTGCAAAGAGCAACAGAATGTTAAAAAACATTCACCAAGGTAATAAGAAGTTATTATTGTCAAAAAATTTAAAGGTTCAATTTACCTGTGGACTCTCGGAGGAGAGGTTACTAGCTATACGTTCCAACATTGTGTTGGAGGTCGAAGGTGGGTTTTTGGATTTGGGTGAGGGAGCAGCATCCCTGGAATCAAGTCCAGAGACACTAGTTGGAACGGTACTTTTCGAAATATCTTTCTTTGGCTTCTTCTTCGAAGCAGTGGTTAAGTTTCCTCCAGCCTTGGGATCTTCCCCAGTGGTGCTTGATTTCCGCTTCTTGGGAGTAGTAGGAGGAAGCTTGTTGGTCTGAAAGGATTTAAACGAAGAGTTAGATGCAAACCATAAAACATGAGTAAATTCGACACGTCAAGGTTAAGTGATTACCGTTGGAGTTGGAACACTGGTTGTTGTTGGTATTATTGCTGTTGTTGTGGTTGCAACAATAATGGTTGTTTCGGGTGGAGTCACATTGTCAGTAGTTTCGATGGAGGCTTGAGAGGCACTCCCTTCTTTCGACTTCGAGGCAGCTGTCTTTATCCTGATGGCTGAAAATCGAAACAATTAAAGAAAAGGTTAAAGATATGGAAAATAAAAGACGTTTGGGATCTTCCCAAGCATTCGCACCTGTGCCTTGATCAGATTTAATTGACATGGCAGAAAGGTCGTATCGAAGGTGTCCTGGGAAATCATGAAGCCAATGTCGAGCCCATGTCACAGTCTCATATGGCTTTGGTTTCCTTTGAAGATGTTTGAACATCTCTTTGCAAGTGAACCACCAAGGATATGGGGGAAACCAAGCCAGAGCCAGTTCTGAGGTAGGTAATCTGGGAAATTTAGGTGGATGCATTTCGAATGCCAACCTATACCTATCCTCAAGTGACAACCCTGAAGGAAGTTTTAACTTAGAAACTTTTTGTTTAAATTTTTCCTTCAAGGTCTCAGCCGCTTGATGCACAGTGGAGTCCAAGCGCGTGGGGTCATAAGTAGTTTCAAAATAATTTTGGAAAGCTTTAATCTCTTTGGCATGAGTAAACATACCTTTCTTTGCTGGTACCTGCACATCGAAGGCATCAATTAGTTTCTGTTGAATTGTAAGTGTATCGAACATATAAGTTTGATAAAACTTGGTCCACCATTCCAGAAACCCTTTAGCTGTGAAATGGGTAGGTTCGAAGGTTATCAGCTCAAACTGGGCAAAGCCTTGATATTGTTCTTGCTGTATTTTGGCTTCCCGTGCCTTGAAAGTTCGCCCAGAAGTAATGGCGCTCTCAGTGTGGAATAAAGGTTCAGGAATGAGTTGACATAAGCCAAACTGTCTCGAAACAAAATTTGGTTGGTAAGCAAAAAGAAAAATCTGGTTCTTGGCTGGAGTTATTCTTGAGGAAATAAGTCTAGGAAGAAAAAAAACTCTCCATACATCCTGAATCTCCTTGCTCTTGATAGCTTCTGAGAGAGCCATGGTGAACCAAGAAGGTCCATGAGCCCTCGAAGCAAAAGGCGCCATGCTCTCTTCGAACTTGTGCCTTTTGGAGAATATCATGATGTACTTCGAGAATTGGACTTTGAAGTCATCTTTGTCGTCATTTGGAGTTAATCTTCGAAGCCTAGTGCCTTCGACTATCCTATCATTTATCTCAGGATCTTGTTCATCAATGGTGTTGGCGGTTGACAAGGAGGGTTCGAACATGGCATTTAGCCATAGCTGAAGCAACCAAAAGGGGCCAGCCAACAGAATATTCTTGGAGGTATGGGATTTGAGGCTCGAAACAGCTGACCTCAGGCTTTCATAAAGGTCAACTAAGAGCAGTTCACTTAGGCACACTTTTCGATTTTCATGCAAGTCCCTAGCTAGAGGAATGAACCTACTAGCTACTTGTAGGGATCTACTGCAGAAAACGTATCTTGACAGCCACAGGGTTAAGAAAGCAATGTGCTCTACGTCAGACACATTGTCCCCCTCAGCATGGTAATGACTGATAAACTTGGAAAAACTTGCTAGCTTGACTTTAAAGTCAATTATGCTTGAATGTTCTTCGTTTTCGGGGATATAAGTTTCTCCTACTGGCGATAGCCTAGTGATGGCCGCTATGTCGAAGAAGGTTGGGGTGATCATTCCACCTGGGAGATAGAAAGTGTTATAGGTACTGTTCCAGAAATAGAGGGACGCGAATAGCAGAGGGTGGCTGTAGGTGAAACCAGGCTTCGATAGCTTAATCAGGTTATAGATACCTAATTCTTCCCATTGCTGGGATTTCTTAGCTTCTACTTTCTTGAACCAATTTTGATAAGCAATATCAGAGGTGGGGCAAGATCGAAATGGCTTAAAATTACTTTTTACATAATCCAATACAAAGGGGTCCTTAGGAGGAACAGCTGGGTTTTCTATGGTATTTGAACTAGAAGATTCTATTGCCTTAGGGGCGTCCATTTTGTTAAACAAGGGTTTTAAACTATAACAAACTGGGAAAATCGTCCTGGTGTCTTTTAATATTTCAAAAACCATAAGAGGGCCATTTAAAGCTAACCTCTTACCAGCAACGTTGGTAGGAATGAGTACCTGTGACGCATACAGCATTTCTTTTTCCTTTGAAATAATCTGAGGGGCAAGAACGGATTGACCTTGGTGAGTGATAATCTTACTTTCCATGGTAGTTCCTGCAGTTTTTCCTTTCTTCTTGGAGACTTTCTTGAGTTGGGATGAAGTAGAAGAAGACATTTTTGAAGGATGTTGAAAGCTTGGATTTTTTGACGAGAGAAGGAGGGTAAAAGATTCAGAGTGTGAGAAGAAAAGAAAAAGATTAAGTTGGTGATGTTTTATAATGGGGAAGTTTAAGCATCCACTGAATAAGGGTGTGATACGTGGAAATCATGGGTTGGTGTGATGAAGAGGTGGCGTAAAGTTAACATGGGTAATAGGCGTGATTTAAAGATAATCATTATTTGTAACTGCACCATACTGTGAAGTGGCTCCAGGCGGTTAAGGAATCCAAAAAGCGCTATGATTGACGTGACTGGAGTCAAATGCATTAAATGTTACGATGATTCGAAAGTCACATCAAAATCTTGTGTAGATGTTTAAAATAGGTATTTCTCAGAGAAATCGAAATACATATTTTAAAGGGGCAATTTTTTGGCTGAAGATTTTGATAATATTATTAGAAGCCAAATGAATTAAACGTTTCGATCGAAATGAAGTAAAACGTCATGTTTCGAAGTAGCAGAAGCAGTGTTTTGAATAAGCATGTCAAAGCTGGAGCTTCGAGTGGCAAATATGGGAACATATCTAAAGAAGTATCGAAATAACAACAAGGCTGTGTCTGGGAAGTGCGTTCGAAACGGAGAAGTACCAAAGCATTTAAAATTCAAATGGAAGCGGGACATTCGAAGTTTGAAATTTATGTGCTGGAGCATTTGGAGACACGTGGAAAGAAGAAAGAGGCATTGTTCTGCATGTTCTGAACATGGCATAATCCTATAGCAAGACCGTTATGGTCGAATTAGTATAAATAGAAGTCTTAGTATTAGGATTTTGTGTGTCATATCTATTGTACTAAATTCTCAGTAACATTCAAACTACCACATGGCAAGGGAAACGAATGCAAGAGCAATGTACGTATGATAGCACCATATATTTCTGATTTAATGAAAACCTTTTACCATTTCCAGCACTTTCCTTTATCTTTCTGTCAAATAACATTTACAAGTTTTCTCATTTACAGTCTTTTCACTTCAAAATCTCTTCATTAAAGTTTTACATTTCAATGCTTTCTTCACATTTCAAGCACTTTACATTTCAGAAAACTGTCATATTTTCCATGCCTTTACCTTCAAGCTTTATCCTTCGAACGCATATTTTTACTTAAAGTCATTTACAGATTTCTTGCATTAAACGCTTTCTTCATACTTCAAACCTTTTACGTTCCAGAAACCCTTTACATTAACTGTTTTTATAATTCGAAACCATTTACTTGCCTTTTATGCAATTTTACATGTCTTTACAATTAACATTTACTCATGCAACTTAGTTTCGTACACGTACATTTTGATTACATCTTTAGACCTTTAAGAGAGAAATCGAAATAAGCCAAACACATATACAACACTCAAATATCAACCATGAATATCTGTTCAATCATGAGAGTAACCCTAATGACCAAGGAATCCTAGGATCAATCTAGTCGATCCTGTGAGTTACCAGAGGAATTGAATAACAGTCATAAAGATTATTCGATAGTTTGGAAGACTAGCAGTTGTTTACCAGAAATCACTGGAAACACTCATTTATATTGAGAACATCATGGCTTGATCCATATCATGCATTGCATATGACTGACCTTTACCTTTCAGGAAAAGATCCAGTTAAGTTCTCAGCTATGTCCAAGACCTCCTCTGGTTCAGTTAAATCGATTCCTAAAGATTTTTCTGATTCTTATCTAGTTGAAGTTATTTCAAGACTTTCGTCTGGTTCAGTTAAATCGATTCTAAGATTTTTCTGATTCTTATCCAGTCAAAGTTAATCCAAGACCTTCTCTGGTTCAGTCAGATCAACGCTAAGATCTCCCTGATTCTTATTCCAGTTGAAGATTCCAAGACTTTCGTCTGGTTCAGTTAAATCGATTCTAAGATTTTTCTAATTCTTATCCAGTCAAAGTTAATCCAAGACCTTCCCTGGTTCAGTCAGATTGACGCTAAGATCTCCCTGATTCTTATTCCAGTTGAAGTTATTTCAAGACCTTGCCTGGTTCAGTTAAATCGACTCCTAAATATTTTTCTGATGCCGATCCAGTCAAAGGCCTTCTCTGGTTCAGTTAAATCAACCCTAAGATTTTTCTGATTCTGATCCAGTTGGAGTTATTTCAAGACCTTCTCTGGTTCAGTTAAATCGATTCCTAAAGATTTTTCTGATTCTTATCCAATTGAAGTTATTTCAAGACTTTCGTCTGGTTCAGTTAAATCGACCCTAAGATTTTTCTGATTCTTATCCAGTCAAAGATATCCCAAGGCCTTCTCTGGTTCAGTCAGATCGACCCTAAGATCTCCCTGATTCTTATTCCAGTTGAAGATTCCAAGACCTTGCCTGGTTCAGTTAAATCGACCCCTAAAGATTTTTCTGATGCCGATCCATCCAAAGGCCTTCTCTGGTTCAGTCAGATCGACCCTAAGATCTCCCTGATTCTTATTCCAGTTGAAGATTCCAAGACCTTGCCTGGTTCAGTTAAATCGAATCCTAAAGATTTTTCTGATGCCGATCCAGTCAAAGGCCTTCTCTGGTTCAGTCAGATCGACCCTAAGATCTCCTGATTCTTATTCCAGTTGAAGATTCCAAGACCTTGCCTGGTTCAGTTAAATCGACTCCTAAAGATTTTTCTGATTCTTATCCAGTCAAAGGCCTTCTCTGGTTCAGTCAGATCGACCCTAAGATCTCCCTGATTCTTATTCCAGTTGAAGATTCCAAGACCTTGCCTGGTTCAGTTAAATCGACTCCTAAAGATTTTTCTGATGCCGATCCAGTCAAAGGCCTTCTCTGGTCCAGTTAAATCGATTCCTAAAGATTTTCCCGATGAAGACTCAGTAGAAGACATCCAAGATTCTCTCATCGTTACTGTTGAGGTAGTAATCGCCCCAGATTCTCTCATCATTACTGTTGAGGTAGTAATCGCCCAAGGTTCTCTCATCGTTACTGTTGAGGTAGTAATCACCCAAGGTTCTCTCATCGTTACTGTTGAGGTAGTAATCGCCCCAGATTCTCTCAACGTTACTGTTGAGGTAGTAATCGCCCCAGATTCTCTCATCGTTACTGTTGAGGTAGTAATCATCCAAGGTTCTCTCACCGTCCCGTCGAGGGCACGTCTAAAGAATTTAAAAATTCAATTCCTGTAACCAGTCAGGGCGCATCTACATAAAAAGTTCGAAGATCAACTCCTGTAACAGGCCAGGTAATTATCTTTCTTTTTTCAGGTACGCAAGTTCTCGCTAAGGAAACTCTTACGCGGTCGACACCCAGATGGCATCTGTAAGCCCATCCTCCTATCCACTAATCTCCAAATGGCATCTGTAAGCCCATTCCCACCATCACACTACTATGTGAGCGCAAATTTCTGGGCACTCTAGTGTTCAATCATCTTCCACCTTCGGATTACGAAAGGCACGTCAGCCAATCTACATCCTCAGGTCTAAGAAGATTGAACAGGGGCAACTGTTGTACCCCAAAATTTGCCCTCCCATATTCTTCAAGGTTTGCTAAGATCATGCTTTAAAATCTCCCCAAAGGTTGCACAGTCCAATGGCCTCCTAACAGTCAAAAATTAGGGTTTTGGTTCTGGCAAAGAAGTTGAAGTTTCCAAGGGTCCAAACAAGTCCCACATGCCTATAAACATTGTCAAACATCCTCATGCCAAGTTTCAAGACTCACAGCATAAAATTGCACAGTCAAAAATCCTAATTGCTCAACAGTCAACTGCAGGGGCAAAATGGTCATTTGACAGTCAAAAGTCAAATTTTTTGGTCAACATCTTATTTTTAAGCCACAAACATCATTTGATCAATTCTTGATCATGATTCTCAAGGCATGGCTCAAAAAGTCTCAAGATGCAAAAGTTTCTATTTTTGGACAGCTGAAAAAGTCAACTGCAAATTGACCAGGGCATAACTTCCACATGGTTTATCAGAAAAATTCCATCCAAAGCTCATTTTGAAGAGAATGACATTTCCTACAACTCCTCTTCACACTTCAAGTCCAAGAAATGCTCTCACAAAAAGTTATCAATCTCAACATTATAGGTCATTTTCAAAAGTCAACAAAAAGGCACTTTAAGTCAAAGACCATAACTTGAGATTGGTAAATCAAAATGACATGGGACCAAAGGCATTGGTTAGAGGACTTCAAGACCTTTCCAAAATGTCCAAGAACATGATCAAAGCTTAAAAATTGAGCAAGATATGCCTTGTGGAAGTTGGGAAATTTTTGGGAATTTTGAAAAGTCAACTTTGCTTCAAATGCCTCAAAATTGCTAATGGGCCTCAATTTCTTCCAAGAATCATCACCCAAAAGCTATGCACGACCCATTGACCCAAAGGGGAGTTATTTTCTTATTTTTAATTAATTAATTGAGTTTTTAATCCTATTAATTCATTTAATTAAAATTAAATTTAAGAAAAATACTAAAACATGTTTTCCAAACCTTTTTGTGCATCATATCCACTCATCATGACCTCAATATTTCATGCATCCCTCAAAAGGAAAGAATCTTTAAAGATTGGCATAAGAAAGGCATGAAAAAGATTGAAAAAGATGCTTGAAAATCAAAAATTAAAAACATTGATTCAATGGATTTTGGGCTTTGTTTTTGACCTAGAATGATTCCTCATACATATGCAAACACAACCCTAACGAAAACAAGAAGAAAGCTGCGCAGGAATTAAGAGAACAACTTTGCATTTTTTTCCAAAAAAATTGAAAACTGTTTTCATAGATACAAGGTGTTTCAAAGCCAAATAACGATTCCAATACACTCCTGACACATCGAGGAGGCGTTTGCAATTGAAACCAAGCTTCCACGCGCAGAGAAACGGTAGAACGCCATAGCCCTGTTCATGAAAACTTTCATAATCGTATTTTGATTTATATGCATGTTTCATACATTTTAAATGTTGATTTATATTAATATGGACCTTCTGAAGCTCATGATACCATTTAATTGTCCTAACCATGCCTGTAGCGAAATATGCCATTAACGTTTTCTAGGTTTTCAGAAGTTTGAATTTGGGGCTTTCCTCATCTAGAAAAATTAGGCCACGAGACCTGTACCACTGGATTCAGAACCTTCCACCGAATTCAACCAACCATTCACGCTCAATTTATGTGGCTTCCTCTTCTAATCGCTATTATTCGTCATGTCACTTAGTGGGGGTTAAAAACCCCCGCTATCTAATTCATGTTTTTGCAGGAAAACGAAGAAGAAGCATAGGTGTCATCCTGTGGTTGGAACATTCAAAAGCTGGCGCGTTTTTGTTTGACCTATACCAATAGTGCTTGTTTCTTTTATATTATTTGTTTGCCAATATTATAACAAAAGCGTTTGAGTGGTTCAGTGGTTGGGTGTACGTTTGGTGAGTGTTGGGACCTGGGTTCGATTCCCAGGTCCCCCTATATATTTCATACTTTTTCTATTAACATGCTTCTATGCAGCTTTCATCCAGTGGTCCACCAAACGCCTTGCCTGCTTGCCTGCCAAGTGTCCCCAGGGATCCATCCAAAGGCCAGAATGTGCTGACTATCATGCACGTTAGTCAACCATGCCCTATGCAATTCCAGAAAGTCCAAAAAGGCTTAAGTTCTTGGGCCAAAATACTGCAAATTAACCTCCAAAAAAGGCCAACACCCCCCACAGTTTGCATTTTCTTTTTCCTTTTTCTTTCTTCTTCTTATTTTAATTGTCTTTCCTTTGTTTTATTTAATTCATAAAAAATATAATTTTCATAATAAAACCAGAATTCATAAAATAAAAAAAAAATATGTTTTATTTAATATTTAGTTTATTAATAATTGTTGTAAATAAATTTAATAATCTATTTAGGTTAATTTAGGTTTTTTTAACTTTAACATTTTTTTTCTTAAATAAACTAAAAAACACAAAATTAGGTTTTAGCATTGTTATTCTTCTTTCTTAATAAATAATTTATTTCCTTATCATCATTATTATTAATAATTAATTATTTTTGTAAATAACTTATAATTAATTAATTAGGGTTAAATTAGGTTAAACTTAAACAATTTTCTTTAATATTTAAAAACAAATTTAGAACTAGGGTTTTATTTAATTTCAAATTCCAATTAATGTTCTTTATTTCCATTAAATACAAAAAAACATCAAAAAAATAAGTTCTTTCCTTTATTTAATTTAATTAATTTCGATTTAATTTCTTTAAAGGGTCCAACGCCCTCGCACTCGATTCTAATTTCCTTTCGCACGTTTATTTTTATTTCCTTTTTTAAACTCATGTAACTGCCCCAAAGCTTTGTAATAGATAATTAGGACATTTACTTTCCGCATTTTATTTCAAATCGGGTCTTTGTTTAATTTGGCGATGTATAGACCCGCGCCTTGTAATAGCGTAGGACCTTTATTTTTCCGCATTTTAATTTCCGCACTCTTAACTGCTAATAATCACATGAAAGAATGTATGCCCAAATAAAATCAAAGCGTAGACCACCAAATGCATGACAAGAATAAAATATGACTGAAAATGACACACAATTCACACACCACTCTTAGGGTACGCCTCACTGTTGCCTTGCCTACGAAACGTGGTCGTCGAGTATAGGACGTTTTAGTAAGTCCTTATGTCCATGATCAATGGTATAAGGGTAGCTTCTAAGGTGTCCTACTGTTGCTCTGGTGACCACACTGTCCCTAACCCTCAAATTGACCCGAACACCTCCAACGGTGGTGCTACCTACCTCTCAATGGTGGGATGGCACTACCTTAAGGACATTAACACAGACTAATTCCTTAGGGTAGGTAGACGACTCGTAGATAATTGCTCTAATTCAAAACAAATCAAAAACTTCTTTTCACACCGACACTTTGCAAAAAGCTTTCAAAAACAACTTTTCAAACACTCTTGAGGACTGATACAAGAGTCGATCTGAAACTTTCAAATAAACTTTTTTTCAAACCCACTCACCTTGAAAAGCAAACAAACATTTTGAAAACACAAATGAGCAAGTATCTAAGAGCCCATGGATAAACATGGATAGAAAGGGTGCTAACACCTTCCCTTTCTATAAATCTACCTCCCAAACCGAGAACTAATCTCAAATAAGGAATTTTTCTGTGCTTTTGTCCTTTCCATGTTGGAGAAAATAAAAGACGGTGGCGACTCTTGCTTCCGCGACATTTTGCGAACCAGCGTTAAACAGTTAATTCCAGATCCACCGATCACACCGGTGGACTGAAAACCCGAAAGGACGGTCCAGGCAAAAGTTAGGGATTTAAAATGTACGACTATGTCCCGTCGTCTGTCTATCAGTGGAAGACTTATACCTTGATCAGCATTCTACAAGAGCACCAGAATCAGATATAGTTCAGATACACTCCAGATACGGATGTCATTCTGATACTCATTCAAATTCAGCTTTTAGATACAGTTCAGATACCCTCCAGATACGGATGCCATTCCGATACTCATTCAGATTCAGCTTTCAGATACAATTCAGATACGCTCTAGATACAGATGCCATTCTGGTACTCATTCAGATTCAACTTTCAGATACAGTTCAGATACGGATGCCATTCTGATACTCATTTAGATTCAGCTTTCAGATACAGTTCAGATACGCTCCATATACAGATGCCATTCTAATACTCATTCAGATTCAGCTTTTAGATACGGTTCAGATATGCTCTAGATACGGATGCCATTCTGATACTCATTCAGATTCAACTTTCGGATATAGTTCAGATACGATCTAGATACAGATGCCATTCTGATACTCATTCAAATTTATCTTTCAAATACAGTTCAGATATTCCCCAGATACGGATGCCATTCTGATACTCATGCAGATTCAACTTTCAGATACAGTTCAGATATGATCCAGATACGGATTGCCATTTTGATACTCATTCAGATTCAACTTTCAGATACAGTTCAAATACGATCTAGATACGAGTGCCATTCTGATACTCATTCATATTCAACTTTCAGATACAGTTCAGATATGATCCAGATACGGATGTCATTCTGATACTCATTCAAATTCAGCTTTCAGATATAGTTCAGATACGCTCCAGATACGAATGCCATTCTGATACTCATTCAGATTCATCTTTCAGATACAGTTCATATACGCTCCAGATACGAATGCCATTCTGATACTCATTCAGATTCATCTTTCAAATACAGTTCAGATACGCTCCAGATACGGATGCCATTCTGATGCTCATTTAGATTCAGCTTTCAGATACAGTTCATATACGCTCCAGATACGGATGTCATTCTGATACTCATTCAGAATCAGCTTTCAGATACGGTTCAGATATAATCCAGATGCGGATTTCATTCTGCTACTTATTCAAGATTTTCATACATCGAGAAACGGTTCAGATACGATCCAGATACGGATGTTATTCTGCTACTTATTCAAGATTTGCATACATTAAGTAACAGTTTAGGTACGATCCAGAGACGGATGTTATCCTGGTACTTATTCCACATTTCTCTTCTAGAAATAGTTCAGATACAGTTCATATACGATCCAGAGACGGATGTCATTCTGACACTCATTCGACACCTGTTTCAAAGTACAGTTCAGATACGATCCAGAGACAGATGTCATTCTGACACTCATTCAACACATGTTTCAAGTACAATTCAGATACGATCCAGAGATGGATGTCATCCTGACACTCATTAAATACATGTTCAAGTACAATCACGACATAAATCCATCCACAAAATCTTCGCATGTACTTTTTCCAGCATGGTATAAGGGGCAGAGATAGTTAGAAGCAAAGTCACTATCACATACAAGCCAGTGATACCTATATTCCCCATAGAGCCGAGACAACCAAGGTCCGACCTCCGTATCCCCAAGCAGGAATTCCTTCCCCAGCAGGTTCCTTTAGAAAATGGATATCTGTATTCCCCAACCGAGTTTTATAACCATGAGCAGTTTATAAAGCCATCTCCCGAGCAGAGTTTATTTCTGACAGCAGAAGCTCAATCTCCAATAGAGCTCTTCTCTCCAGCAATGGAAGTTCATCCTCAGCTGAGTTTATTTCTCCAAATCAACAAATCTTCCAACAGAGTATCTCTCTTCCCCACAGAGTCATTCCCCTGCAGGATTATTCTCAGATAGAGTCTCCTCCAGCAGAATGTTCTCAAGCATAATGGATGTAAATCCCCAGCTAATCATCTTCGGTCACTATCCCCAGCAGAAACGAAGAACTCAACTCCTTATACTCTCCAGCAGCAGTCCAGGATTTATTTTTCCCAGCTAGAGAATATCACAATAGCATTTCATATCCATACATCATGGCATGTGCATACATATTATACATCACAATCTCATTTATTTTGAGAACATCATTACTCAATACATTTCATACATCATGACATTACATACGACTAACTTTTTACCTTTCAGGGAAAGATGCAATCAAGTTCTCTCTGGTTCAGTCAAACCGACACTAAGGTTTCTATTCTAGTAGAAGATGTTCTAAGACTTTCGTCTGGGTCAGCCGAATCGCTGCTAAGATTCCCCTGATTTCTATGCCAGTCAAAGTTAATCTGAGACCTCTCCCGAGATCAATCAAATTGATACTAAGATTTCTCTCCCAGTTGAAGTTCTCACAAGTTTTCTCTGGTTCAGTCAAACCGACACTAAGGTTTCTATTCTAGTTGAAGATGTTCTAAGACTTTCGTCTGGGTCATCCAAATCACCGCTAAGATTCCCCTGATTTCTATGCCAGTCAAAGTTAATTCGAGATCTCTCCCGGGATTAGTCAAATCGATACTAAGATTTCTCTCCCACTTAAAGTTATCATAAGTTTTCCCTGGTTCAGTCAAATCGATACTAAGATTTTATTCCAGTTCAAGCTATGAAGCCCAGAAATCGACCGGATAATATCTTAATTTCTCCAAATTACTGAAGCCTGGGACACGACTGGATAAAAGTACAAATACTACGAAGCCTAGAATCGACCAGATAGTGGTATATCTCAAATTCAAGCTATGAAGCACGGAAATCAACCAGATAACAGCTTAATTTCCCCAAATTACTGAAGCCTGGAGCACGACCAGATAATGGTATAAGACGCTGTGAAGTCTGGAGCACGACCAGATAGCGGCAAGAGACACTGTGAAACATGGAGCATGACCAGATAATAGTATGAGGTACTACGAAGCTTAGAATTCGACCAGATAGCAGTTTACTCGGCCAATTACTATAAAGCCTGGAAATGACTGGATGTTAGTATGCCTTAATTTCAAGTTGAAACCCGGATGCGACCAGATAACCACTTAATTCCTTATGAATCCTTGAACACGACATATAACATTTTTTGAGATTGCAAAGCCTGGAGCACGACCAGATAGCAAGTGTAATCTCATCTCCCCAGTAAGTCACTGTAAAACCTGGTGCATGGCCAGATAGCAGTCAGTCTTATTATCCTTAGCAAATCAATGTAAAGCCTGGAGCACGACCAAATAGCAGTTCATTTTTATCTTCTAGACTAAGAGATGATTCCCCAGTAGAGTAACGGACAACTGAAGTTCCTAAAATTCCATTTCTCCCAAGACAGAGACCAACATTTCAGCAAATTCCTCCTCAACGACATGAATAGGAATTTTCATCAAAGGACTATCTCGGGAAATCAACATCCTCTAGATTGCATATTTAAGCCCATCTCCGACGATTCTTCGTCATATCTTCTGAATGGCATCTTTAAGCCCATCTCCGGTGACCTTCTGTCATCTCCTCCAAATGGCATCTGTAAGCCCATTCCCGATACTACCTACATAATCAAGCATCATTACAGACGAGTGCAAATTTTTGAGCACTCTAGTGTTCAATCATCTTCCACCTTCAGATCACGAAGGCAGACAAGCCAATCTAAATCTTCAGGTTTAAGAAGATTGAACAGGGGCAGTTGTTGTACCCCAAAATTTACCCTCTTTTCATACACGCATATTATTGGTTTTATGGTTATGGAATAAAGTTATATTTATCAAGCTTCTTCAGGTTACAAGTGACATTTATTTCGCTAATGAATGTTCTCAGAGTATTTTCCGTGTTGAAGATCGGTTCGCCGTTTTGCAATGATTCGGGGTTCAAAGATTCACAAGTCCAACCCGGCGCATCATATTTAGGTGTTCTTTCACCAAGATATCTCTGATAACATATTCTCAAATTTAGGTTCAGCTCAAAAGTCAATTGTTTAAAGAAGGTCTCCGAATGTGTGAGTTTTCTCGAAGAAATATGGTGAAAAAGTGTGCTGAAAGTGCAGTTTTTACGCACTAAAAAATTCATAACTTGAAGATCGTGGCTTGCTTTGAACCCGTTCCAGTGGCTAAAATTCCGTCTTTACGTCATCTACATTTTCATCTCTCACGGATGGAAGCCAATTTCGATCAGAAGGTCTTCAAAAATGCGGATTTATCAAGTATTTTCATACAGAAAATTTGTGATAGAAGTTTATTTGTGTCATGTTCAGAAAATCATAACTTGGTCGATTTTCATTGTATCGAGCTGGTTCCAGCGCAAAAATTTCACAAATTGAGTTGGCTAAGTTTTCATAGGAGGTATTGAGTTCGAACGGTATCCAAAAGGCCTTCGTTTTTTTCTCAGAGTGCGTGTGACGCGCTGAAAATCCTGAATGCTGAATATTATTTCATCTGGGTCGAAACTTCGAAAATTCATAACTCAGTCAATTTTTATCGGATTAGGCCCATCTTTTTACACAAGGTCAGTGACTCAGATCTACAACTTTTCTTCCAAAGTTGAGACCGATTTATGCTCCGATCAATACTTGTTTTTTATTGAAGAACGTATCGGAATTGACACTGGAGCCCAAAATAAGTTTGCCTGAGCCAAAACTTTAAAAATTCATAAATAATTCACTGTTTATCCGATTGAGCCCATTTTCGGACTGGAGTTAGTTCTCGATATCGGCTACATTTTTTTTTCACATTTAAACTTCAAAAATTGCACTTAAGCCCTTGCGATTTAGCCCGGAACCTGATGGACTCAAGTGAATAAAAATCTGCATTATTGCTTGTGGTTATTGGAGGCCCAATTACACATTCAAAGCCCATTTTTTTCTCTATTTTTTATTATATAATCTCTTTCTTTTCACACAAAGAACAACAGGGAGAAAAAAACCTTTGCCACAACCCTGTCAAAATATCAAATTCCTTCAAAAACCCTAAAAACCTTAAAATCCTTGTTACAAACCCCCATCTCACTATAAACAAGCCATCCTTGTTACAAATCCACATCTCACTACTTCTCCAGTAAGGGTAAGTCTGGTTTGATATCCATGATCAAAAGGGTGTAGAAGCATTCATACATGCCATATCGGTTTTAACATTACAAAATTTCATATATCTGTTTTATTTATATTTCATGATATTGTAATTTATTTAATGTGTTCATGAGATTCAACACTGCATATTTAGACAGGGTCACATGCAGGGTTATTACAAAACACTGAGGTCAAAACAGAACAACCTCCAATACATGACTCATGGCAAGGCAGACATCCTGAGGAGGTTAAGGAGGTTAAGGGTGTGGGTTCAACACTCACCCCTATTGGTTTTGGTTTTCTTCCTTTCTATTTATCCTTTTACTTATTTTCATTCTTTCTGTTTAAAACCTTTTTCATAAAACTTAACATTTTTTACAAACCTTTGATTTTTTATAATAAACTCGAATAATTAATTTTAAGGTTTTTTTTAATCTAATTTTAGGTTTTAAATTAATTTTTGGTTCAACCTGTTCGAATAAACTGGAAGTCAGTGTATGGTTTTCCTCCTGTTTGTATCTTTCGTTCGACCTGGAGAAAGAGGATAGAAGCTAGAAGCTTCGTTTCCTATTTCCTGTTTCCAGTTTCTTTCATTTCAAGCATTAAATGGCAACATGGCCTGAGGCCATGTTAATATTTATCTTGTAAACAGTTTAATATTTAAAGCAAGTTTAGGTAAACAGAAAGCAAAACGAAAGGGATAGCTATGAAAAATATGTTAAAAGGGTGGAATCGAAAGGAACAGTGGTATGTACATGTTTCAAACGAACGTAAAGATTATTTACATGTTATGCCATGAAATGAAAAGTTCAAAGGTAAGAATAACTTACCTTGCTTCAAGACTTGAATGGATGTGGGATTCGAACTTGAACTGCTACCTGGACGTTTCTGGAATTCGAAGAATAGTCACAGGGGGTTTGCTTTTGGTTCGAAGGGTTGTCACAGAAGGTTGTCTTTGAGTTTGAACAAACTTCTATGTGTGGGGTGTTCTTCAGAATCGAAAGAGATGAGTGTCTGGGATTCTGGGTTTTGATTTCTCAAGTGTTGATGAACTTGAGAGTTTTGTTGTGTTTGAGAAAATTTGGGGGATTCGTTCCTCTGGTCCAAAGATCCTCCCTTAAACATGTGTTGGAGCCTCTTATTTATAGGCAAAGTTGGCTGAAGTTTTTGGAGGGAAAACAAAATAATTTGAACAATTTGGGTAAACTGCTCTTTGCAGCCTTCGAGGGACAGTGCTTGTATGCTATTTCGGTGCAAGAATGGGGCAGTGTTTCAGGACTGCTATGCAGCAGTTTTGGCCGGTGTACCATGTCTGAACTTGGCAGCAAGCATCTTTGAATATTTTATCCTTTCATTTTGAACCTCCTTCGACCAGATTCTTCTTCCAACACATTGTTTGACTTTCCTCCAACAAGTATCCTTCGAACGAATCATCTTTGTGCATCATTTGAAGGGGCCATCAACCATGTGCTGAAGTTTGTCAGGGATGGAAATGCAGCATACTAAAGAGAAATGTTGTCCAGTCGAAGCTAGTAGAAACATAGTCAATGTCTTGTCGAAGCCTGCATGGAGGAGGTCTAAACTTTGTGACTCCAAGCAAGCACACAAAAGGTCAATTCTCAAATAAAGACTTGCATGAAGGGAGCCACATGCCCAAACGAAAGAGACATGCAGGAGGCAAAATGTCCAGATTCGAAAGAGGCATGCAGGAGGCAAAATGTCCAGATTCGAAAGAGGCATACAGGAGGCAAAATGTCCAGGTTCGAAAGAGGCATACATGAGGCAAAATGTCCAGATTCGCAAGAGGCATATATGAGGCAAAAAGTGTAAATCGAAGGACACCAAAAGGGAGCTTTTTGCCTTGGAATCGAAGGAAGTCTTTGCCTCAGTCGAAGCTTGTGGTCGAAACAAGTTAACTCGAAGGAAGCTGTTGCACAGTCGAAGCTTGAACCAAAGCAAACATATTTCCCAATCGAAAGCTCATGCTCGAAGGAAGCATATTGCCCAATCGAAGCTTGGGTCGAAACAAACATAAAGGGAGTCATTGCCTTTTAGCGTGAGGGAAGTTCCTGGCTTCTGAGTCGAAGAGTATTCCCAAGTTGCATTCGAAGGAGGCTCTTGCTCAAAACGAAAGATGTAATCCAAGTTGCATTCGAAGGAGGCCAAGAGTCAATCGAAGGGTGCTGAATCGAAGGGGACCTGTTTTCCTCCAAATTTGTCAAAATGTTATTTTTATTTGTTTTCTCCCTTTTTGACAGTCTCCTTTTAATTTTGGTATTGGAAAATCCCAATGCACTTGTTCAAGCTTGAACCTTTGAAAATCCTTGTAAGAAAGGCCTTGAGAATTGAGAGGGCAAATTTTGGGATGAGATGCTCGAAGACATAGGGACAATAGCAGAGTTGAAACTCAATAAGATCGTTTCCACATAGTTGTTTTCTCTTTGTTTTACTTTGTACTCTTTTTATTTTACGATGATTTCCTCTTACTAGGATTTATGTCTCTATGTACAAAAACCACTTGTTTATAGGAGAATTATCAATACAAATACAATTTTAAAACTCAACTTTGTTTTACTTTCTCCCTTTTATTTGCAAAAACGTCCAACGACTAAATTGAATGAACATATGCATATGAATATGATTATTGTTAACAAATATATGCATAAAAAAAGGAATAAGCATTTACTAGAGACTATAGGAGTTGGGATAACGTTCAAGTCATCCACAAATCCCCACAAAGAAAATCTCCACAAAGAAATCCCCACAGAGCTAACTTTACAAGCTTATCCCAGACAGAGATAATTCCCCCCGTAAATCTAATAGGCCTCCAGGCAAGAATTAGGGCATCTCCCAGCAGTTCACATAATCATACTCCCCAGTAGATCCCCTAGCAGATAAAGGAGTTTGATCATTTCTCTAACATATAATGGGAACTTCCTCCGCACAGCCTACAGAATTCCAATTCCCATCAGAAATGATCCCCTTAACACAGTTCACAGGAATCCAATTCCCCAACTGAGTTTATTTCTCCAACATTACAAAATCCCCTGCAGGATTCTCTTCTCCAGCATGGTTTATTCCCCCAGCAGGGTTTATTTCCCCAACAGGGTTTATTTTCCCAACAGAATTTAATTTGTCAAGCAAAGTTCATTTCTCTGACTACTGCAAGTCACCGACAAAATTCCCCTCTCCAACAAAGTGTAGTTAAGGTTGCTATCCCCGGAGAGTTGCTACGAAAATTGAAATCGGGCCAGATATCATTTAACTTTGTCCTTCTTAGAAGAGTTGGTATCCATATCAAAAACTCGGTCAGATAACACCTCTAGAGATTATCCATCTCTTTCATCCCCAATCAAGGTATATAAGAATTAAATTCTAAGTATAGCGATGAACGACCAATGTTCCTGAACTCTTCTATCCCCAAGCAGAAGTCAAACATTCCCAGTGGAGTATCCTCAAACAGAAAGCAGGAATCCCCAGCAGAGACATTCTAAACAAGGTTGATGATTCATATTCTTTATCTCCAACAACGATCAGGGATTTATTTTCCCCAGCAAAGATGTTATGCGAAGCTACCAATACACTTCAACGACATCTTGCATCCATACATCATTTACAAGTATCATAGAATATGCATACGAAACGCATATAGCACACTCCCATTTACTTTGAGAACATCATTACATAATGCAATACATACATCATCACATTGCATAAATACTAACTTTGTTTTTCAAGTAAAAGTCTACAAATAGACGAATATCATCAACAATTCTCAAATAGGTCATAGATTAATTCCCAAAATAGGACGAGACAACTATCTAGATGACCAGGTCCAAGATTAATTCTCGAAACAAGATGGGGCAACTATCTGTATGACCAAGCAGTATGAATTTCCGAAACATGATGGGTTTTCCAATAGAAATCAGATCAAAGATTAATTCCCAAAACAGGACGGGACAACTATCTATATGACCAGGAAAAGATTAACTCCTGAAATATGACGGGGAAACTATCTTTATAACCAGGAAAATATTAACTCCCGAAACAAGACGGGGAAACTATCAACATGGCCAGGTGGTATGAATTCCTGGAACAGGACGGGTTTACCAACAGAAAAAAATTGTGTATCCATTTCTAAAACAAGATGGGAAGACTATCTACATGACAAGCATTTACTTCAGAGACTGAACTCTGACAAGCATTTACAGCAGAGACTAAATTTGACAAGCAGCTACTTAAGCACCTTCCCTAGAGGTTCATTTTGGAAAACATTCCCCATATAACGGTCGAGCGTAGACTCATTATGATACTCCTATCAACAACTATTTTGATGGCATCTATAAGCCCATCTCCAATGATATTCTGTCACCTCTCCGAATGGCATCTTTAAGCTCATTCAAGCAATATTATCAACCAACAACGTTACCTCCTGCACATGCGAGTGCAAATTTCTGGTCACTTAAGTGTTCAATCCTCTTCCACCTTCAGATCACGAATGGTGGACATGTCAATCTAACTCCTCAGGTTTAAGAAGATTGAACATGGGCAGTTGTTGTACCCTAAAATTTTCCCTCCCTTTTTCTTTAAGACATTCTCCTAGGATTCTCAAATGCTCAAGGTTGCTCAAGAATTGATCAGACAAATTCTCCTCCTAAGCAATGGACTTATAAATAGGGTTTCACTTTTCTCAAGGAAGATTGGGTTTCTAAGGCCTCAAGTGGTTCCCATGGTTTCTCATATGTCTCAAGGAATGCTCATGCCAAATTTCATGCCTTGCATCACAAGTTTGCTCAGTTAATTGCTCAGATGACTGAAAATCAACTATATTGAACAAAAAGTCAACTATGGTCAACATACAGTCAAACTTCAAGATTTTTGGTCAACATCAAGATTTTTAAGTCATATTTGTCATTTGATCAAGGCTTGATCATGACTCGTCGAGGAATCTCTCAAATCTTTAAAAGTCAAAAGTTGCCAAATTAGGGTTTTCTTAAGGAGAAGTCTACTGAACTTTGACCAAGCACAAGTTTCACATGCTTCATCATATTTTCCTCAACCAAAGCTAGTTTTGAAGGAAATTCAATTCTCTACAACTTTGTCTCTCTAAGCTCAAGTCCAAAAAATGCTTTATTTAAGAGATATGGGCCAAAATATTATAGGTCATTCCAAAAGTTAATAAAAAGACACTTTTTGTCAAGGTAACTTACATCAAGATAAAATCTTCAAATGAAAAAAATGATAAATATAGAGATTATAGGGGACATCTTGGGATTTCTAAAAAGTCCAAGATCACATTCATATGATAAAAATTGAGAGAGAGTTATGATTGGTACAAGTAGGAAAATTTCGAGAAAATGCATGAAACTCAAATTGATCAAACACGAATTTTTAGGCTAATGGGCTTTGTTTTAAGGTCCAAACGTATATTAGGCCTCATAGTGAACCTCTGAACCTATTCATACACCCCTTTGATTTTTATTCCATTTATTTTTGATTTTATTTATTTAAATTCAAAATTAAATAAGATAAAGTCAAGGCTTTTCTTACAAGGTCCTAGACCACAATGATTTAACCTAATTCTTCTTTATATATTTCTCTTTATTCAAACATAACATCACACGAAAACCCTTGCAGAAAAACTATTCCAAAACTTCCAAAAATTCAAGAAACTAGGGTAACACAAAACCCTTGTTTCCAGCCCTTTTCAATTGAAACCAAGCATTGCATTATCATCTTAAAGTGCCCAGGAATCCATCGCAAACCTCAAGCAGTCAAGATCGTGCCCAGAACATCACGTTCATCCTCACCGGTTTTGGTAGTTTTTTTTAAATTCAAACCTTTGATCTATGCATTGTTAACTAATTTGATACGTTTACATGTGTTCATATACATCATTAAAGCAGTTTGATGCATAATATGTGAGCTCTGGCGCAGTGGTAAATCATTCAGCGTGGAAGGCTAAGGGCGTGGATTCAACACCCACCTCTGACATTTTGTGTGATTTTGCTTCTAACTTATTCTTAATACAATGTGGAAGGCTAAGGGCGTAGGTTCAACACCCACCCCTGACATTTTGTGTGATTTTACTTCTAACTTGTTCTTTTCCCCTTTTTTTTTCCATTAATGCAGTGCGGAAGGCTAAGGGCGTGGATTCAACATCCACCTCTGTCATTTTGTGTGATTTTGCTTCTAACTTGTTATTTTCCCCTATTTTTCCCCTTAAACCCTAAATTCACCTAACCATAAAACCACAAACCTTTTTTTTACAAACCTAAAATAATTGTTTTTTTTCGTAAACCCTAAAATTAATTAATTTTAGGTTTTTCGTGATTAACCTTTTTTATTAATTTAATTAATCAATTATTTTGTTAATTAAAATTAAATAATTTTAAGGTTTTTCATCATTAACCTTTTTATTAATTTAATTAATCAACTATTTTTATTAATTAAAATTAAATAGTTTTTTAGGTTTATTTTAATCATCATTATAAAAACTTTTTCCATAAAAAATCATCAAAAACATTTATTTTTTTCTCTATTTTTATTTTATTTTATTTTCATAGATAAAGTGTATGGGGTTCGTAATTTGTAATAGCTTAGATTTCTCGCTTTCCTTTTTCATTATTATGTAACTGTTTTCCGGGTTGTAATAGCTTAGGGTTTTTACTTTCCGCTTTCTATTATGTAACTGCCCCAAAGCCGCATAATATGTTTAGGTTTATCTTTTCTGCTTTTACTTTTCACACCTTTACTATCTTTTTTATACTTGCTATATTACCGCTTAGTAATTAGGGTTGTATGGAAAGATAAAAATCAATAGATGGATAACCTAACTTTAAGACAAAATAACTGAATACAAAACACTTGCACATGCGTACCTCTAGGGTAGCCTATCTTGTTGTCTTTCGATTAAACAATCATGTCCCTCGAATGTGAGGACGCTTTAGCAAAGTCCCTACGATACAAAAGATCATAGTCCCATGATGACCCTTTCGACGTTGCCTTCGGTAAATGATCTAATACCTTAAATTATAATTTCTAAAGCGTCTTTACGAGTTTCCTTCAATGATTGTACGATGACCCGCGCCCGTCCCTTCACATCTAACAACAGGGCTTCCTACTAACTAATGGTAGGATATCACTATCTAAAAGAGGAGGAAAAGAACATTAAAGACCATGAATAGGTAAACCACTGTTAATCACTTGCTCACAAACATTTCAAAAAAAAAAACATCTTTCACAAAACATTCTTGAAAAATATTTTCAAAAAAACACTTTATACGCATTCTCGAGGACACATACGAGAATCATTACAAAGTCTCCTTACAATTGGAAAATTTTCAAAATATTTTCAAACGTACACAACACAAAGCATTTTCAAAGCAAAGTGAGCTAAGCGATTAAGAGCCGTTAGATAACTACAGATGAAAAGGGTCCTAAGACCTTCCCTTTTCATAACCTACTCCCCGAACTCAAGAAAATATCAAAGGTCTTTCCTGTTCTTTTCACCCTTTTCTTATTGGATAAAAGAAAAGTCAGTGGCGACTCTTGATATCCGCATATTTTCAATAAAATGCAAAACCAAGTCAGTTCTCCCACAATATTAAACATTGCAACATAATTCTTCCATCTTCAACCTCTAGGTTGATTTTTGATCTTGATAATGAGAAATTTGTAATTGATTGAGGAGACACTGTCTTGAAACTAATATTTTTTGAAGATTGGGTAAAAATTTTCAGGTTCTAGCAAGATTGAGGTTTTTGTCATTGGTGCTAACAAATTCTAATGAAAAGAAGGAGGTTCTTTTCTTCAGATTACCTTGGTAGTGATTGTGTGGAAGGCTACGTAGAAGGTGGATTTCTTCTCAAATCTTCAGATAGTTCATTGCTCAAGGAATCAGTATGATCAATGAGTGATTTCTACACATGAAGGCTTTGACCAAATTGGTGATACTGGAAGATTCAAGAAGCATGAAGCAAGTAAAGATTACGCAAAAAAGTTTGGCATTAAGCTGTATATAAGTCAAGATCCATATAGGAGATTTATATTTCTCAGCATTATTGTGGATAAGTGATTGTATAAACTCTTGAAATATTTGTCAAAATAAAAAGGAACAAAGCAGATACCATTGGAAAACCATTAAAGAGTGCAGTAGGCAAAGCGAGGACAAACAAAAAAACACTATAAATCCCAGTTTCTTATTTCCTCTCTCTCTCTATCTCTCTCTCTCTCTCTCTCTCTCTCTCTCTCTCTCTCTCTCTCTCTCTTGCATTTAATTTCCATAGAACATTGCATGCTTAGGTTTTTAAATTCCTAGAGTAGTTTACCGTTTATTTAGTTGGAAACGATTTATTATGTAAGGTTAGATTTTGTTAGAATTGGTGCCTAATCGAGCTTTAGTGGTGATTAAATTATGAGAAACTGTTGAGATTAAAATTCGTTGAAATTGAATTGTTGTAGAATCACACCTCGTGAAGTATACAATTGGTACTAATTGAATACATTTGTGTATCATCTTTGATATTTGTGAAGTGATTAAGTGTTAAAATGATCAAGGTTCAATAAAAGTATAATTCTCATATTTTCGTTCTAAATCTTCCGTGCACAAATTCTGAAAAACCTCTTATAATCCATTTGGAAAATTTGTTGAATATTTGTTGTTAGTCTATTCATCCCCCTCTAGACCGTTTTCTTACTCCATATTCTCACTAAATAAGATATTCTCAAAAAAGGACCATGATCCTAGATCTGAAGAAGACAATCGAATATGACGCCACTACCAAATTTACTTTACAAGTTTGGATGAATGTCGTGCATAGACGATGGTCTTCTCCGACTAGTTGTTTGAAAGGGCACAAATGCAAGTGTTATTTATTTACCCTTACTTGCACTTGAGAAAACTTGGCATGTTCAAGGTCATTCAGGATGAAAAATGGTATAGGAAGAGGATGGGATTGAAGACAAAGGGGCGTCACCTTTTATGGAGCAAGATGTCATTGTTTAAGAACATGACGTGGTGCATACAAATGATGGCAAAAACATGTCCATTTGTGAGGAGGACGAGTTCATCCTGCCCATGAATTAGATTTAATGTGTGTTTCTTTTGTATTTTATTTTTTGTCTTGTAACTTTGTGTAACAATGCCCCTATGAGGGTATTCTTGATTAATGAATTTTGTAATTCAACACAATACCTTTTATGGTCCTGTCTACCTTTTAATTTTCTACCATCTCCTAAGTGTTTATAAGAGTTTTTCATGTCACAAGAGAGATTTTGCTTGCCCAAGGATTATTTGTATGAATTTGTTTTGCATAAGATATTAAGCTAACTATAAGGGTGTGATGATAAACCACACTTATTCATGTAGATTTATATAACTCGCCCATTAACTTTTTTGACAGGGTCACATCTCTCATTTTTATTGGTTCAGGCGACTTTGTTTACTTTCTTTTAACATGTAATTTGGTGAGACGATTGCATATTTCATCCAATCTACTTTTCAAATGTAGATTTTCATATGATATGTACCGCAGTGGGTGGATCACTTTAATAGTCGTTGAGATCCTTTGGTGTTTGCTTGTGAGAATTGGTGAACCAGCTTTCTGGAGAGGTCTTGGTAGCTGGCCAAAGATAACCTAGATAGGTTCATGAGCCATTTGACTCCTTAAGTGTTTCAGAAAGGATTTTACACATCAAAGAGTCAATGAAGCATGTTATATGTATTTGAGTGTTGATGGCGGTAATATGCTCATGTGGGTTACTTTTTCTATTGAGGGTTACCAACGACATCTACTTGAAATTCTCTGGTATTGTCACGTTCCAAATTTAGTCGTAGAGGAGTTAAGGATCTAGAATCTTTGTAATCCGTGGTTGGTCGATCTCCCGATGCCGTTGTTGTTGAAGATGCAAAACATTGTCTTGCAGAGTTTCGTTGTGGTGGCGTAACCCATCCATATAGACTTGCATCTCTGTTATGGCTTCTTGGTTGCCATTGTTGTTGATGGCAGCTTGTCTCACTTTGTGGAACAATGGTCAAGCCATCAGATGATTTTTAGATGAGAGTGTGGTTCATGTTAGTTTTATTATGTCCCACAATGGGCGTCAATTGTACTTATAGCGAGCAAAATAGATGTTACGATGCCTTCGATTAAATACACAAAAGGGTTTCAAGTTCTAGTATAAGAAAAAATAAATGAAATATCAAACTACCTAACTAGGGTATTTATAAATGTGATTACATGGTAGAAGGGCCATTAGAGAGATCGATTATAAAATCTGCAAAGTTGACTACACGTCATTTGACTTCGACCTAATATCGAGAGTGAATGGGGTGAGTGATCCCTAAAAACAGAATGTGTGGTTAATCTATGAGACTTGTAATCTTTCGGTTACTCACCAAGCACATGATTTGATATATTCTCCCACGATACACAAGAAAGGAGTATTGGACCGAAATATATCATATGCTCGCCACCTGACCTCACCCTTTAGCAGTCAAGTATCCAACATGTTATTTACGAGTTGAAGAGTTTATTGTCTGAGACTCTTTAGACGTGATCAAATACATTTCAATCCATATTTAAAATAAATAAAAAAACTCCTTTAAACTAACAAGTTGGTAGATTTGAAACAATTATTAGAGTTAAATTAGATATCTATATAATATCTCTTTGGAAGTGATCATGGTTATGCTAAGCGGAAAGAAAGTAGAAAACTAATAATGAGTTGAAACGAAAGGCATCTTAACGGTTAATAGTCATATCAAGAATAATAAATAAATCAAACCACTTGTACAAAACAGACTCCATAAAATCATAAATTATAATGGCAAATATAGGGTTGGGGTCCTATCCCATGAAGCACAAAGGAACAAGAAAGCACAAGTATGCCTAACTAATAGGCATTTGAATTCGACAGTTAGTTGCTCGTTGAGATAATTTGATTTCCTTTCTTTCACAATAATGCATGTATGTCCCACCACACAAACCAGACCTACTTAAGTTGAAAATTGAAACCATTATTCAGTAGTGGGACGGCTTCTTTAATTTCGGTGTTGGCGGTATCTCTTTGTTTGGTTTCTACGAGAATTAGAGGGGAAATTATCATTACCCTCTTAAAGTGAGATTGTTAGTATTGTAGCATAAAATTGCATTTGTGGCATTTTTCAAATTGCAATGATGTTAGAGTAAGTTTGGTTAAATTTTATATTTGATTATAATTAGTTATTAGTTAGTGTAGTTAAAATTTATATTTGATTTTAGTTTTGTTACAAATTATTTAAAATTAATTAGCTATAATCATTATATAAAATGTATTATGTATTTATTGTAATAGTTTTCATCTATCATTAAATCAATATTAAATAATTTAATTATATTTTTCTTTAAGCTCAACCATGCTCATCAATAAATGATATAAATATTTAATAAGGTCGGTCCAATCAATCCAAAAAATTTCTTATAGTTTAAAAAATGGATCAATTTTTTTATTAATTTTTTTTTAATATTTAATAATAACACCAAAAATATAAATGTATTAATCAAATGAAACAATAAAAAAATTAAAAGTATTATTTAAATTATAAATATCATTTTATATAACTTAAAATTTCTAATTATTTAAAAAGATCGTCTTTTAAATATTTTTTTAAGCAAATTATCAACTAAGTCTTCTTAGTCTAGTGTCTCCAAAATATCATATTTGAAACGGTTTCAAATTTATGCTTTTGATATTTTGTATATTTTTTATACTTTTTTGTTAAAAAAAATTTGAACCACTAAATATTTGGAGCTCAGTTTGAAGAGCTTATTGTATATGTTAATGGCTAGACTCGACTTTTCGTTAATTATTACGTTAAATATATGAGATTAATTGCATTACAATGTTAAGGTTAAATAATTTACGTGATGTGTATATCACAATCATTCGTTTGTATTACTTTATAGATTTTTAAAATAAAAGTAAAATATTTCTTAACATCCAACCTTTATGATTGATTGATAGTGTAAAATATTTATACACTGTCTATGCATTTCAATTAAGTTATATATATATATATATATATATATATATATATATATATATATATATATATATATATATATATATATATATATATATATATATATATATATATATATATATATATATATATATATATATATATATATATATATATATATATATATATATATATATATATGTAAAATACCATTTTTAGCCACTTAGTTTTATTCCAAGGTTAATTTTGATCCCATAACTTTTACAAAGACCAAATGAATCCTTTAACTCTTAATACAGGGCCATATGAGCTTGTTCTATCTATTTTCTTCAAGCGACTTTTATTTATGTATTTGTGGCTGATGAGTTAGCAGACGAGCTTCTTCTTCTTTTATTTCCAGTTTCTTTTTCTATGTTTTATGCAATTTTCTTCCCAAATCGAAATAAGGGTTAGGGTTTAATCCATTCCCATCTCCAATTGATTCCAAAAGTTGAAAGTTGTAGCAACCATGGACTCTGGTCGTTGGTCATCCATATCGAAACAAAAGAGTACTGGAAGTTTTGATTCTAATGTGTACACAACTTCCAATCTACGATGAAAACCTATTTGTTGTGGAGATGTAGTTGTTCTTTACAGGGCAACCACTATTAAGAATTTTGGAAAACAATTTTAGAGTTGTCCATAATTTAAGGTAAGGATGTTTTTGAAAAAATTTGGGAAGAATTTATATTTTCTACAATTTAAGTTTGAAATTTTCTGAAAATTTTAGGGCTCTACGCAAGTTGGGTGTGGTTATTTCAATTGGTTCTTTGAGGAAGTGGTAGATGAGAAGGATCAATTTTTAATGAAGCAAAAATTTAGGTTGGAGAAGTTATTAAATGAAATTGATGCATAAAAATGGAGGTTGCAAAACTTAGGGTCACTAATGAGGAACAGAAGAAAGAGTTTATTGAACTTCAAATTCAAATGAAGATGATGTTGAACGAGAAAAAATTGGAAGATGATGTTTTTCATTGTTTTCTTTGTATTGGTATTTAGAATGTTTTAATAAAATGTATCAATCTCTCTCCATTGAACTAGTTTAGATGTTTAGTTTGTATCAGTTTTAATGAGCTTTAAGTTTGTAACAAAATTGAACCACTCACTCTGTACCAGTGTGTTTCAATGACACCAGTTTACAGTAATTGGGTTTTTACATAATTGTGTTATAGTTTATGGCACTGGTATATAACCCTTAGTTTGTAACATTCCATTTAAATGTACTAAATGCATACCACCCAATGTACACTAATATTATACCAATTTGAATATATACCAGTGATATTATACCATTCAAATTATATTATACCGATTTGAATATTGAGAAACATACATCAATTTGACAAACATAATTTATTGCATAATTGGCATAAAACATTGACATGTTCAATACACATTACATAATTGACATGGTTCAAAATAACACTATGCCAACATTAAGATAGGCATAATCTAACAAAATAAACAACATTCAAAATACAATTGAAGCCATGCCAAGGTTTATGATAGGATTCAAAATGACACTATGCTAAAAAGGGTTCAAAATACAGACAAGTCACAGTCAAACTAAGCCTTTTTCTTTGATGTGGTTATCATTGTTAGAATAGTCCTTCTTGTTGTTGGGTCAACTATATTATTTGTTGCATCTAATCTAGTTATAGGTCTTGGGGGTACAAATGGCGTTGATGGCCTCCTAACACTTAGCTTATTTGACCTTTCTTGAGTTGGCTTACTTCCTTGACTTCTTCGTGTAGCTTGAGTTGAATATTGAGTAGTTTAAGTTGGTTGTTGACTAGATTTAGTTAATTGTTGAGTGGTTTGAGTTGGTTATTGACTAGCTTGAGTAGCTTGAGTTGACTATTGAGTGGTTTGAGTTGGTTGTTGACTAGCTTGAGTTCACTGTTGAGTGGTTTGAGTTGATTGTTGACTAGCTTGAGTTGTTGGTGTCACCTTACAAGTGGATTTGTTATGACCTAACTTCTTGCATCTACATCACTTGAAAATTAAACCAATTCTCCTCATTTTACAATCAGATCTATCAATCTTTCTTTGCTTAAGATTCCTCCTCTTCATTGGTCTACCATACATTTTTCTATACTTAGGTGGTTGCACATCTGTATATTCTATCCTAACACAGAGTTTGGATCTATTTACAGGATAAATCACATGATTATAGACTAACATGTACCTTGATTTCTTTTGATACTCAGGGATATAGTGATCAATATTAAGGCTTCCACTGTTCAAACTTGATAGTGCATGAACACATGAAAGGTATGTAAGTTCCCATTTTCTGCAAGAGTATACATGTTCCTTCAAATTTATAGAAAACTTGTCTGAATTTATATGTTAAGTTGACATCCTACAACATGTATTTAATATTACTTTATATATCCAACATTAATATCCAAGATTTTGAAACGATACATACTTGATAAGCCATAAGTTGGTGAATGTGATGGTTCTCTCAACTTTTCTTCTAATATTGGGTAAAACATCACCATCAGCTAAGTTTTGAAATCTCATCATATTGGCTGCCCGCCTTTCTATCATGAAGGTTCTAATATCTTCCAATATAGTTACCTAAAGCTTAGACCTTGAATCCAAAATAACAATGTTAAAAGCTCCTGATATGTTGTTGAGAACAACATCCCACACCCATTTGTTATGTGTATTAAAATGCGATCTACTCCAAAATCTTGGCGGTGTCTTCATCATGTGTTTAAATGCTTCTTCATTGACCTTTCTCATTCCCCAAATTTCTCTTTCCAATGCTTGTGAATAGGTTGATTTTGCAGTCTTCCATATGAATTCCTTCAACATCTTTCCAGGATACTTCGTCCCAAAGTTGTTATACATGTGCCTCACACAAAATATGTTCTCAACAATAGGCAAAAGCTCATCCATTTCAGGTAACGGGCCCTGCAATACCACATACAAAAACACCACAATAATGAGTATAATATAACACAAATGTAACATAACAAAAAAAAATTTAAAATTAGTATACATTTTGTTGATCTCAAATGAATGTGTATGAGAGAAACTTATTTCTACCTCTAATATCATCAATCAAGAGCTCCAAAAACCATGTCCAACTATTTTTATTTTCACCCTCCACAACTGCAAAATCTATTGGAAGCATCTGATCATTAGGATTTCTTCCAACTGCTGCCAGAATTTTCCCTCCATAAGTACCATTTAAAAATCAACCATATATGACTTTTCTACACAATTTAAAGTTTTCCTTACATGTTTCATAACATTTGTATAACCTTATAGATCGTACCTGATCAGAATGGATCATCAAGGCCCACGAGCTTCGAGTTGAGCAACGGTTGAATGTGAAGTGGGGGGAGGGGTACCTGCAAGATACTCCGATGCCAAAGTAAGAGTCTAGACAATCAGAGTGAGAGTAACATAAGTGAGGTAGAATGAGTGAATGAATGGATACTTGACCTTCTCAGATGAGAGGGTATTTATAACCCCTAGCGCTGGGCCAAGATCCATGTAATAGGCCAAGCGATTTGGGCCCAATAATACGGGCTTCCAAGGTTTACGTGAGTAATCGGGTCCAACACATGGCCTCCTCCCTACTGAAGTGCCCTGAGAATGTAGGAACAATGGACCCGTTATTCTCGGAGGGCAGGTGGTGGTTGATGATTACTAGGGACACATTTTCTAATGGGCATGTGGGGGAAATCCCCAACGGTTATCAGTCTTGGGCCTAAAGCTAGTGGGCCACAACAAAGGCGTTGGACTGGGCCTTCCTAAACGGTGGGGAAAATGCCATCCCAGTCCAGAACATGAGCCCCACAAGTTATTGCCCTTAGGCAAAAGGGTGATGACTTGAGACTAGCTCGAGTGCTGGGGAGGAGCTACCCGATATGGGAAACTGTCAACTACCATCGGGGAAGATTCCGAGGCTCGTGTCGAGGAGGAATGAGAGATTTGCATGTGATGTTCCCGAGTCAACTCCGAGAGAGATTTGCGCATGGTTTTGCGTGAGAATGTTGTGGGCGATGTGTCCTCTCGCGAGCCCCACGTTATAGCTGTTTAGGGTGTCATCATTATATAGGGAAGTCTAAGATCCCAAGTCATGATGACTTTTCACAAGCTACCTTGTGAGATATGGGATATCCTTAAAAGGGGAATCAGAGATTTACTTTGATACTTTCAAGCTCTCTATCCTCCCATTTCTCTTGCGTTCATCTCCTCCAACACCTCCGTAGACACCTTCACGTTCATCTCATCCAAGTAAGTGATTTCATCCTGATCGTGTTTTTTCTTAGATTTTTTAGATTAAACACTTGGGTTTTTCCATGAACGGATAAACCTCTGAATGAAGATTCATGGGTTCTGGAATGAACCTCCATGGATGTTCATCTGGGTTCATGGATGTAGATGAAGATTCATAGGTTCTAGGATGAAATTCCATGAATGTTCATCTGGCTTCATGAATATGGATGAAGATTCTGTTGGTGTAAGCCCTAGAGGCCAATACTTTTGGTACTTGTATCGAATTATTTATTAATTCTAAAAGGCATTTCTTTATTATGTTTGCTTTCCAAAATAATAAAGTCCCTAGAATGGTTTATTTGTTTAATGAAATGTTAAGTGTGACTTAATCATGAGATCTCATTAAACATAAGACATTATTCTTAAAGTATCCGTAGTCAAGCTTTAATGTGAAGTGGGATAACATTAAAGCATTAAGATTATTATGAAGATAGATTGATGATCACATCTCATGGATCATAGATAAGGAGTTATCAAGTCTTGACATAGGTATGAATATTAGGAGTAATATTTATACTGGATTGACCCGCTATGAGAATACTACATAGAATGTTATGCAAAGTGTCATAAGTTATTCTCATGATGATAATGGTGTATACCACCCTTCGACCTGAAACCACTATGGACCCTAGATGTAGAATCAAGTACTTTATTGCTGATCAAACGTCATCCGTAACTGGATGACTATAAAGACGGTTGATGGGTACTTTACAAAGCATGCTAAGGGACATGAGTGACCTAGATGGAATTTGCTCATCCTGCATAACAGGATAAATGTCTAAGGGCCCAATATTGAACTGGACAAGGGTGACACAGTGTATGCCTTGTGTTCAATATAGACATGAGGGTAAAAGGGTAATTGTACAACACAAATATTATCACGGAAAAGGTTTGGTCAGATCACATGACATTTTCGTGACTTGGGTAACAGTGATGTGTTGCTAGATACCGCTCACTGTTTATTATATTAAATATGTGATTTAATATAATTTCCAATGTCGCGGAAACCTACAGGGTCACACACATAAGGACAGGTTGATGAGAGATAGAATAAATAAGGAACACCGTAAGGTACGGTGCACTTAAGTGTAATACGGAAAGTGGTAAGGTACCACGTGGATAAGTGATATATGGTACATCATAAGGTATGATGTCCATAAGCTTAATTGGGCTTTTAGCTTATAGCCTTAATTGGGCTTTTAGCTTGTAGCCCACACGAGTGATTCTATAAATAGATCCCTTGTGATGAAGAAATTTCACTTGATGCAATTTCGTTTTTGATTCTCTCTCTCACTCAAGGTTTCCGTTCGTGATCAGCTAGCACTGTGACCGGAAGCGATCTGTTCGTGTGGACTGAGTAGAGGCGTTGTTCTTCATCAACGCTCGTGATCACAACATCAAAGGTCTGAATCGCCACAAGATGTAAATATTTCTATCACTGACCATGCTCATTCGTAAGGATCGCTAAAGGAAAATTTAAAATTCCGTTGCGCTTTTGATCGCAATTTTCCTTCAGTGGTATCAGAGCCACTTACAAAACCATGGATCTGATAGTTGTTTATGTTCTATATTTTCTGTTTTGATTCGATTAAAACCAGAATGAATTGAATAATAAACGAGTTATTAAATTTGGCATCTGTGGTGTACGATTTGGATGATTGATGTTGACTATGCTTCGTAATCCGACATTAGTATGGTGAAGCAGCGATACATCGATCGTCCATAGGTTACACAAATAAGATCGATCACTTTTATATATGATATAAGTAAATCTAATGCAACGATGGTGTATGGGATATACTGTTTCTGTTTCGTTCATTCAAACACTTGATGATTGTTATTCCTTTGACCGATCACTGTTCATATGCTTCGAAATCCGACATTAGTATGGTGAAGCAATGGCATGTGATTAATCATCCTAAATTATCAATCGAAATGTGTTTGACAGCATGAAACTGTTTCATTAGGGTTCATGACTGCACAAGGGTTATGTTGTTGCAGAATTATGCGATTAGGGTTGTGAATGCACAAGAGTTGTGCGAAAATGACGCTGATTTCAAATGAATTGTTCATTAAAATTTTGCGTCGGGGCGCTGCCCCTAACAACCCCGCAAAGGGGCGCTGCCCCCTTGACCCCCATCCGTTGAACGGTCAGCGGAACCACCGTCCGCTGACCGGGCAGCGGAACCCCGGCTAACTCAGCGTAGTGTGATCAATCGTCGTAATTTAATTTGCCTTTTTTTAATTAACAAAATTTAAACTAATAATAAAAGTGTTTATTATTATTATTGTCTTGTGGTGATCAGTTATGGCCTTAGTTTTTTCCTTTATTTTGTTTTGGGATTGTAAAATACGGCCTGCGTGTCGTGCCTCTCTCTAAAATTCTTGATGTAACTTCTTTTCTCATCTCACTCCCTCGTATGTAAAACGAGTTTCTTTTATGTAATGTAATGTTATGAAGAAAGAGAAGAATACAATATCAAAGGAGGATAACCTTGGAGATCTTGCTTGGAGAAGTTTGGATCGTTATTAGGTTAGCTTAGGTTCTCTCATTGGCTTGGGAGAACAATTGCGCTAGGGGCCATAATTGTATCCTTTTATGTATATTGATGCATGTGTTTGTATGTTGATGCATGAGAGAGACGAATTGCATGTTAAGCCGGTGAGATCAAACTAATAACAAAATCCCTCAAGTTAAATATTAAGTTCATGTTTTCCAAGTTTTAGCACTCATCAAGACTAGTATCGAACAATGTAGGTTTCGCCTACGCGAGGTGCATGTTCTATATTAGTAAGGTGCGATGGGATAATTGTAATATCCAACTGCTAAAACAATGGGTCAAACTTAACTAAACACATTATAATAAGATTATACATGTTTAGAAGCAAGAGTTGGGAATGATTCATATGATGAATTAGAATAAGGAGTTATTCACCCAACTGAAAATATTCGTAATTTGTATGAGATACAATTGGAAGGAGTTCCTACCTAAATAACCTAGTTTTGTGTAATCAGCCTAACGCTGACTTAGAACAAAGTGAAATGTGGATCTCGACCCACTAGAAAGTCTTCCAACGGGATTTTCCGAATCAAATGATGAGGGTCATTTGGTTTGAGTAAAATAGTGGGAGCATATTTGATTAAAGGCCTAATTAAATATGTTGTTTTAATGATACTTATATTTTCAATTTTTTGTAGATTACCATGACAACAAATAACCATATTTTGCGATCAATCCTAGATAAGGAAAAATTGTCTGGGACAAATTTCCTAGATTGGCACCGAAATCTGAGGATTGTCCTCAAGCACGATAAGAAGCTGTATGTCTTGGAGACACATGTTCCTGAAGAGGAACCGCCTAGTTCGGCACCTAAGGCAGAAAGAGATGCTTATAAGAAGCATTTTGATGATGCTAACGAAGCCGCTTGTCTCATGCTAGCTACTATGAACTCGGAGTTGCAAAAGCAACACGAGAACATGTCAGCGTTCGATATGATCGGACATCTGAAAATGCTCTATCAAGAGCAGGCAAGAAATGAGAGGTTTCAGGTTTCAAAGGCCCTTTTTAACAGCAAGTTATCTGAGGGAAACCCTGTAGGTCCCTGTAATCGGTGGAAATAGAACTGACTTTTTTTTAAGCTGGTTCGCGAAATGTCGCGGTAAGCAAGAGTCGCCACCGTCTTTTATGTTCTCCAACATGGAAAGGACAAAAGCACAGCAAAATTCCTTTTTTCGAGATGTTTCTCGGTTCGGGAGGTAGATTTATAGAAAGGGAAGGTGTTAGCACCCTTTCTATCTGTGGTTATCCACGGGCTCTTAGGTACTTGCTCTATGTTTTCAAAAATTGTTTGCTTTTCAAGTGTATGTGGGTTTGAAAAAGTTCCGTTTGAAAAATTTCTAGGTAACTCTTGTATCTGTCCTCAAGAGTGTATGAAATATTTGTTTGAAAACCTTTTGAAAGTGTAGGTGCGGAAAGTTATTTTTGTTTGTTTTGAAAAGAGCAAGTACTTAGGAGAAATCTACCTACTCTAAGGAATTAGGCTGTGTAAGAGTCCTTTAGACAGTGCTATCCCACTATTGAGAAGTAGGAAGCACCGTCGTTGGAGTTATTTGGGTCAATTCGATTATAGGGACAATGTGGTCACCAAAGAAATGGTAGGACACCTTAGTGGTAACCCTAATGTCCTAGATCCTTTTTATCCGAGGCAACCGTTTTGAGGCAACTGGATCTTTAGACAGGAGGGCGACCTCTAAAACACCCTATACTTGACGACCACGTCGAGGCAACCAGTGAGGCGTACCCTAGGAGTGGCATATGCATGTGTGTTGTTTTTCAGTTAAATTTATCTTTGAACATGTTATTTGTGAGCTACAGATTGATTTTATTTGTCATACAAGTCTTGCAGGCATATTAACAGTTAAGAGTGCGGAAAATAAATTGCGGAAAGTTGAATCTACGCTATTACAAGGCGCGGGTCTATACATCGCCAAAAACAAAACCCGTTTGGAAAATAAGTACGAGAAAAGTAAAGAAAGCGGTAAAAGCCTAATTAACTATTACATTTCCGGAGCAGATACATCAATATAATCAATTAAAATAAACATGCGCGTGAAAGATTGAATCGGGCCGTCCTTAGGGTTTTGACCCTTTTTTTTGAGAAAAGAATTAAATTTGTCCTTTTTTGCAATTAAATTAAATATTAAAACTAATTTACTAATTAATTAATTAATTAAAGAAAAAGTCTTTTTGTGTTTTTTATGTTTTTAATGAAATAAAATAAAAAAAGAAATTAAAAGTGTCAAAAGAAAAAAAACCTAAGTCTAATTCATTTTTATTTATTGCAAAAGATTAAAATTAAACCTAATTAACAAAAAGACTAAACTCATTAATTTGTATTTATATACAAAAAGTAATTGAAATTAATAAAAATATTTTTTTGGTTTTCTGAATTTTTATTGTGAAGAAAATTAATTAAGTTAATTTTAGTGATAATAATGATAATAAAAAAAGAGTTAATAAACAAAATAAAAAATATGAAATAAGAAAGAGGAATGAACCAAGGGGGGTTCTGGGCCTTGATGGAGGTGAATTCTGGAATTGTGAGGCCCATTATCTCAAGCCTTGTTTGACTTCTGGGATTGCCTAGAGCATAGGTTGACCAGGAACATGGTATTCTGTACCTCATGGCCATCAGATCTTGTGAGAATAGCCACTTGGCGCGCTGATTTGTGAGGTATATGGTACACCTTCTCTGGAAACCTGCACACAAGCGTGTAAAGAAAAATAATATGGAAATTTTGGGGGACCTGGGAATCGAAACCAGGTCCAAACGTTCAACGCCTGTACGCCTTAGCCACTGAGCCAATTGCTTCAATTGAAATAATAATAATAATAATAAGTGGTCAATATATTAGTAAATCAACACATATGCCTAAAAAATAAAAATAAAAGCACGCGATCGTTTGAAAGGGCGAATGGGAGAACGACGTGTGGTCGTCTTCTCCAAATCCCTGGTTCAGTTACCTGCAGATTTTTATCCGCAGGAGGTTCCGTAGGCCCTTTCCTAAAACCATCCCTAGGCTGCAAAAATGCCATCCAAGCCCATGGTCAGGATCGTCCATGTCTCCTGAGTCCATCCATGCTTATGGTTTGTTCTAATTTCACCTGGAAACAAAACACCTAAAAACAACACAAACAAACCCTAGGCACGTGTATTGTCATACAAGGCCTAAAAATGAAATTGAATAATGCCATTAGGTTAGAAATCAAGCAAGGAGTATGGAGATGCTAATATTTTTGAGAAAAAATGCAAGAATGGAGAAACACGATTCCATGTTCAGAGGTGACTTCGTGAGTACTTACAATGCTTGATAGGTGGTCTTAGGATGCGTTTGTGGTCGCTTTGGCTTCAGGGGATGGCAAGGAAGAAGGCCACGTGCTTATTTTGATCTGAAAATGTCTACAACCTTGTTCTTGATCTCACACTTTTCAACAATTTTTTTCACTTTTGCTCTGGCCGTTTGTGCAATCTCTAGGTCATGTATGCTGTTGCTACTGCTTGCTTATGTATGTATGAACAAAATTAGGTCAGCAGCTGGGCCTTAATCTTGGTGTAATTAAGTTTGGAGATTTGGTTGACCACCATTGAAGAACTTTCCATATTTGGTTCAAATCTTGGATTTCATGCACAAAAAGGCTTGGCACGAGTTGGCTAGCTGGCATATGACATATAAAAGCTATTCAACTCAAAAGATGTTATTCCATTAATTTTTTAGATTTTATTTGAATTATTATGGATTTAAAACGAATTAAATCAATAAAAATTAAATAAAATAGAAAAATAAATGTTTGATCTTGAAATTAATCATGGGACACGTGTGTGGCATGACAAGGCTGAATCAAGTGGAAGAAAGTGGTCCCTTTTGTCAAAAATTGAAGTTTTAAAGATAGTTGACTTTTGCAAATTCATGAAAATTTCCCAACTTCTCCAATGCATATCTTGCTCAATTTTGATCATATGAACATGTTCTTGGACATTTTGGAAAGGTATTGAAGTCCTCTAACCAATGCCTTTGGTCCCATGTCATTTGGATTTACCAATCTCAAGTTATGGTTTTTGACTTAAAATGCCTTTTGTTGACTTTTGAAATTGACCTATAATGTAGAAATTGATAACTTTTTGTGAGAGCATTTCTTGGACTTGGAATGTGAAGATGAGTTGTAGGAAATGTCATCCCATTCAAAATGAGCATTGGATGGGATTTTTCTGATGAACCATGAAAAAGTTATGCATTGGTCAAGTTACAGTTGACTTTTCAACTGTCCAAAAATGGCAACTTTTGCATCCTTGATGATTTTTGAGCTATCCTTGTGGAATCATGATCAATACTTGATCAAATGATGATTGTGTGATAAAAATAAGATGTTGACCAAAAATTTTGACTTTTGACTGCCAAATGACCATTTTACCCCTGTAGTTGATTGTGAAGCAATTAGGGCTTTTGACTGTGCAACTTGATGCTGTGAGACTTGAGACTTGACATGTAGATGCTTGGAAATGTATATGGGCACATGAGACTTGGTTGGACCACTGAAAATCACAAATTCACTGAAGGAACCAAAACCCTAATTTTGACTGGCTTAGGAGGTGGTTTGACTGTGCAACCCCTTGAGAAATCTTGAATCATTTGAAGATGATTCTTGATAAACTTTGAAGAATATGGGAGGGCAAATTTTGGGGTACAACAGTTGCCCCTGTTCAATCTTCTTAGACCTGAGGATGTAGATTGGCTTGCGTGCCTTTTGTGATCCGAAGTTGGAAGAGGATTGAACACTAAAGTGCCCAGAAATTTGCACTCGCATAGTGGAGTATCAGCAATGTGATGGCGGGAATGGGCTTATAGATGCCATTTGGAGAGCTGATGGATAGGAAGATGGGCTTAAAGATGCCATCTGGAGACGTGACAGAATCTTGTCGGGAATGGGCTTATAGATGCCATTTGGAGATGTAATGTATAGTGGTGGAGATGGGCTTAAAGATGCCATCGGGGGTGTCGATCGCGTAAGAGATTCCTTAGCGAGAACTTGCGTACCTGAGAAAGAAAGATGGTTTCCTGGCTTGCTACAGGTGTTGATCTTCAATCTCTTCATGCAGATATACCCTGGCTGGATACAGGTATCGAATCTACAATTGGTCGTCTACAGATATGCCCTGGCTGGATACAGGTATCGAATCTCTAAACTCTTCATGCAGATATGCCCTGGCTGGATACAGGTGTCGAATCCACAATCAATCATTCACAGATATGCCCTGGCTAGATACAGGTATCAAATATGGAACTGGTCGTCTACAGATATGCCCTGGCTGGATACAGGTATCGAATCTCTAAACTCTTCATGCAGATATGCCCTGGCTAGATACAAGTGTCGAATGCACAATCAAATCACTCACAGATGTGCCCTGGCTAGATACAGGTATCGAATCTGGAATTTGTCGTCTACAGATATGCCCTGGCTGGATACAGGTATCGAATCTCTAAACTCTTCATGTAGATATGCCCTGGCTAGATACAGGTGTCGAATCCACAATCAAATCACTCACAGATGTGCCCTGGCTAGATACAGGTATCGAATCTGGAATTTGTCGTCTACAGATATGCCCTGGCTAGATACATGTATCGAATCTCTAAACTCTTCATATAGATATGCCCTGGCTAGATACAGGTATCGAATCTGGAATTTGTCGTCTACAGATATGCCCTGGCTAGATACAGGTATCGAATCTCTAAACTCTTCATGCAGATATGCCCTGGCTGGATACAGGTATCGAATCCACAACCAATCAATCACAGATATGCCCTGGCTAGATACAGGTATCAAATCTGGAATTTGTCGTCTACAGATATGCCCTGGCTGGATACAGGTATCGAATCTCTAAACTCTTCATGTAGATATGCCCTGGCTAGATACAGGTGTCGAATCCATAATCAATTGCTCACAGATATGCCCTGGCTAGATACAGGTATCGAATATGGAACTGGTCATCTACAGATATGCCCTGGCTGGATACAGGTATCGAATCTCTAAACTCTTCATGTAGATATGCCCTGGCTAGATAAAGGTGTCGAATCCACAATCAATTACTCATAGATATGCCCTGGCTAGATACAGGTGTCGAATCCAGAATTGGTCGTCTACAGATATGCCCTGGCTAGATACAGGTATCGAATCTCTAGACTCTTCATGCAGATATGCTCTGGCTAGATACAGGCATCGAATCTACAATCAATCAATCACAGATATGCCCTGGCTAGATACAGGTATCGAATCTGGAATTGCGAGAGTTGATAGTAATCATCTTTGGATTGACCTTTTTCCTGAAAAGGCAAACCATCAGTTGTGTGCAATGTCATGATGTATGAAATGCATGATGGTGTTCCAAAATAAATGAGATAGTGTGTTATGATGCGTATATGCATATGTCATGATGTATGACAATGTGATGTTTATGAATGCATTTTCGTCTAGGAAAATAAATCCTTGACGAATGTCGGGAAGTTCGTTGAACCCTAGGCCGACGTTGAAGAGTAGAGTTCTTCATTTCCACTGGGGATGATGGTTGCAAGAATAAACCGGTAGGAGAAGATGACTCTGTTGGGGAATAAACTTGTTGGAGAGATTACTCTGCGGGAAATTACTCTGTTGGAAGAGGTACTTCGCTGAGGTTTTGATGATAATTTCGCTGGGGATTCCGTTGATAAGTTATGTTGGAAGATTTGATGAACTCTGCTGGGGGGATAGGAAGAACTTTGCCGAGGACGGTCTTTCTGTGGTAATTAGCTGAGGATAACCCAGTTAGACCCTGGTGGGGAATAACCTTTGAATAAAGCCGGGGAGATGCGTTCGTACTCCGCAGGGGATAAGCTTCCAGAATCTACTGGGGATAAGCTTCCAAAATCTACTGGGGAGATTGATTCAACTCTCTTGGGGAAACTTTTGGACTGTACTGGGGAGATTGATTCCACTGGGGTGTCTGGTATTCCGCCAGGGAACAATCTTATATTAAGACTGCCGGGGATGCTTGCTTAGGAACATCTGTATACTCCGCTGGGGAATATTGAGATCTTCTGGGGATGTCCAACTTCCTTAAGGCTGATAGTAGACTATTCTGCCTGGGGAGAGTATCACTGACTTGCTAGGGATATTGTGCCTTTTTGGGCTGACGGGAGACCAACTATGCTTGGATGGAGTGTTGCTGAATCTTGTCTTACTCTATGGGGAGTGGAGGTATATTGGTTACGTTCTTCAGCCGAGTCTACCTTGGTACCTTGGTGGACAGAGCAACTAGATCGCTTAGACAACTCATTATTGCCCCTGCTTCTGATGTCACCTGTAATTAGTCCTTTGTTTCGTATGCAAATATTTGTGATCAACAATTAATGTCAAATACATATATCAAAAATGAACATTGGACGTTCTTTGCAAAACAAAACAGATAAAGGAAAAACGATTGGCAATTTGTCTGGAAAAGTGGATTTGTATTGATTTTGAAGTTTGCCTGTAAATAGGCGTTTTTGTACAGGAGGCTGACGTCCTAGTAAGAGAACGCCGCCGAACAACATAGAGTTTATACAATTTTGAAAAAGGAAAACAAAACAGCTATGTGAAAATTAATCCCACTGGGTTCCAACTCTGCTATCGCCTTTATGTCTTCAAGCGTCTCATCACTCTGCTGCTTTAGTTGAAGATGAAGCTGACTGATCGATGTCGTCTGAACCTGATAGTTGATGCCGAATTCTGGATGCAAGGTGATCCAATGAGACATAGTATTACGCTTTAATCCCTAACTTTTGCTTGGACTGCCCTTTCGGGTTTTCAGTCCACCGGGATACCCATTTTTGCCCAAGCCGCCTTTTTAGGTTTTCGACTTGCCGGGTGTACAGATTTTTTTCATTTCATCCCTTATTTTTGCCCGAACCCTTTTGGTTCGCCGGGAAGCCCTTATTTTTGCCTAGGTGTGTCAACCTAGCGGGTCTTTTATTCATGCGTAGTATCTTCTTACTATGTCTGCATTGGCGGGGTGAGGAAGGTCGTCACCATCCATGGTGGTTAGAATCATAGCTCCTCCTGAGAAAATGTTCTTAACCACAAATGGCCCTTTGTAAGTAGGGGTCCACTTGCCCCTGGGATCATTTTGAGGAAGGATGATGCGCTTGATTACCAGGTCTCCGACTTGATACTCTTGTCGTCTGACTTTCTTGTTAAATGCCGTGATCATCCGTTTTTGGTACGTTTGACCATGACAAATAGAGGTGAGTCTCTTTTCATCGATTAGATTTAATTGATCAAGTCGAGTCTGGATCCAGTCATTTTCGCTCAAACCTGCATCCTTCATTATCCGGAGAGAAGGTATCTGGACTTCAATAGGTAAGACTGCCTCCATGCCATAGACCAAGGAAAAGGGTGTTGCCCCGGTTGACGTCTGTGCTGAGGTACGGTACCCATGAAGAGAAAACGGTAACATCTCGTGCCAATCTTTGTAGGTCACTGTCATCTTCTGCACAATCTTCTTAATATTCTTATTTGCCGCTTCGACAGCCCCATTCATCTTCGGCCGGTAGGGAGAAGAGTTGTGGTGCTGTATCTTGAATTGCTCGCAGAGCTCAGTGATCATCTTGTTGTTAAGATTGGTACCATTATCCGTAATAATCCTCTCAGGTACACTGTATCGACAGATCAGGTTGTGCCGAATGAACCGTGCCACGACGTTCTTGGTTACGGTTGCATAGGAAGCTGCTTCGACCCACTTCGTGAAGTAATCAATTGCTACTAGGATGAAACGATGCCCGTTGGATGCCATAGGTATGATCTCGCCGATCATATCAATGCCCCACATTGCAAAAGGCCAAGGTGCTGTCAAGACGTTCAGAGGAACTGGAGGAACGTGCACCTTATCAGCATAGATCTGGCATTTGTGACACGTCCGAGAATGTTGGTAATAGTCGGCTTCCATGGTGGACCAGAAATATCCTGCCCGAAGGATTTTCTTTGCCATGGTATGTCCACTGGAATGTGTTCCGAAGGTACCCTCATGCAGCTCTGCCATGATCTTTTCTGCTTCAGTCTTATCCACACAACGCAGTAAGGTTGAATCATGGTTTCGCTTGTATAGAATGTCGTTGCTGAGGAAGAACTTTACCGCGAACCTTCTCAGAAACTTTTTATCATTAACAGATGCACCCTCGGGGTATTCTTGAGCTTCCAAGTATCTCTTCACTTCATGATACTAAGGTTTTTCTGTTACCTCTTCAGCCTCAAGATCACAGCAATGTGTCGGTTCATCCAATTTCCAAATAATGATTCGGGGAGCCTCGTTGTCCCATTTGACTTTGAACATGGAAGACATCGTAGCCAACGCGTCTGCCAGCTGATTCTCCTCTCTTGGGAAGTGTTCAAAAGTTATTTCCTCGAAATGGGGGATCAACGTCAACACATACTCTTTGTAAGGAATAAGATTTGGGTGTTTCGTATCCCACTTGCCTTTGATCTGATTGATCACGAGAGTGGAATCTCTGAAGACACTCAGAAACTTGATCCTTAAGTCAATTGCAGCTTGAAGACCCATGATACATGCTTCATACTCTGCCATGTTGTTGGTGCAGTTGAAACATAGTCGGGCAGTGAGTGGAGTATGAGTGCCTTTTGGGGAGATGATCACAGCGCCAATACCGTTACCCAAAGCGTTTGAGGCCCCGTCAAAGTGCATAGACCATCGGGATCTTTCCTCAGGTCCTTCATCTGGTCCAGGTATTTCACAATCAGTCACCACCATGATATTCTCGTTTGGAAATTCAAAATTCATAGATTGGTAGTCATCCACTGCCTGGTGTGCCAAATGGTCTGCCTATACACTTCCCTTGATTGCCTTCTGAGTCGTGTACTGGATGTCATATTCCGTCAAGATCATCTGCATCTTGCTATTCTTCCGGACAAGGCAGGCTTTTTGAATATGTACTTGATCGGATCCATTTTTGAAATCAACAGAGTAGTGTGAGTCAACATATACTGTCTCAGCCGGCGAGCAGCCCATACCAAAGCGCATCAAGTTTTCTCGAGCAGTGAGTATCAGGTCTCATAGTCGGTAAACTTTTTGCTAAGGTAATAAATAGCGTGCTCTTTTCGGCCAGACTCGTCATGCTGCCCCAGCACACACCCCATTGAGTTGTCCAGTACTGTCAAGTATAAGATTAGAGGTCTCCCTTCAACCGGCGGCATAAGAATGGGTGGCTCTTAGAGATACTCTTTGATTATGTCGAAAGCGGCCTGACATTCATCGTTCCAACGTACTACTTGATCTTTCTTCAGCAACTTGAAGATTGGTTCACAGGTAGCGGTTAGATGCGAGATGAATCGGGCAATGTAGTTCAGTCGTCCTAGAAAGCCTCTGACTTCTTTCTCTGTCTTGGGAACTGGCATCTCTTGTATGGCTTTCACCTTGGCAGGGTCCACTTGAATACCTTTGTCGCTCACGACGAAGCCTAGTAGTTTTCCAGATCTTACCCCAAAGGTGCACTTGTTTGGGTTCAACCTCAGCTTGTACAACTTCAGACGGTCAAACAGCTTCTGTAGATGGTCAAGGTGTTCCTCCTCAGTTTGGGACCTTGCAATCATATCATCGACATATACTTCGATCTCATGATGGATCATGTCATGAAATAAAGCAACCATGGCACGTTGGTAGGTTGCCCCAGCATTTTTCAACCCAAAAGGCATGACCTTGTAGCAAAAGGTGCCCCACTGAGTAACAAAAGTGGTCTTCTCCATGTCTTCAGGAGCCATCTTGATCTGATTATAACCGGAGAAGCCGTCCATGTAGGAGAATACTTTATTCTGAGCAGTGTCGTCAACCAGAACGTCGATATGAGGCCGAGGGAAATCATCCTTAGGGCTCGCCCTGTTCAAATCCATGTAATTAACACACATTCAGACCGTACCATCTTTCTTCGGCACTGGAACCACGTTGGCAATCCACTGAGGGTAAGAAGTCACTGCTAGAAACCCGACATCAAATTGTTTCATAACCTCAACCTTGATTTTCTCGGACATCTCTGGACGCACACGGCGAACCTTCTATTTTACCGGAGGGCATTCTTCCTTGGTAGGCAGGTGATGAACCACAATGTCGGTATCCAACCCAGGCATGTCTTCGTAAGACCAGGCAAAGATTTCCACATAGTCATGCAGCATTTGAATCAACCGTTGTTTCACACTAGCCTCCAGATTGGCACCAATCTTGACTTCCTTTCTGTCTGTCTCAGTACCCAGATTTACCGTTTCCACTGGCTCTTCATGTGGCTGAATGGCCCTCTCTTCCTGGAGTAGCAGTCTTGCAAGCTCACCAGGCACTTCGCAATCATCTTCACCTTCGTCTTCGGCTAAGTTGATCGGATTTTCAAAGTCATAACTGGCAGTAGCAGAGTCGTTACCAGTGGGATCCAGAGTGGATTGGAACCTGTATGGGTGAGTGTATGTAAATATAGCTGTTTTGCAATATATAAAGAAATAAAGGGAGCGCAAGACTTGAAATGCGAAAAACGTCCAATGCTTTTATTCATGATATATGAAAATGACAAATAATAAGCCCTCACAAATGACGCCACGGTGCCCTGGGTAAGACACCGGGCCATAAAGTTTCAAATTATTGTTCGTTACAAATTTAAAACAAAGGAGTTCATTACTGAGTGACAAAAGTAATAGGTGTGAAGTCTTTGGCAGTCCAGTTGCTTGGTCCACTGTTGGTCGTTGGGTAGATCCAACTGTCAAATTCGGATTCCTCCACGTCGCCTTCAATAGCATTTACTCCCGGGTTGGTGATGAATACAGGAGGTCTTCCAATCCTTGCTTTACGCACAGCCCTCTGAGCTTCTGCAGTGAAACCCAAACCAAATTTGTCAGTCTTCAGAGTGAAATCAGGAAGTCGGCCCCAGTTTACGCACTCACCCTTCTCAATCACAGCCCGGGCATCTTTTAAGGAAGCCATCTTCAAAGGAGCGTCTTCTTCAGTCACCGTCTCTGCTGACGCCAGTGTCTGAGGCACCTCTTCAAAGTGTTGAAAGGGGGTCTCAATGAACTCCCCATCCATCTCTACGTACCGGAACAAATTGAGGTCGCTGACCATATATTCTTCTTCCCCCTGCACTGTTACGATCTTCCCTCTGACCGGGTACTTAAGCTTCTGATGTAATGTGGAGGTCACAGCTCCAGCCTTGTGGATCCACGGACGACCCAACAAACAAGAATAGGATGGTCGGATGTCCATCACATAGAAAGTAGAATCAAAAACTTGAGAACCAACCCTGATTGGAATGTCAACTTCACCATGCACCATCCTCTTGGACCCGTCAAAGGCCCGGACAACAATGTTACTAGGCTTGAGCTCTAAACCCTCACAATCCAACCTGTCTAGGGCCTTCTTGGGTAATACGTTCAACGAAGAACCGGTGTCTACCAACACATGGGAAAGAGTAGTGCCCCTGCATTCAATGGAGACATGCAGGGCGTCGTTATGGTTCTTTCCCTTGGCAGTCAGATCGGCGTCAGAGAAACCCAACCCATTATCAGCAGTCAAGTTGGCCACACAATCGGTAAATTGATCAGCAAACGTTTCTTGTGGCACATGGGCCGTCTTCAGGAAGGAAATCAGGGCCTTGGCATGGGCCTCTGAACACAACAACAGTGATAGCATAGAAATTTTGGAGGGGGTGTGCCCCAGCTGCTCAACTACATTGAAATCACTCTTCTTGATAATCTTGAGAATCTCTTCCATCTCTTGCTGGGAAGCTTCAACATTGGTGGTGTTCGGTGCCTCCGTCCGGGCAGGCACATCAGTAGCAATCCCTTTGCCCCGAGCGTCAGATGACTCGGCAGCAGTGGTAGAACTAGGAACTTGGTCAGGCAGGGAAGTGGGCACACTTGCAGGTGTGATGACAAGAGGTCTTTGAATAGCTGGTGGCGCAATATCCGGTGAGAAGAGCCTACCACTACGAGTGACTTTGGCAGGCCCGGTGATGTTGCTGACACCGGTACTAGTATCAAACTCTTGTTTTACTCCAAGCACATAAACATCTGCCCCATAGTGCCAAGGGACAACTTTGTCAGATGTATAGGGGATGGGCCCCGGAACAGTAATGATGATGGGAGCAATCTTCTGAGTGGACATGATTTTGACAGTCTTCTTTGAGAGAGCCTTAGGAGGGTTGTTAAAAATAGTGACAATAGACACTTCTTCAGCAGGGACAGCGGGAATAACAATCTTCTCGAACAAGATCTCTTTATTATCCATCAGGTTTTGGATACCTGACTTCAACGAAGGACAACCAGAAGGTGAAACAGAACATAGAAGGCAACCTTTACTACATCCCGGAAATAAACCGGCTAGCAACAGGTTCCTTTTGACAGTCAACAACGGGGTAACAATATCTTCCACATAGGCCACATACAGGTCTTCTTCCACAGCATTCACTCCATGCTGGGGCATGGGAGCAGTCACAACATTGGGCCTTTCGGGCGCCTCGAACTGTATTTCTTTAGCATCAATAAGGTCCTGAACCTTATTCCTCAGAGCCCAACAATCATCAGTAGAATGCCCCGGGCTGTCAGAGTGATAAGCACAGCGGGCGTTGGGATTGTACTTCGGGGATGTGGTGTTCACTACCTTCGGAGCTTCTTTGACAGTTACCAGATTGGTTGACAGCAGTTGCAGCAATATCTGAGAGAGGGTCATACTGAGCCGAGTGTACTGCCTTTTGGGCCTCTCACCTCTTGGCTGGTTGTATTGTTGAGGAGCAGCAGCAGGCTTTGAAATTACCACCACGTTGACAGCTTGGCGGCGTTTCGGTTTATTTTGTCTTCTGGGACCATACACAACACTAGCTTCCTTCTTGAAGGGCTTCTTTTCAGTACTCGAGGAGGCACCTTTCTGTATCTTCCCCGACTTGATACCAGCTTCGATCCTCTCACCAGTCAGGATCAGGCCTGTAAACCCAGCAGAGGAATTACCAATCAGGTGATTAAAGAATGGACCAGACAGGGTCCCCAAGAACATGTCCACGAGTTCACGGTCAGTCAACGGTGGCTGCACCCTGCCAGCCAGGTCTCTCCACTTTTGTGCGTACTCCTTAAAACCTTCACCCGTTCCTAGTGACATAGCCTGGAGCTGGGTACGCGTAGGAGCGAGGTCGAAATTGTACTGATACTGCTTATAAAAAGCAGTAGCCACGTCCTCCCAGTTACGAATACTGGCTCCCTCCAGCTGATAGAACCACTCGAGTTGAGCCCCTGAAAGGCTATCCTGGAAGAAATGGATCCATAGATTCTTGTCTGCAGTGTAAGGTTGGATCTTCCTTACATATGATCTGAGATGCAGCTTAGGACAGGAAGCCCCGTCGTACTTCGCAAAGGCAGGTGCCTTGAACTTGTGAGGGATCACCACCCCAGAAGATAAACCTAGGTCTCCAAAGTCCAACCCAGGCACACGTTGAATCTCCATAGCATTTAACCGGTCCTCCAGCTGTTTGTACCTGTCTTCAGCAGGAGGGTATTGTTCATCATTGAAATCTATCTCGTTGTCAGAGACCACGGGACTAGGAACCCTTCCCTCTTGGGGACTGCCTTCCCCAACAGATGGAGTAGTCAGCTCAGCTTCATTCTGCAGTGTATTCCCGAATCTGCGTCTAGTGTTGAACAACACAATCCTCTTCTTCTTCTTCAGGAGCAAAGCCTTCAACTCCTGTTGTCCCTGGGCTAAGCTCATGACCAGCTCTTGAAACTGGGCGTTCTGGGCCTGGAGGTCCTTGATAGCTTGTTCGTTGGTAAGCTCGGAAGACATGATGATTGCTGAAATAAACAGCGAAGAAGATTAAGCAACCTGTAGAAAAAGGGTACCTGTTATGCATATGATGCAATGAGATGCGTATGATTTATGTTTTCAAAGACAATTGGGATTCAGCTTTGTAAACAAAAAGGAACACACTTTATTAGATTCAACTTTTAGAATTTAAATTGTTCAACAAATTGCCCCTTAGGCATTACAAGAATGAAAATACTGAAAAGGAAATAAAAGTTGTAAAAGAAACATCCAAAGCCCATCAGTGCTCCCATGGCCTCCTCTTCTCAGTGCGAATATAGTCATTCAGGGTCCGCTCGTTCTCCAACTGCTTTGTCAGCTTCTGGATTTTCTGTTCTTGTTCATTGAACCTCTCCCGATAAGAATCCTGTTCTTCCCGCAGTTGCGCCCAAGACCTCTTTAGTGTATCAACATCAGTGGGTATCTGAGGAGGGAGTACTGTTGGAGGAACCCCGTCTCTATCAGGAAATTCAAGAATGATAGGCCTGACAGCTTCGTATGGCATACCCAACTTCTGAGCACGGATGCGGACCCATCTATAGTAGGGTTCCATTGGTAGAGAAGATTTCGGTCCCAACTCATGTGGGTCAGCTTTGTGAATTCTGTCCCAAGCCCGGATGAACCCACGACGCAGCTCGTCACTATCTACCTGAAACTCAAAACTGATGTGAGGTACCAACATCTCATGAGGTCCTGCTCTTCTGGCTCTTCCAAACTGACGGAGAGCTAAACATGGATTATAAGAGATTCCTCCTTGGGTACCGATCAATGGAACATTGGGATATTCTCCGCAATGATCAATAACAGCTACCTCATCCAAACCTCTGAGAGTCCAAATGATGTCATTATCAGTGAGAGACATTAACCTATGAGCCCAGCCTCTTCCTTCTTTGTTCTTCAGCACGAACTTAGGGAGGTGCGAAATAAACCACCTCACTAACAAAGGAGCACAACACCACAGAGTTCCCCGTCTTCAGGCAGTACGAGCATAGATTTGTTGCAGGATATCACCTAAGAGAGTGGGCACAGGGTTCCGAGACATGAAGATCCTTATGGCATTGACATTAACAAAGTTATCAGGATTTGGAAACAACACCAGACCATAGATTAAGAGAGCCAGGATGTCTTCGTACGCCCTGAAGTCTAAGTCATTCCAGAAACTATTAGCTTTTCCAACCAGAAACTTAGCCAAAAAGCCCTTAACTCCGCTTCTAGTCACCCAGTTATCCATTACTTCTTTTGTGGTTAAGGGAAGGGCTGCAGCAATCTCCTCCAGCCTAAGAGTCTTTTCCCAACCAGTGAATGGAGTCTGTTCCAAAACAGGGATACCAAGCAAATCAGAGAATTCTTCCAGGGTAGGGACCAACTGGAAGTCTTGAAAGGTGAAGCAATGGTATAGGGGGTCATAAAACTGGGTCAGGACACTCATCAGTTGTTGATCCCACTTTGAAGTGACTAAACCGAGAAGAAAACCATGCCTCTGGATGAAGGAAGTAGTATTTGGAATTCTGTCAACCAATTCTTTAAGCAAATCAGGTGGGTGCACAAAGTTGAGCCGGATAGTATTCCTTCGCATTGGCATCATAATGTCCTACAAAACAGAGCAAAGATGAAACCCTCTTGTCTTTGAAATGGGTCAGTCCTTATGCAGGATGCGTGCAATGGTATGATGTTATGATAAAGCACACCACAAGTGTTCACAAAGGCAAACATGGTAAGTCACACAAGTCATACAAGACAACCCTTAGAGTTTAGGCCAGCGTGAAGTTCAGGTACTACCCTCTTTCAGTTTCGTTGGTTAAGACCTGTCCTAGAAAAATAGTAACCGGGTTCTAGAGGATCTCAATATCATCGACTACCCTCAATCGGTCATAACTCCAGCATTACAATCTTTTCTTGCGGCCAGAACCATCGCGAGAGTTTAGCCTCAATGAGCGTAGCATACTGCTACTGTTCTATGGCCAAGTTGGGTCAATTTAGGGTTCTAAGGTCGGTTGATGCTTAATGACTCCTCAGAAGACCCATATTCTCCTCGTTGCAACACAAGGGATATCGGTACAGACCAAGGTGTCACACCAACGTAGCCACTGCTTCACTCGTGTCGGTCTACGCCGGACAGGTCCCTCACAGCTTATGCTACCTAAAGGGTATTCCCCAGATCTGGGTTAGGATCTATAAAACTCTGAAACAAGCCCACAAATATAAAAGCAATCAAAGCAAGCAATTGAAAACAAGAGTGGTCTAATCCTAAGGTACACCTCACTTATATTATCCCCAACAGAGTCGCCAGTTCTGTGATCGGTGGAAATAGAACTGACTGTTTTTTAAGCTGGTTCGTGAAATGTCGCGGTAAGCAAGAGTCACCACCGTATTTTATGTTCTCCAACATGGAAAGGACAAAAGCACAGCAAAATTCCTTTTTTCGAGATGTTTCTCGGTTCGGGAGGTAGATTTATAGAAAGGGAAGGTGTTAGCACCCTTTCTATCCGTGGTTATCCACGGGCTCTTAGGTACTTGCTCTATGTTTTCAAAAATTGTTTGCTTTTCAAGTGTATGTCGGTTTGAAAAAGTTTCGTTTGAAAACTTTCTAGGTAACTCTTGTATCTGTCCTCAAGAGTGTATGAAATATTTGTTTGAAAACCTTTTAAAAGTGTAGGTGCGGAAAGTTGTTTTTGTTTGTTTTGAAAAGAGCAAGTACTTAGGAGAAATCTACCTACTCTAAGGAATTAGGCTGTGTAAGAGTCCTTTAGACAGTGCTATCCCACTATTGAGAAGTAGGAAGCACCGTCGTTGGAGTTATTTGGGTCAATTCGATTATAGGGACAATATGGTCACCAAAGCAATGGTAGGACACCTTAGTGGTAACCCTAATGTCCTAGATCCTTTTTATCCGAGGCAACTGTTTCGAGGCAACTGGATCTTTAGACAGGAGGGCGACCTCTAAAACACCCTATACTTGACGACCACGTCGAGGCAACCAGTGAGGCGTACCCTAGGAGTGGCATATGCATGTGTGTTGTTTTTCAATTAAATTTATCTTTGAACATGTTATTTGTGAGCTACGGATTGATTTTATTTGTCATACAAGTCTTGCAGGCATATTAACAGTTAAGAGTGCGGAAAATAAATTGCGGAAAGTTGAATCTACGCTATTACAAGGCGCGGGTCTATACATCGCCAAAAACAAAACCCGTTTGGAAAATAAGTGCGAGAAAAGTAAAGAAAGCGGTAAAAGCCTAATTAACTATTACATTTCCGGAGCAGATACATCAATATAATCAATTAAAATAAACATGCGCGCGAAAGATTGAATCGGGACGTCCTTAGGATTTTGACCCCTTTTTTTGAGAAAAGAATTGAATTTGTCCTTTTTTTCAATTAAATTAAATATTAAAACTAATTTACTAATTAATTAATTAATTAAAGAAAAAGTCTTTTTGTGTTTTTTATGTTTTTAATGAAATAAAATAAAAAAAGAAATTAAAAGTGTCAAAAGAAAAAAAACCTAAGTCTAATTCATTTTTATTTATTGCAAAAGATTAAAATTAAACCTAATTAAAAAAAAGACTAAACTCATTAATTTGTATTTATATACAAAAAGTAATTGAAATTAATAAAAATATTTTTTTGGTTTTCTGAATTTTTATTGTGAAGAAAATTAATTAAGTTAATTTTAGTGATAATAATGATAATAAAAAAAGAGTTAATAAACAAAATAAAAAAATATGAAATAAGAAAGAGCAATGAACCAAGGGGGGTTCTGGGCCTTGATGAAGGTGAATTCTGGAATTGTGAGGCCCATTATCTCAAGCCTTGTTTGACTTCTGGGGTTGCCTAGAGCGTAGGTTGACCAGGAACATGGTTTTCCGCACCTCATGGCCATCAGATCTTGTGAGAATAGCCACTTGGCGCGCTGATTTGTGAGGTATATGGTACACCTTCTCTGGAAACCTGCACACAAGCGTGTAAAGAAAAATAATATGGAAATTTTGGGGGACCTGGGAATCGAACCCAGGTCCCAACGTTCAACGCCTGTACGCCTTAGCCACTGAGCCAATTGCTTCAATTGAAATAATAATAATAAGTGGTCAATATATTAGTAAATCAACGCATATGCCTAAAAAATAAAAATAAAAGCGCGATCGTTTGAAAGGGCGAATGGGAGAACGACGTGTGGTCGTCTTCTCCAAATTCCTGATTCAGTTACCTGCGGATTTTTATCCGCAGGAGGTTCCGTAGGCCCTTTCCTAAAACCATCCCTAGGCTACAAAAATGCCATCCAAGCCCATGGTCAGGATCGTCCATGTCTCCTGAGTCCATCCATGCTTATGGTTTGTTCTAATTTCACCTGGAAACAAAACACCTAAAAATAACACAAACAAACCCTAGGCACGGGTATTGTCATACAAGGCCTAAAAATGAAATTGAATAATGCCATTAGGTTAGAAATCAAGCAAGGAGTATGGAGATGCTAATATTTTTGAGAAAAAAATGCAAGAATGGAGAAACACGATTCCATGTTCAGAGGTGACTTCGTGAGTACTTACAGTGCTTGATAGGTGGTCTTAGGATGCGTTTGTGGTCGCTTTGGCTTCAGGGGATGGCAAGGAAGAAGGCCACGTGCTTATGTTAATCTGAAAATGTCTGCAACCTTATTCTTGATCTCACACTTTTCAACAATTTTTTCACTTTTGCTCTGGCCGTTTGTGCAATCTCTAGGTCGTGTATGCTGTTGCTACTGCTTGCTTATGTATGTATGAACACAATTAGGTCAGCAGCTGGGCCTTAATCTTGGTGTAATTAAGTTTGGAGATTTGGTTGACCACCATTGAAGAACTTTCCATATTTGGTTCAAATCTTGGATTTCATGCACAAAAAGGCTTGGCACGAGTTGGCTACCTGCCATATGACATATAAAAGCTATTCAACTCAAAAGATGCTATTCCATTAATTTTTTAGATTTTATTTGAATTATTATGGATTTAAAATGAATTAAATCAATAAAAATTAAATAAAATAGAAAAATAAATGTTTGATCTTGAAATTAATCATGGGACACGTGTGTGGCATGACAAGGCTGAATCAAGTGGAAGAAAGTGGGCCCTTTTGTCAAAAATTGAAGTTTTAAAGATAGTTGACTTTTGCAAATTCATGAAAATTTCCTAACTTCTCCAATGCATATCTTGCTCAATTTTGATCATATGAACATGTTCTTGGACATTTTGGAAAGGTCTTGAAGTCCTCTAACCAATTCCTTTAGTCCCATGTCATTTGGATTTACCAATCTCAAGTTATGGTTTTTGACTTAAAATGCCTTTTTGTTGACTTTTGAAATTGACCTATAATGTAGAAATTGATAATTTTTTGTGAGAGCATTTCTTGGACTTGGAATGTGAAGATGAGTTGTAGGAAATGTCATCCCCTTCAAAATGAGCATTGGATGGGATTTTTCTGATGAACCATGAAAAAGTTATGCATTGGTCAAGTTACAGTTGACTTTTCAGCTGTCCAAAATGGCAACTTTTGCATCCTTGATGATTTTTGAGCTTCCTTGTGGAATCATGATCAAGACCTGATCAAATGATGATTGTGTGCTAAAAATAAGATGTTGACCAAATTTTTTGACTTTTGACTGCCAAATGACCATTTTACCCCTGCAGTTGATTGTGAAGCAATTAGGGCTTTTGACTGTGCAACTTGATGTTGTGAGACTTGAGACTTGATATGTAGATGCTTGGCAATGTATATGGGCACATGAGACTTGGTTGGACCACTGAAAATCACAAATTCACTGAAGGAACCAAAACCCTAATTTTGACTGGCTTAAGAGGTGGTTTGACTGTGCAACCCCTTGAGAAATCTTGAATCATTTGAAGATGATTCTTGATAAACTTTGAAGAATATGGGAGGGCAAATTTTGGGGTACAACAGTCCCCATGTACTCAAAATGATTGGGTATGATGAGAACCTTGAAAGGTTAGGGTTTCCGCTTGGAAAGGAACTTGCAACTGATTTTATCTTGCAATCGTTGACAGATAGCTTTAATCAGTTTGTCATGAATTTCAACATGAATGACATGGATAAGAGTCTTCCAGAATTGCTAAGCATGTTGAAAACTGCTGAGCAGAATATGAAGACAAAAGGGAAGTCCATTCTGATGGTCAGTAATGGAAAGAAGTTGAACAAGAGGCCTACCAAGCAACTTGGTAAAGGGAAAGGCAAGGAAGTTGCCAAGCCTAAACCTATTGTTCCTGCTTTGAAGCCTAGTGGAGGCATAGCAAAGGAGGGCACTTGCTTCCATTGCGGTAAGACCAGACATTGGAAGATAAACCGCCCAAAGTACCTGGAAGATATGAACAATGGAGTAGGGACTTCAAATTCAGGTATTTTTGTTATTGAAATTAATTTATCTACTTCTGCATCATGGGTATTAGATACTGGATGCGGTTCTCACATTTGTACTAATGTGCAGGGGCTAAAAAGGAGTAGAGATTTGGAAAAAGGTGAAGTTGACCTACGAGTTGGAAATGGAGCAAAGGTTGCTGCTTTAGCTGTAGGAACTTATGTTTTGACTTTACCTAGTGGTTTAATAATTCAGTTAGAGAACTGTTATTATGTACTTGCAATTAGTAGGAATATTATTTCCGTTTCTTGTTTGGACAAGTTTGGTTTTTCATTTATAATAAAGAACAATTGTTGCTCTATTTATTTGAATGATATATTCTATGCTTCTGCACAAATGATTAATGGACTATATGTCATTGATCTTGAAATTCCAATTTATAACATTAATACTAAACGGATTAAACCTAATGAGTTAAATCCAAGCTACCTTTGGCACTGTCGCTTAGGCCACATAAATGAGAAATGCATTTCCAGACTCCATAAAGATGGACTCTTGGACTCTTTTGATTATGAATCATATGAGACATGCAGATCTTGTTTAATTGGAAAGATAACAAAGTCCACATTCACAGGAAAAGGTGAAAGGGCTAATGATCTTTTGGCCCTCATACATACTGATGTATGTGGACCACTGAACATACCAGCCAGAGGAGGTTTTCAATACTTCATCACATTTACTGATGATTTCAGTAGATATGGTTATGTGTATTTAATGAAACACAAATCTGAAACCTTTGAAAAATTCAAGGAATTCAAGAATGAAGTACAAAACCAACTAGGTAAGAATATTAAAGTTCTTAGATTAGATCGAGGCGGTGAATATTTAAGCCTAGAGTTTGATGACCATCTAAAGGAATGTGGGATTTTATCCCAACTTACTCCTCTCAGAACACCACAATGGAATGGTGTATCTGAGAGAAGAAATTAAACCTTGTTAGACATGGTCCGATCCATGATGAGTCACGCCGATCTTTCGAACTCCTTTTGGGGACATGCACTATTGACTGCAGCTTACACACTTAACCGGGTTCCATCCAAAAAGGTTGAGAAGACACCATATGAGATATGGAGTGGTAAGAAACCACATATGTCTTACATGAAGATTTGGGGTTGCAAAGTTTATGTGAAACGACAAATTTCAACTAAGCTTGAGCCCAAATTTGACAAATGCTTATTTGTGGGGTATCCTAAAGAAACAAGAGGTTATTACTTCTACAATCCTTCTGAGGGAAAAGTGTTTGTCGCTCGAACTGGAGTTTTTCTAGAAAAGGATTTTATTTCCAAAAGAATCAGTGGGAGGAAAATAGAGCTTGAAGAAATTCAAGAACCACAAAGCATTGATACACCTATGGAGGAATTAGAGCAGGAAACCCAAGTAGTTGTGGAAGAGCAACCTGCTCAAGTAGAACAAGACCAACGTAGGTCAAGCAGGATACGTCAACAACCTGAGAGATATGGATATCTCATAAGTGATCAGGGTGATGTATTACTCATGGATCAAGATGAGCCTGTGACCTACCAAGAGGCCATAACTGGTTCTGAGTCCGAGAAGTGGCTAGAAGCCATGAAATCTGAAATGGATTCCATGTACACAAACCAGGTTTGGACCTTGGTAGAGCCTCCTATAGGAGTTAACTATATAGGATGCAAGTGGGTCTTCAAAAAGAAGACTGACATGGATGGTAAGGTACATACCTATAAGGCAAGACTGGTTGCAAAGGGCTATAAACAAATTCATGGGGTTGACTATGATGAAACCTTTTCACCAGTTGCAATGCTTAAATCTGTTCGGATTTTACTTGCTATCGATGCACATCATGATTACGAAATATGGCAGATGGATGTCAAAATTGCTTTCCTTAATGGGAATCTTCTTGAGGATGTGTACATGACACAACCTGAAGGATTTGACATACCAGAAGAAGCCCAAAAGATATGTAAGTTACAGCGATCAATTTATGGATTGAAGCAAGCTTCCAGAAGCTGGAATCTTTGTTTTGATGAAACAGTAAAACAATATGGATTCATCAAGAATGAAGATGAGCCTTGTGTCTACAAGAAGGTTAGTGGGAGCATGATCGTATTCCTGGTATTATATGTAGATGACATATTACTCATTGGAAACGATGTCCCTACCTTGCAACAAGTGAAAACTTGGTTAGGGAAATGCTTTTCAATGAAGGACCTAGGTGAAGCAGCCTATATATTAGGAATTAGGATCTATAGAGATAGGTCACAAAAACTGCTTGGCCTAAGTCAGAGTACATACATAGAAAAAGTGTTGAGACGCTTTAATATGCATGATTCCAAGAAAGGATTCATACCTATGCCACATGCATGTGTCTGTCAAAAACACAATCCCCTTCAAGTAAGGAAGAAAGGGATCGCATGGATAAGATTCCATATGCATCTGCAATAGGATCTATCATGTATGCCATGCTATGTACTCGACCATATGTCTCGTATTCTTTAAGTGCAACAAGTAGGTACCAGTCTAATCCTGGTGATGCTCATTGGGTAGCTGTCAAGAATATCCTTAAGTACTTGAGAAGGACTAAGGACTCATTCTTGATATATGGAGGTCAGGAAGAGCTTGCTGTAATTGGATACACCGATGCTAGCTTCCAGACAGATAAGGATGACTTTAGATCGCAATCTGGTTATGTGTTTTGTTTAAATGGTGGCGCTGTGAGCTGGAAAAGTTCAAAGCAAGATACAGTTGCTGATTCTACAACCGAGGCTGAGTATATTGCTGCCTCAACTGCAGCAAAGGAAGCTGTTTGGATCAAGAAGTTCATTAGTGAACTTGACATAGTCCATAGCATTGTAGATCCCATTGATCTCTATTGTGATAACAATGGTGCTATCGCACAAGCTAAGGAGCCTAGATCTCACCAACGATCCAAACACATACTTAGGCGTTATCATCTCATTCGAGAGATAATCGATCGGGGAGATGTGAAAATATGCAGAGTACCTACAGTTGACAATGTTGCTGACCCATTAACAAAGCCTCTTGCGCGGATGAATCATGATGGACATACTAGATCTATGGGTATTAGGGGTATGCCTGATTGGCTCTAGTGCTAGTGGGAGATTGTTGGTGTAAGCCCTAGAGGCCAATACTTTTGGTACTTGTATCGAATTATTTATTAATTCTAAAAGGCATTTCTTTATTATGTTTGCTTTCCAAAATAATAAAGTCCCTAGAATGGTTTATTTGTTTAATGAAATGTTAAGTGTGACTTAATCATGAGATCCCATTAAACATAAGACACTATTCTTAAAGTATCCGTAGTCAAGCTTTAATGTGAAGTGGGATAACATTAAAGCATTAAGATTATTATGAAGATAGATTGATGATCACATCTCATGGATCATAGATAAGGAGTTATCAAGTCTTGACATAGGTATGAATATTAGGAGTAATATTTATACTAGATTGACCCGCTATGAGAATACTACATAAAATGTTATGCAAAGTGTCATAAGTTATTCTCATGATGATAATGGTGTATACCACCCTTCGACCTGAAACCACTATGGACCCTAGATGTAGAGTCAAGTACTTTACTGCTGATCAAACGTCATCCTTAACTGGATGACTATAAAGACGGTTGATGGGTACTTCACAAAGCATGCTAAGGGACATGAGTGACCTAGATGGAATTTACTCATCCTGCATAACAGGATAAATGTCTAAGGGCCCAATATTGAACTGGACAAGGGTGACACAATGTATGCCTTGTGTTCAATATAGACATGAGGGCAAAAGGGTAATTGTACAACACAAATATTATCACGGAAAAGTTTTGGTCAGATCACATGACATTTTCGTGACTTGGGTAACAGTGATGTGTTGCTAGATACCGCTCACTGTTTATTATATTAAATGTGTGATTTAATATAATTGCCAACGTCGCGAAAACCTACAGGGTCACACACATAAGGACAGGTTGATGAGAGATAGAATAAATAAGGAACACCGTAAGGTATGGTGCACTTAAGTGTAATACGGAAAGTGGTAAGGTACCACGTAGATAAGTGATATATGGTACATCATAAGGTATGATGTCCATAAGCTTAATTGGGCTTTTAGCTTATAGCCTTAATTGGGCTTTTAGCTTGTAGCCCACACGAGTGATTCTATAAATAGATCCCTTGTGATGAAGCAATTTCACTTGATGCAATTTCGTTTTTGATTCTCTCTCTCACTCAAGGTTTCCGTTCGTGATCAGCTAGCATTGTGACCGGAAGCGACCTGTTCGTGTGGACTGAGTAGAGGCGTTGTTCTTCATCAATTCTCATGATCACAACATCAAAGGTCTGAATCGCTACAAGAGGTAAATATTTCTATCACTGACCATGCTCATTCGTAAGGATCGCTAAAGGAAAATTTTAAATTTCGTTGCGCTTTTGATCGCAATTTTCCTTCAGATTCATGGCTTAAGAATTTCGTTCTGACTTGCATCGAGGGTCATCCCCCTATATAGTGAGGAAGATTTGGGAAACTTTCCCGTTCAACAAAATGTCCCCGTGTAGGGTGTCGACCTCTTTGGTGTTTACTGTTGAGGGCTTGGGTCGAGGACCATTCCTCAATGAGTTTATCGCCCTTTCACTTGATTTATGGTGGAAAGGTGAATTTGATGATGTCAAATTCACCATTTTCCCATGCTTTTCAGGTACAATGGCACAACCAGTCAAGGAAAATATTGTGCCCGACACCGATGTAGGTGAAGCTAAGGACGCAGTCGACCCCCTGGCTTGGGTTGCGCCCGAACCCCAGAATAAGGGATCATGTTTTGTGAAGGATGCTTCTGACGCGTCTAATGTCCCCGAGGATAGAGCAGAATATGCCCATGCCAACTAGGCGCTCCAAATCCCTCACCGAAGTCAGAGGATATGCTCATCTTTCTCGGGAAAATGCTTTCCTATGTATGAATTTTCTTTTTAGGAAGTGAGGATGTTTGCCCTTCAACGATTTCCAGGTGGGGGTTTTTTCAATGGCTACAACTGGTGCCCTCTCAGCTTCATCCAAACGCGCTCGCGTTAAGGCACACATTTGATCTCGTCTGTCAGCACCTTCAGATCGGTGCCACTCTAACCCTTTTCTTCCGTATCTTCCACCTTCAACAACAAACTATTGACGGGCGACAAACATGGGCGTCATTTAAGCAATTCGAGAAACTCTGTCGACTAACCTGAAATCTGTACGAAACTTCAAAGAAAGGAACTTTGTCATGAAAACCCTCACTGATGCGGCCGTGGATTATTTGTATAACCTCACAGAAGAGGTCGAGGATGGTCAGACAATGGCTCGACTAACGATGAAATTTCCTCTTGAGTGGCAATGGAAACATTTTGAGCAGAAGGCCGAGTATTATACGGTGAAGCCCGAGGACTTAGATGCCCAGGATAAGCTCTATTACGACAAGCTATTGGCTTATGTCAATAGCTTCTCCCTGACAAAGTAAGTAGATGTAGACAATAACTTCCTATTTAACAATAAAGGGGATCATCTCTTTGTTCCCTGACTGATTAACACGAAAGAGCTCCTTGAGTGCTCCTCTGATGAGGAGGCTTTGAGACTTCTAGGTAAGGGATGTGCCAGTAACTTCATGTTCATACTTTTGTCTCGGATGAAGAATCTCTCCAAACATTTGCTCAAGTTGAGGTCTAAGAATCTATCACACTTGGCATCCAAAACTCGGGTTTCCCAACTTCAGGAACAAGCCAAAACTTCTGCTTGTCCAAGTGGTTCATCTTTCCCTCCAGGGGCCCAGGCTCCCCCTCTCGAACAACCGACGAAAAAGAAGCACGTAGAAGACCCCGGGCGCGTGGAGGTTGTCTATGGGGACAAGGGTGCCAGAGCAGTTTTCGTGTTGCCCCCCTGTTATCTCAACCGAGGTATCTTGAGTGGGAAGAGTTCCTTAGGTCTCCATGAAGAGGAGAGGGAGGCCATTCTGTCCAAGGACAAAGAAACCCGGCGGAAGAATTTTTCAGAAGATGTGGCCATCGTGATGAGGGTTCTCGAAGTTGCTCTGACACTGAATGATGAAGTTGCGGGCTCCTAAGCCGCCCTGGATAAAGCTTATGCCTTCATCCAAAAGTTGAAAGGGATTAATGAGAAGCTGAAGGCTGATATTCTCAATCATGAGACAAAGTATGAAGCACAGGTCCAACTTTTCAAGGATTTGAATGAGATCAAGCCTAAACTAAAGGCTGCGACCAAGGAAAACGAGCGAATGGATTATCGGGTGAAGGAGCTGGAGGAAATTGCCTACACCTGCTGAGGAAGATAACATCGTGGAGACGACTCTTGTAACCAGGCGAGACCTGATTTCTCATAATCGTGTGCTTAAGCAGAATGTCGTGGACACCCTCAATTATGACTTTAACACTATCGTGGAACAACTCAAGATCATCAAAAGAGGGGTTAAGCTTGTGGTCGAAGGTGTTGAGCCCTTTAACCAGGTGGTCGAGGGAAGATATTTTATACTCCTGAGGATAATCCCGAGGAAGAAAGTTATGGCGAGGATGATGGGGGCCAAAATTAAGTTTTCGGGCCTGCGTTCAGTTTGTTTATTTGGCCTACGTGTCAGCTTTTGTTTAACTATTTTGGACAAGGGGCTTTTCCCATTTTTTGTGTCCATTTAGTTTGGGTCCGCATGCCCCCTTTTGATATTGTATAGACAACACCGACCTTCATGGTCGGCTTTGTAATGCTTTTGTTTTTCTCATGTTGTGCATGTTCAATTGTCGTTGTGCTTGGTCTATTTATTTCGGGAAATGTGGAATTTTGATAAGTGGAGGTTTGTGCTCGACCTTAGTTGTGGTCGACACATGTTGGGATGTGCCGAGGAAGTGGAGTAGGAATCTGTATGGATGAGGTCAAGATCGCGGCTAGGGTCTTGAGTTCGTAGCGTGAAATGCCCATCACGAGTTGGGTATTCTGCCAAACGGGTACTTTGACGGTGGGGCTCGATAGAGGTGTCCCCGTCGGGATAAGGTTCCGCTCGACCAATGAGTAAAAACCCACCTTTAGTTATTGGGTGGAGGCTATGTTTGTACCTCAACATGCTTCTGTGGTCGAGCGAGCCCTGTCGTTTGTCAAAGAGGGTACGTCGACTGTTGGGCCCCAACGTTTATCAAGGACCTAGCTGTAATATTGTTTCAGTTTTGTAGTGTTCCATGGTTGAGGTAGTGGTTCTCCACTTAGGCGTTCGAGGTGGTAGGCTCCAATTCCCGTTGCCTTGCAGATACAGTAAGGTCCTTCCCAGTTGGTGGCCAACTTTCCTTCACGGGAATCTTTCTGATTTCTTTGTAAGACTAGGCTGCCGACCTGGAACTCACGTTTTATGACTTTGGTGTGATGATGCATGGCTATCTGTTGTTTCAGTGTGGCTTTACGAAGAGCTTCTCCTGATCGGGTTTCTTCGACCAGGTTGAGCTCTTCTCTTAAGGCCTCGTCATTTAGTTCCTCGTCTAAAGGGACTTCAGTTCCTCTGGATGGCTCCATGATTTCCACGGGGATGATGACTTTTGTTCCATAGGTTAGTCGAAATGGGGTTTTTCCAGTCGTCAAGTGTGGTGTCGTTCGATAAGCCTATAGGACGTTGTTGTACCCCAAAATTTGCCCTCCCATTTTCTTCAAGGCATTCTTCTAAGATTCTCAAATACTCAAGGATTCTCAAATACTCAAGGATTCTCAAGAGTTGATCAGACAAACTCACCTCTTAAGCAAGGGTCTTCAATTAGGGTTTTATGCTTTACAAGGAAGATTGGGTTGCAAAGGTTTCAAATTACTTTCATGGTTCATCAGAAATCCTTAGTAATTCTTATGTCAAGTTTCAAGTCTTGCATCACATGTTTGCTCAGTCAATGGCTCAGATGATTGAAAATCAATTGTATTGGGTAAAAAGTCAATTGTGGTCAACATATAGTCAAACTTCAAGATTTTTTTGTCAAACATCAATATTTTGAGGTGATATTCATCATTTTATCAAGGATTTACCATGATCCCTCAAGGAAAACCCTCAAATCATCAAAGATAATTTTTTTTTCAAAATTAGGGTTTTGACTAAAGATGACTGATCATTGACTGTTGGCCTAGTGCATGACCTAATGGCTTGAATCATGATCTCAAGGACTAAAATACAACATCTTGACCTAATTACATGGCTCAAGACATTTCCAAATATTCAAGTGATTGATAGTTGAAAATTTGAATCAATTGATGAAAAGTCAACAGTCACTCAAAAGTCAAACTTTGACTTTTTGATCAACATTGGAATTCAAAAATCAAGAATCATCAAAATGTTCAAAACTATAAAACTTGATCATCAAGAATCAAAAAGTCAACAAAGGTAAAAAGTCAAGATTTCCAAACACTTAGAGAAAATTCAAGTGTTTTGTACCTAAAAAAACCCTAACTTCACAAGCAAGTTTTCTCAAGATACAAGCAGATTCAAGAAAAACTTTCAACATGAAAGTTGTAGGGATTGATGAATTCTACAACTTTGTCAATGTGGGATGAACCTCAAAAACTGCTTGAATTAAGAGATATAGGCCCATGAAGTTATGATTATTTTTATCCAACACTTAGAAAAAATTTCAACAAGTTTAGGTCAGTTTTTCATCCCAACTTCTTGGCCAATTTTCACCAAGTTCCTATTTGATTTAACCAAAAATCATAACATGAAAGTTGTAGACAATGTTTCAAGCTTTCCAAAATGTCTAAGAACATTATTTTATCATGCTTGATCTAGAAGTTTCTAAGAGATGGAGTTGGGTATCTAAGGTTGCATTATAGGTCATTTTTATGACAAGTTCATAACCAAATCTCCAAGCCATGCTGCATAATCCCACTTTTCAGACTTTAAATCTCCATATATATCCATAATCATAGGATTACACACACTTTTGAGTCATGATCCGAGCGATCAAAGCTTTGTCCAATCCATTTTTCCATTAAGGGAAGAAAGCCAAGACTTCCATTATGGAAAAGCAAGCTTTAATCACAATGTCAACTCCTTGAGCCTCTCAATTGTTTCTTCTACACACACAATGTCAAAGCCACAAGCAACATGTCTAGAGCCTCTAACCACTTCAAATCCTTTGGTACTATGCATTGTAACAATGTTTCTTCAAAGTTACTTCAAATCTAAGCAACCAAAACATAACATGCTATCTTGAAAACCTGGTTACTTTAGCTCCTCAAACCTTTTGCCTATAAATATAGGGTCCATTTGCAAGCGAAAGCACGAAGGAACAAGCCCTCAAACACTCCCAAACTCAAAATCACCAAGAAAACTCCATTGTTGCACATTTGGAGCTTCCAACATCCAACTTGAAATCCACTCGTGCGTCTTCCTTTTTTATCATTCAAACACCTCAAAAACATCATATATAATTCATCCAAACACCTGTTAGACATTTGTAACATCATCTTCATCATCCACTGTAATATGGTGGAAAAACTGACTTGGCTATTTTGTGTTTGATCGTAATTGTTACAGATAACAAGAGTCACCACCGACTCTTCTTTTATCCAATAAAGAAAGGGTGAAAAAAATAGGAAAGACCTTTGAGATATTTTCTTGATTTCAGGGGGTAGGTTATGAAAAAGGAAGGTGTTAGAACCCTTTTCATCCGTAGTTATCTACGGGCTCTTAATTGCTTGCTAGATCACTTGCTTTGTTTGAAAATGTGCTTGTGGTGTGGGTTTGGAAATATTTTGAAAACGTATTTGTAATGATTCTTATCTCTATAAGAATGCATACAAAGTGTTTTAACTTTTGAAAATGTTTCAATGGAAAGTGTTGGTGTGAAAATGACTTTTGTTGTGAGCAAGCGAGCAACTACGAGCATCCTACCTACTCAAAAGGTCTAAATTATTTTCCTATCTAACGCTGATGGCTTTCTTGCCTTTTGGAATTTATGTCATATTCCAATCTTGTTTCTCTCTATAGCATCAAGTTCTTCTTTCATGGCCTGCAACCAGACTTGCAGCTTAAGAGCCTTTTCCATACTCACGGGTTCAAAGTCTACTAACATTGCACACTGAATAACTTCTCCTTCAAAGTCTACTTCAGTGTCTTGTAACATGTTAAACTCTGCAAATCTTCTTGGGATGCTTCTAAATCTTTGTTGCAACTGAATTTGAACTTCATAACCTCATACACCAGAAATTTCCCATTCATAAGCTCTTGCTTCATAAATTGGACTTTCTCCAGAACCATGACTATCTTCAGAGTCTGGAAAACTCCCAGAGTCTGAATCACCATCAGAGTCAGAGTCAGAATCATCTTCACCTTCTGAATCTTCTTCAGAGTCAAAGTCTTTACCAGCTTTAAAAATATGTGTTTCTGACTTTTCTTCAGGAGTCCTCTCATCAGAGTCAGGATGAGACCTTTCCCAATTCTATACTTATGATTCTTTTATAATGATGTCTCTGTTAAACTCAATTTTGTTAGTTTATGGAAAATAAAGTTTGTACGAACCTGTACTGTGGTACCCCACCAGTAACATTACTTTACTTCTATCATCCAACTTCTATCTTCTGGCTTCTCGGACATGTTTGTAACATACAGAACCAAACACCTTCAGATGAATAACACTTTGCTTATCTCCAGTCCACTTCTGAATAGAAACTATTTCCTTCAGCTTCTTCGTTGGACATTTGTTGAGCACATAACATGCAGTGGAAACAGCTTCTCCCCACAGAGTATGAGGAAGCTTCTTCTCTTTCAGCATGCTTCTCACTATATCAAGCAAAGTACGGTTTCTTCTTTCAGCAATACCATTGTGTTGAGGAGTATAGGGAGCAGTAACCTCATGCTCAATTCCATTATCCTCAAAGAACCCTCTGAATTCTGTGGAGTTATACTCACCACCACCATCAGTTCTAAGAATCTTCAGAGTCTGGCCATTATGATTCTCAACCTTCATTCTGAACTTCTTGAATTCAGTAAACACCTCGTGTTTAAACTTTATGAGAGATACACATGTCATTCTGGTGAACTCGTAAACAAATGACACAAAGTATTTATTGAATCGGTGCTACTGGAAATGGACCGCACATATCAGAATGCACTACTCCTGTTGTACCCCAAAATTTTAACTCCCATATTTCTCAAAACATTACAAGAAAGATCCTCAAGTTGCTCAAAGTAGTCCAAGGGTTGGCCAGACAAGCTCTCTCCTAAGGCAGTCTACCCCAAATTAGGGTTTCATGTTGCATAAAGATATTTGAGTCCAAGTGATCCCAAGTGCTCACCAATGTCCTAATATGTTATTAAGATCATTCATGTCAAGTTTCAAGCCTTGCAGAGGAATTTTGCTCAGTCAATTGCTCAAAGGTCAAAAAATCGACTGTGTTAGGGCAAAAGTCAACTGTGACCCACATACAGTCAAACTTCAAGATTTTTTGTCAACATTATCATTTGGAAGTATATTTCATCATTTTATCAATTTTTGATCATGATTGATCAAGGATTGCTCACAATTCATCAAGATTCAAAAGTTGCTAAATTAGGGTTTTGTAGGAAAAGTCAACTCAACTTTGACCAAGCATAACTTTCTCATACTTTATGATAAATGACCCATCCAAAGCTCATTTTTAAGAGGATGCAATTCCCTACAATCCATATGCATCTCCCAAGTTCAAAATATGCACTCACAAGAAGTTATGAATTTGGACATTATAGGTCATTTTGAAAAGTCAACAAAAATACCGTTTTTGTCAAAGCTTCATACATGAGCATAGAATATCAAAATTATATTATACCAAAAGGGTTGATTAGAGGACATCTCAAGCTTTCTAAAAAGTCAAAGAACACATCCAAAGAGTCATAATTGAGGAAGTTATGCATTGGTGAAATTGACCTTTTTTGCAAAATTGCCAAAAGTCAACTATCTCTAAAACTTCAATTTTTGCCAAATGGGCCCAATCTTTTTCACTTGTTTTGAGTTGGAAACATATCCCACGTGCTCTAGCCTTTTCCACTTGTCCATATCTTATTTTAATTATTTATTTTGATTTTTAATTGAATTAATTCAATTTAAATCAAAATAAATCAAATAAAATCCAAAAACATTGAAACCAAGGATTTTGTGATTATTTTAGGTCTTATTACACAGCTAGGATCAATCAAACTCGTATCAAGGCATGTGTGTATAAAGAGATTGGATTTGGACCAATTTTGGAAAGCTTTAAAGAAGAATCAAATCAAAAATCAAAAGCATTGAAGAAGGAAGATTTGGACAGAATAATCAACCCTAATGCATTGTCTAATACATAAGGAGGGCGTGCAGATCAAAATAAAGGTTGGAAAGGGGCGCTAGAATAGAAACGAGATTTGAGAAAAAAGAAAAAAAGTGTGAGATCAAAATCCCACTTAGAGGCATCCTCAAGGCTTGGTATCTGTCCCAATCGTTTCCTGGCACTCTCAGGAACCTAAAGCAATCGAAACCAATCGTTTTCAAGCCCTCCCATGCACTGTAAGTCCGTAACGGTATCACCATCTTCTTGAATTCGAATAGCCTTGTTCTTGCATCCATAGTGTAAAATAATGGCATATTCTTGATCACCATATCATTTGAAAACTTTTGGCATTACTCAATTTCATTTATATGGCCTAAATTGTGAATCACCATTGTTAGGATTTCGGACTTGGTTTTAGGGTTTTTATTTTCAGGAACAATTAGCCTTGGTAATGGGTATGGTTGTGATCAGAAAGACGAGACGAATCTAACAATGGTGTTAGATTCCATTTATATGGTCTGTAGGAGATTTTGGAACGAGCATGGCTTGTAGCAACGAATGTTGTCTGTGGGTATAGGTCCTTGAATTTTTAGCCACGGTGCAGGGAAGAAGAAGCAGGCGTGTCACTCCCCCATAGGCCAATTCAAATTCCAGGGCGCTTTTTTATTTTATTTTCCACTATATTTCGTTTTCTTATATTATTATTATTTTGCAATATGATAACAATAAGAACAACATAGCCCAGTGGTTGCCACGTGAGGGTTAAGGCATTCAGAGGCTGGAGGTCAGGGGTTCGATCCCTACCTCCAGCATTTGATATTTTGCATTATTATTTCAGGAGATTCAGTGTAAGCGAAGCCAGGATGTCCATCATACTCCCTCATCATCCAATGCGCCAGATGGCCAGATCTGGTGGCCATCATTGAGGGTGCACCACAAGCCAGTCAAACGCAACGCATTGGATCAAAAAAGTCAATGTGGATCAGCACAATTGGGCCCAAAAAACTGCTATTCACACCCCTAATTTCAGGCCAATTTCTCATCTCTTTTTTATTTTATTTATTCTATTTAATTTATTTGCCATTTATTTTATTAACCAAAAACAATTTATTTTTTATCAAAAAATCACCAAAAAATATTTCATGTCCAAATTAAATTTTAGAATTTTATTTTTAGTAAAAAATCAATTAATTAATTAGGTTAATTTGTTAGATAATTTTAATCTATTTTGCAAATAATTAAAACTAATTAGAATCAATAGGTTTTAACATTAACTTAATTATTCTTATTTCTTTCCCAAAATAATATAAAACCAAAAATATGTCATTTAATTATTTTTCATCTATTAATTTAATAACTAATTAATTTAGCATTTAATTTTAGAACTTAATTTCTTTTCTTAAAAAAAACATTATTAACAACAAAAACATTTTCTTTTAATTAAAAGGGTCAAAACCCTAGTTCCGCATTCGATTCAAGTTTCCCGCGCGCTTTATTTTTTACCTCTTTTAAAGTTCAAAGGGTTTGTTTTTGGCGATGTAAATACCTGACGCCTTGTAATAGTTTAGTTTAAATTCCGCACTTTAATTTCTACAAATATTTAATTGCTAGATGTTTGATAATAGGGTTTGCATGACAAGAATAAATGATTAAATTTAAAACAGTTAGATCACCCTTAAATGTGCAAAGATAAAAATAACTTAAATCAACACATTCGCACATGCGCACTCCTAGGGTACACTCCCACTTGGTTGCCTTCGTAAACAGTCATTGAGTATAAGTTGTTTTAGAGGTCGTCCTCTTGTCTAAAAGATCATAAGTTGCCTCGGATATTGTTGCCTCGAATGAATGATCTAAGACATTAGGGTTACCACTAAGACATCCTAACATTGCTTTAGTGACTGTATGTCCCTCTTTCGAATTGACCCTCAAACTCCAACGACGGTGCTACCTACTCACTAATAGTGGGATAGCATTGTCTAAAGGAAATAAGCATAGAACAATTCTTTTTTCGAGTAGGTAGATTAGTTCTTAGATACTTGCTCATCCAAAACAAAACTTTTTTCACACTTACACTCTTTTACAAACAAGTTTTCAAAAAACACTTCATTACACTCTTGAAGACAGAAGCAAGAGTTAAATCGAAGTCAAAACAAAAACTTTTCAAAGCCCACAAACACAAAGAAAACAATTTTGAAAATGATGAGCAAGTACCTAAGATCCCGTAGATAACTACGGATAGAAAGGGTGCTAATACCTTCCCTTTCTATAATCTACCCCTCGTACTCAGAAATATCTCGAAAAAGGAATTTTTATGTGCTTTTTTTCCTTTCCTTGTTGGATAAAATAAAAGACGGTGGTGACTCTTGCTTACCGCGACATTTTGCGAAAACAAACGCAAAATGCAAACCAGCATTTCAAAAACAGTCAGTTCTTCCACCGTATCACAGAACTGGCGACTCTGCTGGGGACTTAATAAGTGGGGTGTACCTTAGGAATAGTTCATTATATTGTTTTCAATTGATTGATCTGTTTGATTTATCTTTGTGGGCTTGTATCGGAGTTACTATAGATCCTAACCCGGATCCGAGGATACCTTTTAGGTAAGTAGCAATAGACTGTGAGGGAACTGTACAGCGTAGACCGATACGGTTGAAGCAGTAGCTACATTGGTGTGACACTTTAGTTAGTACTGATATCCCTTGTGGCAGAACAAGGAGAGTATGGGGCTGCTAAGGGGTCATTAAGCACCAACTGACCTCAGAACCTATAATTGACCCACTTGGCCATAGAAAAGTAGCAGTATGCTACACTAATTGAGACCAAACTCTCGCGATGATTCCGGCCGCAAGAAAAGGTTGCTAAACTGGAATTATGACCGATCGAGGGTGGTCAGTGATATTGAGATCCTCTAGAACCCGGTTACTATTACTAGGACAGGTTGAACCAACTAAACTGAAAGAGGGTAATACCTAAACTCCATGCCAGCCTAACATATAAGGGCTATTGTGTGACTTGTATGCCCTTACCATGTTTGCTATCTGTGAATACTTGTGGTGTGTCTCTATCATGACATCATGCATCATGACATCGCATGCATATTCCATTAGACTAACCTATTTCAAAGACCGAGGGCATTCATCTTTGTTCTATTTTCCAGATCATGGCATCTATGCGCAGAAATACTATTCGCATAAGCTTCGTACAAATCCCTGCTCAACTTAGAGAGTTGGTTTCTAAGGTTCCCGATACTTCTTCCTTTGTCAGAAGGCATGGTCACCTCCTTGGTTTGGTCACTTCTAAGATGGATGAGCAAATGATGAGTGTCTTGTTCCAGTTCTTCGACCCATTGCACCACTGTTTCACCTTCCCGGACTATCAGTTGGTCCCTACTTTGGAGGAATTCTCTGATTTACTTGGTATTTCTATTATAGAGAAGACACCATTTACAGGTTGGGAGATAGCTCTTAGGCCAGAGGATGTTGCTACAGCCCTACATCTGACAAAGGCTGATGTAATGTCTAACTAGGAGACTCGGAGTGGGGTTAAAGGCTTCCTGGCTAAGTTCTTGATTGATCAGGCTCAACAGTTTTGGGACAACTTGGACTTTCAAGCGTTCGAATATATCCTGGCACTTCTCATTTATGGCTTGGTTTTGTTCCCTAACTCAGATTCTTTCGCCGACATGAACGCAGTCAAGATCTTCATGTCCCGTAATCCAGTGCCTACTCTCTTAGGTGACATTCTACATGCTCTTTACGCCCGTACTGCTCGGAAACAGGGAACCCTTATGTGTTGTGCACCATTGCTGGCGAGGTGGTTTATTTCTCACCTCCCCAAATCTGTTTTGAAGAACAAGGAAGGTATGTGTTGTACCCCAAAATTTTCCCTCCCATATTTCTCAAGACATTGCAAGAAAAATCTCTAAGTGGCTCAAGGTTGCTCAAGAGTTGGTCAGACAAGCTATCTCCTAAGGCAGTCAACCCCAAATTAGGGTTTTGTGTTGCATCAAGATCCTTGAATCCAAATGACCTCAAGTGCTCCCCAATGTCCTAACATGTTCTCAAGTTCATCCATACCAAATTTCAAGTCTTGCAGAGGAAGTTTGCCCAGTCAATTGCTCAAAGGGTCCAAAAATCGACTGTGCTAGGGTAAAAGTCAACTGTGACCCAAATACAGTCAAACTTCAAGATTTTTTGTCAAAATTCTCATTTTGAAGGATATTTCATCATTTGATCAAGGGTTGATCATGATTCATCAAGGATTGCTCAAAATTCATCAAGACTCAAAAGTTGTTAAATTAGGGTTTTGTAGGAAAAGTCAACTCAACTTTGACCAAGCATAACTTTCTTATACTTTATGAGAAATGACCCATCCAAATCTCATTTTGAAGAGGATGCAATTCCATAAAATCTATATTCACACCCAAAGATCAATAAATGCACTCACAAGAAGTTATGAATTTGGACATTATAGGTCATTTTTGAAAGTCAACAAAAACACCTTTTTTGACAAAGATTATAACTTGAGCATGGAATATCAAAATGAGATGAGAAAAAAAGGGTTGGTTAGAGTACATCTCAATATTTCTAAAAAGTCCAAGAACACTTCCAAAAGTTCAAAATTGAAGAAGTTATGCATTGTTAAAGTTGGACCTTTTTTGCAAAATTGCCAAAAGTCAACTATCCTCAAAACTTCAAATTTTGTCAAATGGGCCCATTCTTTTCCACTTGATTTGAGCTTGCATAGTTTCCCACGTGTCCTAGCTTCATCCATGTGTCCATATATCATTTTTATTATTTAATTTGATTTTTATTTGAATTTATTCATTTTAAATCAAATTAAATCATATAAAATCAAAAAAATTGATAACTAATGATTTTTTATTGATTGTAGGCTTCAATGGACAGCTAACATATCTCCAAACTCGTACCAAGGAAAATAATGTGCAAAAAAGATTGAATCAAATCAAATTTGGCAATTTTGTAAATGGGAATCAAATCATATTCATGTACATTGATTTGGAGGGATTCAGTCCATGATTTCTACCCTAATGCAAAGCATGTTACATAAGGAAGCAAGAGGATACAAAACAGGGGTTGGAAAGTGCAGAGAGAGGCAGAACAAGATTTGAAAAATTCACTAAAAAGCTTGAGATCAAAATCATAGTTGGAGGCATTTTCAGAAGCCAAGACCTGTCCCAATCGCTTCCTGGGCATTCACTCAAGCTAAACCAATCCAAAGCAAGCTTTTTGAGACGTCCAAATGTGCTGTAAGTGTCACGAAACCCAGCCCTGTTCTTGAAATCGAAACTCACCATTCCTGCATCCATTGAATGAAATAACTGCATATTTGTAATCCTCACATCCTTTGTAAACTTTTGGCATCATTTAATTTCGTTTATCTAACCTGTAATGCAAAACGCCATAGCTAGGGTTCTTGGAAGCGTTTTTGGGGTTTTCTATTTCAGGAATAATTGATCCACAAGAAGGGCATAGCTTTGATCAGGAGGACATAACGAACCCAACCATGTTCTTAGAATGGATTTAGATGGCCTAGAGAAGATTTTAGGACAGGCCTGCATTTTTAGCTGCGGATTCAAATCCGCAGGTAATCTTTTTTCAGGTTTCAAGACAGGGACGATGAGGTGTCCCCTGCCCATTGGCCCTTTCAAACCACACGCACGTTTTTATTTTTGTTCTGGCCATTGACTTGTTTTATTATATAATATACTCTTTTCATTATATTAACAAATAGACAATCATGGCGTAGTGGCAAAGCAAGCAACGTATCATCCTTCAGGACCTGGGTTCGAATCCCAGGTCCCTCACTTTCTTATTAATTTTGTCTTTCAGGTATTCCTATGCATATATTGGCTTACAGCTCACCATGCACCCTCGTACATCCAAGAGACAGATGGTCAAAGGCCAAATTTGAGGGTCCAAGCTGAAGGTCCACCATAGGCATTGGTCCACGCAGGCATATCAGATCCAAAAGTCAACAAAGGCCAGCCACTAATGGGCCTTCCCATTGCTATCAACACTCCCAATTCAGGCCCATACCCCTCCTCTCTTCTATTTATTTATTTTATTTTATTAATTGTTTTATTATTTTTGTTTAATTTACTAACCAATCACAAAAATTCCTTTTCATAAAATAAAATCACAAAAATATATTTTTATATTTAAACTTTAAAATTTTATTTTTATTAATAAATCTATTAATTAATAAGGTTTTAATTAGAAAAACTTTAATTCCTTTTGTAAATAAATAATTAATTAGATTTAATTAGGTACTAACCATTAATTTAATTAATTTCATTTTTCTTTCTTAAAATAACCAAAAATCAAAAAAATATGTCATGATTAATTTTTCATTTTATTAATTTATTTAATTTAATTTAGTAATTAATTTAGGTTATTTCTTTCCTAAAATAATATAAAAAAACAACAAAAAGATTTTTTTCTTTAACCAAAAGGGTCAAAACCCTAATCATGCGCTTTATTTAATTTCCTGCACGCGATTTACTTTCTTTTATCCGATAATGTATCTGCTTCCGGATTGTAATAGTTAATAGGACTTTTAATTATTTTTTGCTTTACTTTATTTTTCAAAGGGTTTGTATTTAGCGATGTAAATACCCGACGCCTTGTAATTTAATTTTCGCACTTTTAAATTCCGCAAATTATAACTGCTAGATGTTTGATAATAGGGTTGCATGACAAGACTGAATGTTTTAACCTAAAATCAAATTAGATCACCCTTAACATGTACAAAGATAAAAAATAACTGAAAACGACACACTCGCACATGCGCACTCCTAGGGGACACCCCACTTGGTTGCCTTCGTACATGATCATTGAGTATAGGTCACTTTAGAGGTCGTCCTCTTGTCTAAAATATCATAGTCACCTCGAAATAGTTGCCTCAGATATTGTTGCCTCAAACAAATGATCTAAGACATTAGGGTTACCGCTAAGGCGTTCTAACATTGCTTTGGTGACCGTATGTCCCTCATTCAAATTGACCCTTAAACTCCAACGACGGTGCTACCTACTCATCAATAGTGGGATAGCATTGTCTAAAGGAAATTAGCATAGAACGATTCCTTTTTCGAGTAGGTAGATGGTTCTTAGATACTTGCTCTTTCAAAACAAACTTTTCACATTTACACTCCTTTTCGAACAAATTTTTCCAAAACACTTCATACGCTCTTGAGGACAGAAGCAAGAGTTAAATCGAAGTTTCAAATAAATTTTTTTTCAAACCCACAAGCACAAAGAAAGCAATTTTGAAAACAATTGAGCAAGTACCTAAGAGCCCGTGGATAACCACTGATAGAAAGGGTGCTAACACCTTCCCTTTCTATAATCTACCCCCCGAACCTGAGAAATATCTCGAAAAAGGAATTTTTCTGTGCTTTTTTCCTTTCCTTGTTGGATAAAATAAAAGTCGGTGGCGACTCTTGCTTACCGCGACATTTTGAGAACAATAAACGCAAAACGCAAACCAACATTTTCCAAACAGTCAGTTCTTTCCACCGTATCACAGAACTGGCGACTCTGTTGGGGATATCTTGTAAGTGGGGTGAACCTTATGAATAGTTCATAATGTTTTCAATTTCTTGACTTGTATGCTTTATCTTTGTGGGTTGAATCGGAGTTACTATAGATCCTAACCCGGATCTGGGGGATACCCTTTAGGTAAGTAGCAATAAACTGTGAGGGAACTGTACGACGTAGACCGATACGGTTGAAGTAGTAGCTACGTTGATGTGGCACTTCAGTATGTACCGATATTCCTTGTGGCGCAGCGAGGAGAATATGGGTCTGCTAAGGGGTCATTAAGCACCAACTGACCTTAGAACCTTTAAATTGACCAACTTGGCCTTAGAACTGTAGCAGTATGCTACACTCATTGAGACTAAACTCTCGCGATGATTCTGGCCGCAAGAAAAGGTTGCTAAACTGGAATTATGACCGATCGAGGGTAGTCAGTGATATTGAGATCCTCTAGAACCTGGTTACTATTTTTAGGACAGGTTTGAACCAATTGAACTGAAAGAGGGTAATACATAAACTCCTTGCCAGCCTGAAATATAAGGGCTATCTGTGTGACTTGTATGCCTTTACCATGTTTGCTATTTGTGGATACTTGTGGTGTGTTTTCTATCATGACATCATGACATCATGACATTGCATGTATCTTGCATTGGACTAACCCATTTCAAAGACAGAAGGGATTCATCTTTGTTCTGTTTTGTAGGTCATGGCACCCATGCGTAGAAACACTATTCAGATCAACTTTGTCCAGATTCCCACTCAGCTTAAGGAATTGATTGCAAAGATGCCAAATACTTCTTCCTTTATCAGAAGACATGGGAACCTCCTTGGGTTGGTCACCTCCAAGATGGATGAGCAGATGTTGAGTGTCTTAGTCTAGTTCTTTGATCCACTGCACCATTGCTTTACTTTTTCGGACTACCAGTTGGTCCCTACCTTGGAAGAGTTCTCTGATCTACTGGGTATCTCCATTCTAGAGCAGACCCCGTTTACAGGTTGGGAGAAGATCCTTAGGCCGGAAGAGATTTCTTCAGCCCTTCATCTGACAAAGGATGAGGTAATGTCAAACTGGGAGACTAGAAGTAGGGCAAAAGGCTTCTTGACTAAATTCTTGGTTGGTAAGGCTAATCAGTTCTGGGACAGTCTAGAATTCCAGGCATTTGATGACATTCTGGCTCTTCTCATATATGGTTTGGTATTGTTTCCTAACTCTGATTCCTTTATTGATGTGAATGCAGTAAAGATCTTCATTTCCGATAATCCTATGCCCACTCTCTTGGGTGACATTTTGCACTCTCTTTATGCCCGTACTGCTCAGAAACGGGGAACCCTTATGTGTTGTACACCATTGCTGGCGAGGTGGTTTATTTCTCACCTCCCCAAATCAGTTCTGAAGAACAAGGAGGGCATGGGCTGGGCCTACGGGATTATGTCTCTCTCTCATAATGACATCATTTGGACTATCAAGGTATGGAAGATGTGGCTATTATTGATCGATGTGGGGAATAGCCCAATGTTCCACTGATAGGAACCAATGGAGGGATCACTTATAATTTGTGCTTGGCCTTACGTCAGTTTGGGCGAGCTAGAAGGGAAGGACCTCATGAGTTGATAATGCCTAGTATTGTCTTTGACTTCCAAGGGGATAGTGATGAGCAACGCCGCAGATTCATAAGAGCTTGGGATAGAGTACATAGGTCTAATCCGCACGAGCTGGGTGCGAAGACTTCTCTTTCGATGGAGCCATATCTCAGATGGGTTCAAATCCGGGCCCAAAAGCTGGGAATGCCATATGAAGCCTTTTTGCCTATAATTGTTGAGGTTGCTGATGAAGAAGGGGTTCCTCCTACCATCCTCCATCCTTACATGCCCACTGACATTGGGGCATTAAAGAGATCTTGGATGCAGCTGAGAGAAGAGAGGGATACTTACAGAGAAAAGTATCACGAACAAGAGCAGAAGATTCATAAGTTGACAAGGCAGCTGGAGAACAAGCGGATCCTCAATAACTATGTCTGCACCGACAAGAAACGACCATGGGAACACTGATTGTCTTTTGATTATTTCTAGTTTTAATTTACTTTTCAGTTTTTCTTTCTTGTAACGCCTTAAAGGCATCTATTGAACAATTGAATTCAAAGTTTATCTAATAAAAGTGTGTTTCATTTTTTGTTTACGAATTTGAATCTCTCGACGTCTTTGAAATCATATCATACGCATTTCATTCCCATGCACCTCATCACAGGTACCCATTACAGGTTTTTCTCATCTTCTTCGCTGTTTATTTCAACATCATGTCTTTTGAAACGTCAATGAACAAGAAATCAAGGCTCTGCAAGCCCAAAACGCCCAGTTCCAAGAATTGTTCATGAGTTTGGCTAAGGGTCAGCAAGATCTGAAGACCCTTATCTTGAAAGAGAAGAAGAAGAAGAAGAAGATGGTCCTATTTAATATGGGTCGCATATTCGGAAACAATCTGCGAGAAGAGGTTGATTTGACCCACTCATCTGGAGGGGGAGATAATCAGGAAGAAAGGAGGGCTCCTAGCCCTGTGGTTTTAGACAACGAGACTGACTTTGACGAAGACCAGTATCCTCCAGCTGAGGATAGATATAAACAATTGGAAGACCGGTTGAGCACGATGTAAGTTCAGAAAGTGCCTGGTCTAGACTTTGGTGATTTGGGTTTGTCGTCTGGGGTGGTGATTCCCCACAAGTTTAAAGAACCAGCCTTCGCTAAATACGACGGGGTTTCTTGCCCAAAACTGCACCTCCGTTCGTATGTTAGGAAGATTCAGCCGTACACCACTGATAAGAACCTCTGGATCCACTTCTTTCAAGACAGTCTCTCAGGGACTCAACTTGAATGGTTTTACTAGCTGGAAGGAGCTAGTATCCGTAATTGGGAGGACTTGGTTGCTGCTTTCTACAAGCAGTACCAATACAACATTGACCTCGCTCATACGCGTACCCAACTCCAGGGTATGTCTATGGGTGCGGGTGAAGGTTTCAAAGATTATGCTCAGAAGTAGAGGGACCTTGCTGGAAGGGTGCAATCACCCTTGGCTGATAGGGAGTTAGTAGATATGTTTCTGGGGACCTTGTCTGGTCCGTATTTCAACCATCTGATTGGAAGTTCTTCGTCCGGGTTTATGGAGCTGATTATGAACAGGGAGAGGATTGAAGCCGGTATGAAATCTGGCAAGATACAGAAGGGTGCTTCATCTGGCACCGAGAAAAAGCCTTTTAAGAAGGAGTCCAGTGCTGTTTACAGTTTAAAAAGTCAGAGTAGACCTGAACGCCGCCAAGCTGTTAATGCGGTGGTTATATCAAGACCTGCTGTTGTTCCTCAGCGCAACAATCAGCCAAGGGCCGAGAGGCCACGAAGACAATTCACTCAGCTCAACATGACGTTATCCCAAATTCTGCCGCAGTTCTTAAAGACCAGTCTGGTGATTCCAAGGGAGGCCCCGAAGAATCCAAATACAACATCACCAATGTACGGTCCGAATTCCTGTTGTGCTTATCACTCTGATAGCTCGGGGCATGACACGGATAACTGTTGGGTCTTGAAGAACAAAGTACAGGACTTGATTGATGCGAAGGAGATTGAATTCGAAGCACCTCAAATACCTAATGTTGTGACTGCTCCTATGCCCATGCATAGAGTGAATACTATAGATGAAGACTCGTTTGTGGTTTCTGTGAAAGACATTGTTACTCCATTGATGACTGTGAAGAAGAACCTTTTGTTAGCCGGTTTATTTCCGGGCTGTGGCAAAGGTTGCCGTATGTGTTCCGTCCTGCTTACCAGTTTCCATCTTTTGAAGTCAAGTTTCCAACGCCTGATGGATAATAAAGAAATTCTGTTTGAGAAGACTTTTGCTCCTTTGGTTCCTACTGAAAAAGTTGCTATAATCACCATTTTTGACAATTCTTCCAAGGCCTCCTTGAGAAAGCCTGTTAGAATTACATTTGTTCCAAGAATCGCACCATTGATCATCACTGTTCCTGGGCCTATCCCCTATACATCCAATAAAGTTGTCCCGTGGCATTATGGGGCTGACATTTACTATCACGGAGTTAAGCAAGACTTGAGTGCTGAGGAGTCTGATACTGACGTCGGCAATATTGTTAGACCTGCCAAAGTCACCCGCAGCGGAAGACTTTTCTCCCCAGAGATCTCTCCACCAGTTATTCAGAAACTTATGGTCATTACGCCTGCCAATGTACCTGTTACTATTCCTATTCAAGTTCCCCTTCTCACGCCTGTTGCCGAGTGATCTGATACTCGGGGAAAAGGGACCACTGTTGAGCCTTCCCGGATGGAGGCACCAAAGACAATTACTGTTGAAGCCTCTAGATAAGAGATGGAGGAAATTTTGAAGATCATCAAAAAGAGCGACTACAATGTAGTCGAGCAGCTGGGGTAAACCCCGTCTAAAATCTCTATGTTGTTTCTGTAGCTATGCTCAGAAGCCCATGCCAAGGCTCTGATTTCCTTCATGAAGACTGTGCACGCGCCGCAGGAAACATCAGCTGATCAGTTTAAAGATTGTGTGGCTAGTCTGACAGCGGATAATGGGTTAGGTTTCTCCGACGCAGACTTGCCCGCTAAGGGGAGGAATCACAATGATGCCTTGCATGTCTCCATTGAATGCACGGGCACTACTCTAGCTCATGTATTGGTGGATACTGGTTCCTCATTGAACGTTTTACCTAAGAAAGCTCTAGACCGGTTGGACTATGAAGGTTTAGAGTTGAAGCCAAGTAACATTGTTGTTAGGGCCTTTGATGGGTCAAAAAGAATGGTAAATGGAGAAGTGGATATTCCAGTGAAGGTTGGTTCTCAGGTCTTTGCGTCTACTTTTTATGTGATGGACATTCAGCCATCCTATTCTTGTTTGTTGGGTCGCCCATGGATCCACAAAGCTGGGGCAGTCACTTCCACGCTCCACCAGATGCTGAAGTACCCAGTCAAGGGGAAAATTGTTACGGTACAAGGGGAGGAGGAGTACATGGTGAGCCACCTCAACTCTTTCTGATATGCAGAGATGGATGGGGAGATCATTGAGACCCTGTTTCAACATTTTGAAGAGGTTCCCCAGACACTGGCATCAACTGAATCTGTTACTGAAGATCCTTCCATGAAGATGGCTTCCTTTAAGGATGCCCGGGCTGTTGTTGAGAAATGTGGGTGTGCAAAATGGGGCCAACTCCCTGATTTTGCACATAAGACTAACAAATTTGGTTTGGGTTTCACTACAGAAGCTCAAAGGGCTGTTCGGAGTGCAAGGATCGGAAGACCTCCCCTATTTATCAGCAATTTAGGAGTGAATTCCATTGAAGACGATGTTGAAGAATCTGAGTTCGACAGTTGGATCTATCCTACTACTGATGGTGGACTAAGCAATTGGACAGCAAAGGACTTCATCCCAATTTCTTTTGTTACCCAGTAATGAGACTTTTGTTTTGTATTTGTAACAGACAATGTTTTAAACTTTATGGCCCGGTGTCTTACCCGAGGCACCGTGGCTTTGTTTATGAGGGCTTTATGTGTGTCATCTACATATATCATTAATAAAAGCATTGGAAGTTTCTTGCATTTCAAAATTTTGTGCTCTTTGTTTTTCTTTTATTATATATTGAAAAACAGCTATTTTACACACACTCACATATACAGGTATACATCCACTATGGATCCCACTGATAACGACTCTGCTACTGTCGGTTATGACTTCGAAAGTCCGATCAACTTAGCCGAAGACGAAGGTGAAGATGATTGCGAATTGCCTGGTGAACTTGCTAGACTCTTACTTCATGAAGAGAGGGCTATACAGCCGCATGAAGAGCCAATGGAAACAATAAATCTGGGTACATAGGTAGACAAGAAAGAGGTCAAGGTCGGTGCGAATCTGGAAGCTAGTGTTAAGCAACGGTTAATTCAGATGTTGCGTGACTATGTTAAGATCTTTGCCTGGTCTTATGAAGATATGCCTGGGTTGGATACCGATATTGTGGTTCACCGATCGCCTACCAAGGAAGATTGTCCTCTAGTGAAACAGAAGGTTCGCCGAATGCGCCCAGAGATGTCCGAGAAAATCAAGGCTGAAGTTATGAAACAGATTGACGCTGGTTTTCTAGCAGTTACTTCTTACCCACAGTGGGTGGCCAACGTGGTTCCGGTGCCAAAGAAGGATGGTAAGGTTCGAATGTGTGTCGACTATAGGGATCTGAACAGGGCAAGCCCCAAAGATGACTTCCCTCTGCCTCATATCGACGTTTTGGTCGACAACACCACACAGCATAAGGTCTTCTCTTTTACGGATGGTTTCTCCGGTTATAATCAGATTAAGATGGCTCCCGAGGATATGGAGAAGAAAACCTTTGTTACTCAACGGGGAACCTTTTTCTATAAGGTCATGCCTTTCGGATTGAAAAATGTTGGGGCAACGTATCAGCGTGCCATGGTCGCTTTGTTCCATGACATGATCCACCATGAGATTGAGGTATACGTCGACGACATGATTGCAAGATCCCAAACTGAGGAGGAACATTTGGACCATCTTCAGAAGTTATTTGACAGGTTTAAGTTGTACAAGCTAAGGTTAAACCCGAACAAGTGCACCTTCGGGGTGAGATCTAGTAAACTGTTGGGTTTCATCGTAAGCGATAAAGGTATTCAGGTGGATCCTGCAAAGGTGAAGGCTATACAGGAAATGCCAGCTCCCCAAACAGAGAAAGAAGTCAGAGGATTTCTGGGACGTCTGAACTATATTGCCTGATTCATCTCACACTTGACTGCTACTTGTGAGCCAATCTTCAAGCTACTAAAGAAAGATCAAGTGGTAAGATGGAACGATGAATGTCAGTCTGCTTTCGAAAGAATCAAAGAGTATCTCCAAGAACCTCCTATTTTGATGCCTCCAGTTGAAGGGAGACCTTTGATCTTATACTTGACAGTACTCGATAATTCAATGGGGTGCGTGCTGGGGCATCATGACGAGTCTGGCCGAAAAGAGCATGCTATTTATTACCTTAGCAAAAAGTTTACCGACTACGAGACCCGATACTCGTTGCTCGAGAAAACTTGTTTCGCTTTGGCATGGGCTGCTCGCCAGTTGAGACAGTATATGCTGACTCACACTACTTTATTGATATCGAAGATGGATCCAATCAAGTATATCTTCGAGAAGTCTTCCTTGTCCGGAAGAATAGCAAGACGGCAGATGATCTTGACTGAGTATGACATCCAATATACGACCCAAAAGGCAATCAAGGGAAGTGTATTGGCAGATCATCTGGCACATCAGGCAGTGGGCGATTACCAGTCTATGAACTTTGAATTCCTGGATGAGAATATCATGATAGTGACTGACTGTGAGACACCTGGACCGGATGAAGGACCTGAGGAGGGATCCTGATGGTCTATGTACTTTGATGGAGCTTCAAACGCTTTGGGTAATGGCATTGGCACCGTGATCATATCTCCTAAAGGCTCTCATACTCCGTTCACCGCCCGACTATGTTTCAACTGCACCAACAACATGGCGAAGTATGAAGCATGCATTATGGGTCTTCGAGCAGCAATTGACCTAAGGATTAAGTTCCTGAGTATATTTGGAGATTCCGCTCTCGTGATCAGTCAGATCAAAGGAGAGTGGGATACGAAACACCCTAATCTCATTCCTTACAAGGAGTATATGTTGACTTTGTTGCCTCACTTCGAAGAAATAACATTTGAACACTTCCCTAAAGAGGAGAATCAGTTGGCGGACGTGCTGGCTACGATGCCTTCTATGTTCAAAGTCAATTGGGACAACGAGGCTCCCCAGATTATCATTGAAAGGCTGGATGAACCTGCACATTGCTGTGAGATTGAGGCTGAAGAGGTAGCAGATAAACCCTGGTTTCATGAGGTGAAGAGGTATCTTGAAGCTCAAGAATACCCCTAGGGTGCATCTGTTAATGACAAGAAGTTTCCGAGGAGGTTCGCGGTGAACTTCTTTATCATTGTGATACGGTGGGAGAGAACTGACTATTTTTTGGAATGCTGGTTCGTGTTTTGCGTTTGTTTTCGCAAAATGTCGCGGTAAGCAAGAGTCGCCACCGACTTTTATTTTATCCAACAAAGAAAGGAAAAAATCACAGAAAAATTCCTTTTTCGAGATGTCTCGGGTCCGGGGGGTAGATTATAGAAAGGGAAGGTGTTAGCACCCTTTCTATCTGTGGTTATCCACGGGCTCTTAGGTACTTGCTCAAAGTGTTTTCAAAAATTGATTTTCTTTGTGTTTGTGGGTTTGAAAGAAGTTTTTGTTTGAAAGGAGTGTAAGTGCGAAAGGTTTTTAATTTGTTTTCAAAGAAGAAAGTACTTAAGAACCATCTACCTACTCGAAAAAGGAATTAAACTGTGCTAATGTCCTTTAGACAATGCTATCCCACTATGGATGAGTAGGTAGCACCGTCGTTGGATTTTAAGGGTCAATTCGATTAAGGGACATATGGTCACTAAAGCAATGTTAGGATGCCTTAGCGGTAACCCTAATGTATTAGATCATTTTTCCGAGGCAACCGTATCGAGGCAACTATGATCTTTAGACAAGAGGGCAACCTCTAAAACTTCTTATACTTAATGACCACGTTCGAAGGCAACCAAGTGAGGTGTACCCTAAGAGTGCGCATGTGCGGGTGTGTTGTTTCGGTTAATTTTATCTTTGTACATGTCATGGGTAGCTATGTTGACTTTAAGTTTATACATTCGATCTTGTCATGCATTCCCTATTATCAAACATCTAGCAGTTTATAAGTTGCGGAAATTAAATTTGCGGAAATTAAATCTAAACTATTACAAGGCGTCGGGTATTTACATTGCCAAAAACAAACCCTTGAAATTAAAATGCGGAAAGTAAAATAAAGCGATAAAATAAAGTCCTAATTAAAATCTATTACATTCTGGAAGCAAGTACAATAATATGAAAATATGGACCGCGTGCGAGAAAATTAAATCGGGCGCATTTTTTAGGGTTTTGACCCTTTTTGAAAGAAGTGATTTTTTTTGGTTATTTTGAATTAAAAAGAAACTAGATCTAAATTAATTATTAAATTAAATGAGCTAATCAATTAATTAATAAAAATCATATTTTTTTGGATTTTTGAGTATTTGAGGAAATAAGTTAATTTGGCCAAAGTTAGTAAAAACCTAATTTTCTACATTAATTTTAATTGTTTGCAAAAATATTAAAGTTATACCCTAATTAACACTAAGTTAATTAAATTAACTTATTTACAAAGATAAAGTCATGAATTTAATTTTAATAAATAAAATATATTTTTTGGTTTTTGATTTTATGAGAAAAAAGATTTAATTGGTTAGTAATAATAATAAAAATAATAATATAAAACATTTAAATAAAAGAAATATAAAAAAGAATAGAAATAACCCAAAGGGGGGTTTGGGCCCAGATCTGGATGTGAGATAGCAATTTTCCAGGCCCAATACAAGCCAGCCTAGTTGACTTTTTTGCTTCTCCACGCATATGCTGACTTGGATGTATGGTGGACATCACCCTGGGGCCATCAGATTTAGCCTGGAGGCCATCTGGCGCTTGGGATCTGAAGGAGTATGGTGGATTGCAAGGCATGGGGTACACTGGAACGCCTGAAAGAAAATAAAAAGAAATATGTTGGGGACCTGGGATTCGAACCCAGGTCCCATTGGATCTTGGTACAACACGCTTGCCACTGCATCACTTTGTTCCACTTGTCAATGTAATAGACAACAATTATTATAAGGACAAAACAAATAATATGTTGGAATTAAAAAAGAAAACGCGCGAGATTTGAATCATCCAATGGGAGGGGGACGTGTCATCGTCTTCCTCATTGAAAAGCCTGGTTATTTACCTGCGGATTTGTATCCGCATCTAAATCCGTAGGTGTCTCCTAAAATCAACTGTAGGTCATATAAATTGATTCTAAGACCATGGTTCGCTTCGTCTCTCCCTCCTGAACATGGCTATGTCCATTATTTTCTTTAATTTTTCCTGAAACTAAAACCCCCAAAAACAAGAAACAAGAACCCTAGATTCGGGCATGGCATTATAGGCTATAGAAATACAATTGAATAATGTAGAAAGCTTAGAAATCATTCAAGAATCATGAATATACCAACGTTTTGTCAAAAAAAATGCAAGAATGAAAGGTTGCGATTTCAAATGCAGGGCGGTGTTCAAGAAGACTTACAGTGCGATTTAGGAGAGGAGAGAGCTCGATTTTGATTGCCTTTCACTCAATGGATATCCAGTAAGGGTTCTACGTTGAGATTTTGTGTTTAATTGGTCTCCAAGACTGATTTCGATTCCAAGCTTTTTTGACAAATTTCCAAGTTTGGTTTTCCAGATTGTGCAGCCTCTTGGTTCTGAAACTCGTGCCTCTCACTTGTATAAGTATAAGGCAATGCATTAGGTTACAAATTTGGGCTTGAATCTTTGTGCATTGATGCTTGAAGATGTGATTTGATTCTCCATTAAAAAGCATCCAAAAATGTCCAAATTCCATCTTTTTGTTCATTATATGGCTTGATTCGGATTTGATTGTGTACATGATGATATTTAAGACCTGTACCAATCAAAAAGATACCAAGTTATCAATTTTTAGATTTTATTTGGATTTAAATTGATTTAAAATGAATTAATTCAATAAAAATCAAATAAAATATAAAAATCAATGAATGGACATAAAACTAAAGATAGGAAACGTGTGTAGTGTTACAAGATCAAATCAAGTGGAAAAAAGTGGGCCCATTTGAAAAAATTTGAAGTTTTGGGGATAGTTGACTTTTGGCAATTTTGGAAAAATGCCCAACTTCAACAATGCATAACTTCTTCAATTTTGAACTTTTCGAGGTGTTCTTGGACTTTTTAGAAACCTTGAGATGTCCTCTAATCAACCCTTTTGGTATTATCTCATTTTGATATTCCATGCTCAAGTTATAAGCTTTAGCAAAAAAGGTGTTTTTGTTGACTTTCAAAAATGACCTATAATGTCCAAATTTGTAACTTCTTGTGAGTGCATTTCTTGATATTGGAGTGTGAAGATGGATTGTAGGAAATTGCATCCTCTTAAAAATGAGCTTTGGATTGGTCATTTCTCATAAAGTATGAGAAATTTATGCTTGGTCAAAGTTGAGTTGACTTTTCCTACAAAACCCTAATTTAGCAACTTTTGAATCTTGATGAATTTTGAGAACCCTTGATGAATCATGATCAACCCTTGATCAAATGATGAATTATCATCCAAAATGAGAATGTTGACAAAAAATCTTGAGGTTTGACTATTTGTAGGTCACAGTTGACTTTTGCCCTAACACATTCGATTTTTGGACCTCTTAAGCAATTGACTGACCAAACTTCCTCTGCAAGGCTTGAATTTTGACATGGATGAACTTGAGAACATATTATGAAATTGGGGAGAACTTGAGGTCATTTGTATGTAAGGACCTTGATGCAACACAAAACCCTAATTTGAGATTGACTGCCTCAGGAGATAATTTGACTGTCCAACTCTTGAGCAATCTTGAGCAACTTGGAGACTATTCTTGACATGTCTTGAGAAATATGGGAGGGAAAATTTTGGGGTACAACAGCTGCCCCTATTCAATTTTCTTAAACCTGAGGATATAGATTGGCTTTCGGGCCTTTCGTGATCCGAAGGTGGAAGATGATTGAACACTAGAGTGCCCAGAAATTTGCACTCGCATGGTGTAGTATCATCATTGTGATGTCGGGAATGGGCTTACAGGTGCCATTTGGAGACTGTTGGTAGGTGGTCTGGACTTCCACTGGAATATGAATCAGGGAGATCTTATCGGAGATCTGACTGAACCAGAGGAGGTCTTGTCTTCTTTGACTGGGTTAGCATCAGAAAAATCTTTATGAATCGATTTAACCGGTCTTGTCTCTTTTGACTGGATTGGCCTCAGAAAAATCTTTAGGAATCGATTTAACTGGTCTTGTCTCCTTTGACTGGATTGGGCTCAGAAAAATCTTTAGGAATCGATTTAACTGGTTTTGTCTCTTTTGACTAGATTGGCCTCAGAAAAATCTTTAGGAATCGATTTAACTGGTTTTGTCTCCTTTGACTGAATTGGAATCAGAAAAATCTTTAGGAATCGATTTAACTGGACCAAAGAGGGTTTTGTCTCTTTTGACTGGATTGGTATCAGAAAAATCTTTAGGAATCAATTTAACTGGTCTTGTCTTCTTTGACTGGGTTGGCCTCAGAAAAATCTTTAGGAATCAATTTAACTAGTTTTGTCTTCTTTGACTGGATTGGCCTCAGAAAAATCTTTAGAAATCGATTTAACTGGTTTTGTCTCCTTTGACTGAATTGGCATCAGAAAAATCTTTAGGAATCGATTTAACTGGTTTTGTCTCCTTTGACATAGCTGAGAACTTTAACTGCATCTTTCCTAAAAGGTAAAGGTCAGTCATATGCAATGCATGAGATGGATCAAGCAATGATGTTCTCAACATATATGATGTGTATATGCATGTATCATGATGTATGGAAATGTAATGTTTTAGCTGGGGGAAATAAATCTCGGAGCTGCTGGAGAATAGAGTTGAATTCTTCGCTTCCGCTGGGGATGGTGAACGAAGGTGATTCCGAGAATAAACCTGTAGGAGAGGAGAACTCCATTGGGGAATAAACTGATGAGGAAATTACTCTGTGGGGAAGAGATGCTCTGTTGAAGATTCCACTGATAAACTCTGCTGGGGATGGATTACCGTTGCTGGTGATACTGAATCTGTTGAGGATTGAACACCTATTCGTGAAAGGAAAGAACTTCGCTGGGGATGATCTTTCAGTTGTAACTTGCTGGGGATAATCCTGGTAGACTTTTGTCGGGGTGACCCTTTAAACTTGGCTGGAGAGATTTATTTTGTACTCCGCTGGGGATAAACTTCCAGAGTCTACTGGGGATGATGCTTCAACTCTGTTGGGGAAGCTTTTTCCAGACCGTGCTGGGGAAATATTGACTCCACTGAGGGTATCCTGTATTTTGTCAGGGAACATTCTTATACTCTGTTGGGGAGTATTGAGACCGCCGGGGATACTCTTATACTTGCTGGGGAATATTAAGACCCTTTTAGTGTTGATTGTAGATAAACTCTGCTTGGGGAGAGTATTGCCGACTCGTTCACAGTTGCAAGTCTCAGCTGGGAGAGCTACCATTACTGTCTTATTCTGCAGGGAGTAAATATATCTTAGCCATATTCTTCAGCTGAATTTACCGTCGTACTTGGTGGACAGAGCAACTATACAGTTTGGACACTGCTTATTGCCCCTATTTCTGATATTACCAGTAATTCATCTTTTGTTTCGCATGTAAATATTTATGAGCAGCAATTAATGTCAAATGCATATATCAAAAATGAACATTGGACGTTCTTTGCAAAACAAAACAGATAAAGGAAAAACAGTTTGAAATTTGTCTGAAAAATGAATTATATTGATTTTGAAGTTTGGCCTGTAAATAAGCGTTTTTGTACAAGAGGCTAACGTCCTAGTAAGAGAATGCCGCCGAATAATAGAATTTACACAATTTGTGAAAAACTAAACAAAACAGCTATGTAAATAATCCCACTGGGTTCCAACTCTGCTATTTCCCTTATGTCCTCGAGCATCTCATCGCCTTGCTGTTGATTGAAGATGAATTAGATTGATTAGTGTCGTCTGAGCTTGATAGTCGATACCGAAGTCTGGATGCAAGGTGATCCAATGAGACATAGTGTTACGCTTTGATCCCTAATTTTTTCCTAGACCGCCCTTTTGGGTTTTCAGTCCACCGGGATACCCTTTTTTGCCCAAGCCGCCTTTTCAGGTTTTCGACTTGCCGGGTGTATATATTTTTTTCATTTTCATCCCTTATTTTTGCCCGAACCCTTTTGGTTCGCCGGGAAGCCCTTATTTTTGCCTAGGCCAGTCAACCTAGCGGGTCTTTGATCATGCGTAGTATCTTTTTACTATGTCTGCATTGACGGGGTGAGGAAGGTCGTCACCATCCATGGTGGTTAGAATCATAGCTCCTCCTGAGAAAATGTTCTTAACCACAAACGGCCCTTCATAAGTAGGGGTCCATTTGCCCCTGGGATCACCTTGAGGTAATATGATGCGCTTGATTACCAGATCCCTAACTTGATACTCTTGTCGTCTGACTTTCTTATTAAATTCCTTGATCATTCGCTTTTGATACGTCTGACCATGACAAATAGCAGTAAGTCTCTTTTCGTCGATTAGGTTTAGTTGATCAAGCCGGGTCTGAATCCAGTCATCTTCACTCAAACCTGCATCCTTCATGATTCGAAGAGAGGGTATCTGAACTTCAATGGGCAAGACTGCCTCCATGCCATATACCAAGGAATAGGGTGTTTCCCCTGTTGACATCCGTGCTGAGGTACGATACCCATGAAGAGCAAATGGAAACATCTCGTGCCAATCTTTGTATGTCACTGTCATCTTCTGCACGATCTTCTTAATGTTTTTAATAGCCGCCTCTACAGCCCCATTCATCTTTGGCCGGTAGGGGGAAGAGTTGTGATGATGTATCTTGAATTGTTCGCAGAGCTCGGTGATCATCTTATTATTGAGATTGGTACCATTGTCTGTAATGATCCTCTCTGGTACGCCATATCGACAGATCAGATTGTGCCGAATGAACCGTGCCACGACGTTCTTGGTTACAGTAGCAAAGGAAGCTGCTTCAACCCACTTCGTGAAGTAATCAATAGCTACCAAGATGAAACGATGCCCGTTAGACGCTGTAGGTATGATCTCGCCGATCATATCAATGCCCCACATTGCAAAAGGCCAAGGTGTCGTCAAGACGTTTAGAGGGACTAGAGGTATGTGCACCTTATCGGCATAGACTTGACACTTGTGACATGTCCGAGAATGCTGATAACAGTCGGCTTCCATTGTGGACCAATAATATCCTGCCTGTAGGATCTTTTTTGCCATGGTGTGTCCAGTGGAATGAGTTCCGAAAGTACCTTCATGTAACTCCGCCATGATCATTTCTGCTTCATTCTTATCCACACAACACGGTAAGGTCGAATCATGGTTATGCTTGTAAAGAATGCCATTGCTGATGAAGAAATTTGCTGCGAACCTCCTCAGAAACTTCTTGTCATTAACAGATGCACCCTCAGGGTATTCTTGAGCCTCGAGATACCTTTTTACTTCGTGAAACCAGGGCTTTTTTGTTACCTCTCTAGCCTCAAGATCACAGCAATGTGCAGGTTCGTCCAATCTTTAAATGATGATTCGGGGAGCTTCGTTGTCCCAATTGAAATTGAACATAGAAGACATCGTAGCTAGCGCGTCCGCTAACTGATTCTCCTCTCTCGGGAAGTGTTCAAAGGTTATCTCCTCGAAATGGGGAAGCAATGTCAACACATACTCCTTGTAAGGAATAAGATTTGGGTGTTTCGTATCCCACTCGCCTTTGATCTAACTGATCACGAGAGTGGAATATGTGAAGACACTTAGAAACTTAATCCTTAAGTCAATTGCTGCTCGAAGACCCATAATGCACGCTTCATACTCTGCCATGTTATTGGTGCAGTTGAAACATAGTCGGGCGGTAAACGGAGTATGAGAGCCTTTAGGAGATATGATCACGGCGCCAATGCCATTACCCAACGCGTTCGAAGCTCCATCAAAGTACATAGACCATCGGGATCCTTCCTCAGGTCCTTCTTCCAGTCCAGGTGTCTCACAATCAGTTACCAACATGATATTCTCGTCCGGAAATTCAAAGTTCATAGACTGGTAATCATCCACTGCCTGATGTGCCAAATGGTCTGCCAACACACTTCCCTTAATTGCCTTTTGGGTCGTATATTGGATGTCATACTCAGTCAAGATCATATGCCATCTTGCTATTCTTCCGGACAAGGCAGGCTTCTCGAAGATATACTTGATTGGATCCATATTTGATATCAACAGAGTAGTGTGAGTCAACATATACTGTCTCAGCCGGCGAGCAGCCCATGCGAAACCGCAGCAAGTTTTCTCGAGCAACGAGTATCGGGTCTCGCAGTCGGTAAATTTTTTGCTAAGGTAATAAATAACATGCTCTTTTCGGCCAGACTCATCATGTTGACCTAACACACACCCCATTGAATTATCGAGTACTGTCAAGTATAAGATCAAAGGTTTCCCTTCAACTAGAGGCATCAGAATGGGTGGCTCTTGGAGATACTCTTTGATTCTTTCGAAAGCGGCCTGACATTCATTATTCCAACGTACTACTTGATCTTTCTTTAGTATCTTGAAGATTGGCTCACAAGTAGAAGTCAGGTGCGAGATGAATCGGGCAATGTAATTCAGACGTCCCAGGAAACCTCTGACTTCTTTCTCTGTTCTGGGAGCTGGCATCTCTTGTATGGCTTTCACTTTTGCAGGATCCACTTGAATATCTTTGTCGCTTACAACGAAACCCAGTAGCTTACCAGATCTCACCCCGAAGGTGCACTTGTTTGGGTTTAACCTCAGCTTGTACAACTTCAGCCTGTCAAACAGCTTCTGCAGATGGTCAAGGTGTTCCTCCTCAGTTTGGGACCTTGCAATCATATCATCGACGTATACCTCGATCTCATGATGGATCATGTCATGAAACAAAGCAACCATGGCACGCTGATATGTTTCCCCAGCGTTCTTCAATCCAAAAGGCATGACCTTGTAGCAAAAGGTGCCCCACTAAGTAACAAAAGTTGTCTTCTCCATGTCTTCGGGAGCCATTTTGATCTGATTATAACCAGAGAAACCATCCATAAAGGAGAATACCTTGTGCTGAGCAGTGTTGTCAACCAGAACGTCGATATGAGGCAGAGGGAAATCATCCTTGGGGCTTGCCCTGTTCAAATCCCTGTAGTCAACACACATTTGAACCTTACCATCCTTCTTCGGCACGGGAACTACATTGGCCACCCATTGAGGGTAAGAAGTAACTGCTAGAAAACCGGCGTCAAACTGTTTCATAACTTCAGCCTTGATTTTCTCAGACATCTCTGGGCGCATTCGGCGGACCTTTTGTTTTACTGGAGTACAGTCTTCCTTGGTAGGTAGGAGATGAACCACAATGTCATTATCCTAACCAGGCATATCTTTGTAAGACCAGGCAAAGATCTCAACATAGTCGCGCAACATCTGAATTAACCGTTGCTTCACACTAAGCTCCAGATTTGCCCCGATCTTGACCTCTTTCTTATCTATATCTGTACCCAGATTCACTGATTCCAACGGCTCTTCGTGCGGCTGAATAGCCCTTTCTTCTTGGAGTAACAGTCTTGCAAGTTCACCAGGCACTTCACAATCATCTTCACCTTCGTCTTCGGCTAATTTGATCGGATTTTCGAAGTCATAACTGGCAGTAGCAGATTCGTTACCAGTGAGATCCAGAGTGGATGTGGACCTGTATATGTGAGTGTGTGTAAAATAGCTGTTTTGCAATATATAATAAAGAAAAACAAGGAGCGCAAAATTTGAAATGCAAGAACATCCAATGCTTTTATTAATGATATATGAAAATGACACACATAAAGCCCTCACAAATGATGCCACAGTGCCCCGGGTAAGACACCAGGCCATAAAGTTTAAAACATTGTCTATTACAAATTCAAAACAAAAGTTTCATTACTTGGTAACAAAAGTAATAGGGATGAAGTCCTTTGCTGTCCAGTTGCATTGTCCACCGTTGGTCGTAGGATAGATCCAGCTGTCGAATTCAGACTCTTCTACATCGTCTTCAATGGCATTCACCCCTGAGTTGCTAATGAACACGGGAGGTCTTCCGATTCGTGCATTTCGAACAGCCCTTTGAGCTTCTGCAGTGAAACCTAAACTAAACTTGTTATTCTTATGTGTAAAATCAGGGAGTTGTCCCCAATTTGCACACCCACCTTTCTCAACAACAGCCCGGGCATCCTTGAGGGAAGCCATCTTCATAGGAGAGTCTTCAACAACAGTCTCAGCTGACACCAGCGTCTGGGGAACCTCTTCAAAATGTTGAAATGGGGTTTCAATGAACTCCCCATCCATCTCTACATATCAGAAAGAGTTGAGGTGGCTAACCATGTACTCTTCCTCTCCTTGCACTGTCACAATCTTCCCTTTGACCGGGTACTTCAGCTTCTGGTGGAGCATTTAGGTCACGGCCCCAGCTTTGTGGATCCATGGACGACCCAGCAAACAAGAATAAGATGGCCGAATGTCCATCACATAGAATGTAGAATTGAAAACCTGAGAACCAACCTTAATCGGAATATCAACCTCTCCATGCACCATTCTTTTAGACCCATCAAAGGCCCTGACAACGATGTTGCTTGGTTTTAACTCCAACCCTTCACAGTCCAACCAGTCCAGAGCTTTCTTCGGTAAAACATTCAATGAGGAACCAGTATCTACCAATACATGTGCAAGAGTAGTGCCCCTGCATTCAATGGAGACATGTAGGGCATCGTTGTGATTCTTCCCCTTAGCAGTCAAGTCGGCATCCGAGAAACCCAACCCATTATCAGCAGTCAAATTGGCCACACAATCTGTAAACTGATCAGCTGATGTCTCTTGTGGTACGTGTGAAATCTTCAAGAAGGTAATCAGAGCCTTGGCATGGGCTTTTGAGCATAACAATAGTGACAACATAGAAATCTTGGACGGGGTTTGCCCCAGCTGTTCAACTACATTGTAATCACTCTTTTTAATGATCTTCAAGTTCTCTTCCATCTCTTGCTTAGAAGCTTCAACGATAATCGTCTTCGGTGCCTCCGTCTGGGCAGGCACATCAGTGGTGATCCCTTTGCTCCAAGTGTCAGATGACTCGGCGACATGGGTAAGGATAGGAACTTGAACAGGAATGGTAGTAGGTACACTGGCAGGTGTAATGACAACAGGTTTTCGGACAGTTGGTGGAGCAATATCAGGTGAGAAAAGTCTTTCGCTGTGGGTGACTTTAGCAGGTCTAACAATATTGCTGACGTCAGTATCAGCATCCAACTCTTGCTTAACTCCATGAAAATAAACATCAGCCCCATAGTGCCAAGGGACAGCTTTATCAGAGGTGTAGGGGATGGGCCCCAGAACAGTGATGATCACAGGTGCAATTCTCGGAACGGATGTAATTCTAACAGGCTTCCTCGAGGGAGCCTTGGAAGAATTGTCGAAAATGGTAATGATGGCAACTTCTTCGGAAGGAACTAAGGGAACAACAGTCTTTTCAAACAGGATCTCTTTACTATCCATCAGGCATTGGATACCTGATTTTAAAAGATGGCAACCAATAGGCAGAACAGAACACATACAGCAATCTTCGTCACAGCCCGAAAATAAACCGGCTAGCAAAAGGTTCTTCTTCACAGTCATCAGAGGGGTAACAATATCATCCACAGAAACCACAAATAAGTCTTCTTCTATAGCATTCACCCCATGCTTGGGCATGGGAGCAGTCATAACATTGGGCCTCTCGGGCGCCTCAAACTCAATCTCCTTTGCATCAATTAAATCCTGTATCTTATTCGTTAAAGTCCAACAATCATATGTATTATGCCCCGGGCTATCAGAGTGATAAGCACAACGGGCATTAGGGTTATACCTTGGTGATGTTGTATTTGAATTCTTTGGGGCTTCCTTTAGAATCAACAGATTGGTCTTCAGCAATTGTGGCAGAATCTGAGACAAAGTCATGCTGAGATGGGTAAATTGCCTTCGAGGTCTCTCGTCTTTTTGTTGATTGTTGTCCCGAGGAGCACCAGCAGGTTTTGAAATAACAAACGCATTAACAGCTTGTCGGTGTTCAGGTCTATTCTGTCTTCTCGCACTGTAGACAGCACTGGACTCTTTCTTAAAGGGCTTCTTCTCGGTGCTCGATGAGGCACCCTTCTGTATATTACCAGCCTTAATACCAGCCTCAATCCTCTCACTGGTCAAAATAAGCTCGGTAAACCCCGACTAAGAGCTTCCAATTAAGTAGTTGAAAAATGGACCAGACAGGGTCCCCAGAAACATGTCCACAAGCTCCCGATCAGCCAAGGGTGGTTTCACTCTACCGGCGAGATCCCTCCACTTCTGAGCATAATCTTTGAATCCTTCACCCGTTCCCATTGACATACCCTGGAGTTGGGTACGCGTGGGAGCGAGGTCGGAGTTGTACTGATACTGCCTGTAGAATGCAGTAGCCAGATCTTCCCAACTGCGAATACTGGCTCCGTCCAACTGGTAGAACCACTCAAGCTGAGTCCCTGAGAGATTGTCTTGAAAGAAATGGATCCATAAGTTTTTATCAGCGGTGTACGGTTGAATTTTCCTTACATATGACCGGAGGTGCACCTTCGGACAAGAAACTCCGTCATACTTGGCAAAGGCTGGTGCTTTGAACTTGTGAGGAATCACTACCCCAAATGATAGACCCAGATTACCAAAGTCCAGACCAGGCACTTTCTGAACTTCCATAGCATTCAACCGGTCTTCCAGTTGCTTGTATCTGTCCTCGGCCGGAGGATACTATTCTTCATCGAAGTCTGTCTCGTTGTCAGAGACCACAGGGCTAGGAGCCCTCCTTTCCTCTTGAATATCTTTCCCTCCAGATGAGGTGGTCAGATCAACTTCATTCTGTAACCTGTTTCCAAACATGTGCCCTGTGTTAAACAGGATTGTCCTCTTCTTCTTCTTCTTCTTCTTTTCTTTCAGAATCAGGGTTTTCAGGTCTTGCTGGCCCTTAGCTAGATTCATGAACAACTCTTGAAATTGGGCATTGTGGGCCTGGAGGGCCTTGATGGCTTGCTCAGTTGAAGGTTCAGCAGACATGATGAGTGCTAAAATAAACAGCGAAGAAGATAAGAGACCTGTAATGAGTACCTGTTTATGAAGTGCATGGGATGAAATGCGTATGATTATGATTTCAAAGACAATCGAGAGATTCAAATTTGTAAACCAGAAAGGAAACACACTTTATTAGATAAACTTTGTAATTCAAATTGTTCAACAAATTTCCCTTAAGGCGTTACAAGAATGGAAATACTAAAAAGTAAATAGAATTGGAAAGGAAACAATCAATGGTCCATCAGTGCTCCCATGGTCTCTTCTTATCGGTGCAGACATAGTCGTTGAGAATCCGCTCGTTCTCCAACTTCCTAGTCAACCTCTAGATCTTCTGCTCTTGCTCGTTGAACTTCTCTCGGTAAGAATCCCGTTCTTCCCTCAGCTGCATCCAAGACCTTTTCAGTTCCCCAATGTCAGTGGGCATATGAGGATGGAGGATGGTTGGAAGAACCCCTTCTTCATTAGAAATTTCAACAATGATAGGCCGGACGGCTTCATATGGCATACCTAGCTTCTGGGCGCGGATGAGAACCCATCTGAGATATGGCTCCATTGGAAGTGAAGTCTTTGGACCCAGCTCGTATGGATCAGATCTATGAACTCTATCCCAGGCCTTTATGAATCTGCGACGTTACTCGTCGCTATCCCCTTGAAAATCAAAGATGATACTAGGCATTAGCAGCTCATGGGGTCCTTCTCTTCTGGCTCTCCCAAACTGACGTAAGGCTAAGAACGGATTGTAAGAAATTCCTCCATGGGTTCCTAACAGTGGAACATTGGGATACTCCCCACAGCGATCAATGATAGCCTCCTCATCCATACCCTTGAGAGTCCAGATAATGTCATTATGAGAGAGAGACATAACCCTATAAGCCCAGCCCATGCCTTCTTTATTCTTCAGCACTGATTTGGGAAGGTGCGAAATAAACCACTTCGCCAATAAAGGAGCACAACACATTAAGGTTCCCCGCTTTCGGGCAGTACGAGCAAAAAGCTGATGAAGGATGTCACCCAGGAGAGTGGGTACAGGATTACGAGAGATGAAGATTTTCACTGCATTTACATCAACGAAGGAGTCAGAGTTCGGAAACAATACCAAGACATATATCAGAAGAGCCAGAATATCCTCGAATGCCTTGAAGTCTAGACTATCCCAGAAATAGTTAGCCTTAACAACCAAGAACTTAGTCAGAAAGCCCTTTGCTCCATTTCTAGTCTCCCAATTAGCCATTACCTCCTCTTTTGTCAAATGAAGGGCTGCAGCAATCTCTTCGGGCCTAAGAACCTTCTCCCAACCAGTAAACGGGGTCTGCTCCAGAATGGAGATACCGAGCAGATCAAATAATTCTTCTAAGGTGGGAACCAACTGGTAATCTTGAAAAGTAAAGCAATGGTACAATGGATCATAGAATTGGACCAAAACACTCATCATCTGTTCGTCCAATTTGGAGGTAACCAAATTGAGAAGATACCCATGTCTCCTGAGGAAGGAAGTACTATCAGGATCTTTGCAATCAAATCTTTAAGCACAGTGGGAACCTGGACAAAGTTAATCCGGATGTTATTCCTACGCATAGGCATCATGATGACCTACAAAACAGAACAAAGATGAATCCCTCCTGTCTTTGAAATGGGTTAGTCCAATGCAATATGTATGCAATGTTTATGATGTCATGATGTCATGATAGAAAGCACATCACAAGTATCCATAAAAAGCAAACATGGAAAAGGCACACAAGTCACACAGAGAGCCCTTAGATTTCAGGCTGGCAAGGAGCTTAGGTACTACCCTCTTTCAGTTCAGTTGGTTTAAACCTGTCCTGAAAATAGTAATCGGGTTCTAAAGGATCTCAATATCACTGACTACCCTCAATCGGTCATAATTCCAGTTTAGCAACCTTTTCTTGCGGCCGGAATCATCGCGGGAGTTTAGTCTCAATGAGTGTAGCATACTGCTACTGTTCTATGGCCAAGTTGGTTAATTTAAAGGTTCTAAGGTCAGTTGGTGCTTAATGACCCCTTAGCAGACCCATATTCTCCTCGTTGCGCCACAAGGGATATCGGTACATACTAAAGTGCCACACTAACGTAGCTACTGCTTCAACCGTGTCGGTCTACGCCGTACAGTTCCCTCACAGTTTATTGCTACTTACCTAAAGGGTATCCCCCAGATCCGGGTTAGGATCTATAGAAACTCCAATACAAGCCCACAATTATAAAGAATACAAAGCAAACAATTGAAAACACAATGATCTAATCCTAAGGTACACCTCACTTATTAATATTCCCCAGTAGAGTCGCCAGTTCTGTGATACAGTGGGAGAGAACTGACTGTTTTTTGGAATGTTGGTTCGTGTTTTGCGTTTGTTTTTGCAAAATGTCGCGGTAAGCAAGAGTCGCCACCGAATTTTATTTTATCCAACAAGGAAAGGAAAAAAGCACAGAAAAATTCCTTTTTCGAGATGTTTCTCGGGTCCGGGGGGTAGATTATAGAAAGGGAAGGTGTTAGCACCCTTTCTATCCGTGGTTATCCACGGGCTCTTAGGTACTTGCTCAAAGTGTTTTCAAAAATTTCTTTTCTTTGTGTTTGTGGGTTTGAAAGAAGTTTTTGTTTGAAAGGAGTGTAAGTGCGAAAGGTTTTTATTTTGTTTTCAAAGGAGCAAGTACTTAAGAACCATTTACCTACTCGAAAAGGGAATTAAATTGTGTTAATGTCCTTTAGACAATGCTATCCCACTATGGATGAGTAGGTAGCACCGTCATTGGATTTTAAGGGTCAATTCGATTAAGGGACATATGGTCACTAAAGCAATGTTAGGATGCCTTAGCGGTAACCCTAATGTATTAGATCATTTTTTCGAGGCAACCGTTTCGAGGCAACTATGATCTTTAGACAAGAGGGCGACCTCTAAAACTTCCTATACTCAATGACCACGTCCGAAGGCAACCAAGTGAGGTGTACCCTAAGAGTGCGCATGTGCGGGTGTGTGTTTTCGGTTAATTTTATCTTTGTACATGTCATGGGTGAGCTATGTTGATTTTAAGTTCATACACTCGATCTTGTCATGCATTCCCTATTATCAAACATCTAGCAGTTTATAAGTTGCGGAAATTAAATCTAAACTATTACAAGGCGTCGGGTATTTACATCGCCAAAAACAAACCCTTGAAATTAAAATATGGAAAGTAAAATAAAGCGATAAAATAAAGTCCTAATGAAAATATGGATCGCGTGCGAGAAAATTAAACTGGGCGCATTTTTTAGGGTTTAGACCCTTTTTGAAAGAAGTGATTTTTTTGTGTGGTTATTTTGAATTAAAAAGAAACTAGATCTAAATTAATTATTAAATTAAATGAGCAAATCAATTAATTAATAAAAATCATATTTTTTTTGGATTTTTGAGTATTTGAGGAAATAAGTTAATTTGGCCAAAGTTAGTAAAAACCTAATTTTCTACATTAATTTTAATTGTTTGCAAAAATATTAAAGTTATACCCTAATTAACACTAAATTAATTAAATTAACTTATTTACAAAAATAAAGTCATGAATTTAATTTTAATAAATAAAATATATTTTTTGGTTTTTGATTTTATGAGAAAAAAGATTTAATTAGTTAGTAATAATAATAAAAATAATAATATAAAACATTTAAATAAAATAAATATAAAAAAGAATAGAAATAACCCAAAGGGGGGTTTGGGCCCAGATCTGGATGTGAGATAGCAATTTTCTAGGCCCAATACAAGCCATCCTAGTTGACTTTTCTGCTTCTCCACGCGTATGTTGACTTGGATGTATGGTGGACATCACCCTGGGGTCATCAGATTTGGCCTGGAGGCCATCTGGCGCTTGGGATCTGAAGGAGTATGGTGGATTGCAAGGCATGGGGCACACTGGAACGCCTGAAAGAAAATAACAAGAAATATGTTAGGGACCTGGGATTCGAACCTAGGTCCCATTGGATCTTGGTACAACACGCTTGCCATTGCATCACTTTGTTCAACTTGTTAAAGTAATAGACAACAATTATTATAAGGACAAAACAAATAATATGTTGGAATTAAAAAAGAAAATGCGCGAGATTTGAATCATCCAATGGGAGGGGGACGTGTCATCGTCTTCCTCATTGAAAAGCCTGGTTATTTACCTGCGGATTTTTATCCGCAGCTAAATCCGTAGGTGTCTCCTAAAATCAACTGTAGGTCATATAAATTGATTCTAAGACCATGGTTCACTTCGTCTCTCCCTCCTGAACATGGCTATGTCCATTATTTGCTTTAATTTTTCCTGAAACTAAAACCCCCAAAAACAAGAAACAAGAACCCTAGATTCGGGCATGGCATTATAGGCTATAGAAATACAATTGAATAATGTAGAAAGCTTAGAAATCATTCAAGAATCATGAATATACCAACGTTTTGTCAAAAAAATGCAAGAATGAAAGGTTGCGATTTCAAATGCAGGGCGGTGTTCAAGAAGACTTACATCGCGATTTAGGAGAGGAGAGAGCTTGTTTTTTATTGCCTTTCACTCAATGGATATCCAGCAAGGGGTCTACGTTGAGATTTTATGTTGAATTGGCCATTAAGACTGATTTCGATTCCAACCTTTTTTGACAAATTTCCAAGTTTGGTTTTCCAGATTGTGCAGCCTCTAGGTTCTGAAACTCGTGCCTCTCACTTGTATAAGTATAAGGCAATGCATTAGGTTAAAAATTTGGGCTTGAATCTTTGTGCATTGATGCTTGAAGATGTGATTTGATTCTCCATTAAAAAGCTTCCAAAAATGTCCAAATTCCATATTTTTGTTCATGATATGGCTTGATTCGGATTTGATTGTGTAGATGATGATATTTAAGACCTGTATCAATAAAAAAGATACCAAGTTATCAATTTTTAGATTTTATTTGGATTTAAATTGATTTAAAATGAATTAATTCAATAAAAATCAAATAAAATAGAAAAATCAATGAATGGACATAAAACTGAAGATAGGACACGTGTGTAGTGTGACAAGATCAAATCAAGTGGGAAAAAGTGGGCCCAATTGACAAAATTTGAAGTTTTGGGGATAGTTGACTTTTGGCAATTTTGGAAAAATGCCCAACTTCAACAATGCATAACTTCTTCAATTTTGAACTTTTGGAGGTGTTCTTGGACTTCTTAGAAACCTTGAGATGTCCTCTAAGCATCCCTTTTGGTGTCATCTCATTTTGATATTCCATGCTCAAGTTATAAGCTTTGGAAAAAAAGGTGTTTTTGTTGACTTTCAAAAATGACCTATAATGTCCAAATTTGTAACTTCTTGTGAGTGCATTTCTTGATCTTGGGGTGTGAAGATGGATTAAAGGGAATTGCATCCTTCAAAATGATGAATTATCCTTCAAAATGATAATGTTGACAAAAAATCTTGAGGTTTGACTATTTGTAGGTCACATTTGACTTTTGCCCTAGCACAGTCGATTTTTGGACCTCTTGAGCAATTGACTGACCAAACTTCCCCTGCAAGGATTGAATTTTGACATGGATGAACTTGAGAACATATTAGGACATTGGTGAGAACTTGAGGTAATTTGGATGTAAGGACCTTGATGCAACACAAAACCCTAATTTGAGATTAACTGCCTCAGGAGATGATTTGACTGTCCAACTCTTGAGCAATCTTGAGCAGCTTGGAGACTATTCTTGACAAGTCTTGAGAAATATGGGAGGGCAAATTTTGGGGTACAACAATCAGTAACGACATTCTTTACAAGCATAACCATGATTCGACCTTACTGCGTTGTGTGGATAAGAACGAAGCAGAAAGGATTATGGTGGAGTTACATGAAGGTACTTTCGGGATTCATTCCAGTGGACACACCATGGCAAAAAAAAATCCTTCGAGCAGGATATTATTGGTCCACAATGGAAGCCGACTGTTATCAGCATTCTCAGACCTGTCACAAGTGCCAAGTCTATGCTGATAAGGTGCATATACCTCCAGTACCTCTGAACGTCTTGACGGCTCCATGGCCTTTTGCAATGTGGGGTATAGACATGATCGGCGAGATCAGACCTACGGCATCTAACGGGCATCATTTCATCCTGGTAGCGATTGATTACTTTACGAAGTGGGTTGAAGCAGCTTCCTTTGCTACAGTAACCAAGAACTTCGTGGCACGGTTCATTCGGCACAATCTGATCTGTCGATATGGTGTACCAAAGAGGATCATTACGGACAATGGTACAAATCTCAACAATAAGATGATCACTGAACTCTGCAAACAGTTCAAGATACAGCATCACAACTCTTCTCCTTACCGGCCGAAGATGAATGGCGCTGTAGAAGCGGCTAATAAGAATATCAAGAAGATTGTGCAGAAGATGACAATGACATACAAAGACTGGCACGAGATGTTACCGTTCGCTATTCATGGGTACCGTACCTCAGTGCGGACGTCAACAGGAGCAACAGCCTATTCTTTAGTTTATGGAATGGAGGCCGTCTTGCCCATTAAAGTTCAGATACCCTCTCTTCGGATTATGAAGGATTCAGGTTTGAGCGAAGATGACTGGATTTAGACCCGGCTTGATCAGCTGAACTTAATCGACGAAAAGAGACTTACTGCTATTTGTCATGGTTAAACGTATCAAAAGCGGATGATCAAAGCATTTAACAAGAAAGTCAGACGACAAGAGTATCAAGTTGGGGACCTGGTTATCAAGTGCATAATACTGCCACAAGGTGATCCCATGGGAAAATGGACCCCTACTTACAAAGGGCCATTTGTGGTTAAGAACATTTTCTCAGGAGGAGCTATGATTCTAACCACCATGGATGGTGACGACCTTCCTCACCCCGTCAATGCAGACATAGTGAAAAAATACTACGCATAATTAAAGACCCGCTAGGTTGACTGGCCTAGGCAAAAATAAGGGCTTGCCAGCGAACCAAAAGGGTTCGGGCAAAAATAAGGGATGAAAATGAAAAAAATCTGTACACCCGGCAAGTCGAAAACCTGAAACGGCGGCTTGGGCAAAAAAGGGTATCCCAGTGGACTGAAAACCCGAAAGGGCGGTCCAGGCAAAAATTAGGGATCAAAGCGTAACACTATGTCTTATTGGATCACCTTGCAACCAGACTTCGGTATCGACTATCAAGCTCGGACGACACCAAACAATCTGATCCACCTTCAACCAAGTAGCAAAGTGATGAGATGCTCGAGGACATAAAGGCAATAGCAGAGTTGGAACCCAGTGGGATTGTTCACATAGCTGTGTTTCTTTATTTTTCAAAAATTGTATAAATTCTATTTGTTCGGCGGCGTTCTCTTACTAGGACGTCAGCCTCTTGTACAAAAGATGCCTATTTACAGGCTAACTTCAAAATCAATACAAGTCATTTTACGAAGAAATTTCAAATTGTTTTCCTTTTTCTGTTTTGTTTTGCGAGAACGTCCAACGTTCATTTTTTATATACGCATTTGATATTGATTGCTGCTCATAAAAATTTACATGCGAAACAAAAGAAGATTACTTGTAATATCAGAAACAGGGGCAAACGAGAAATGTCCAAACCATACAGTTGCTCTGTCCACCAGGTATAGGGATAGACCTAGCTGGAGGAAACGATTGAAGGTACATTCATTCCCCGCAGAGTAAAGAGAAAGTTAGTTGTGTTAAAACTCTCCCCAGCTGAGACTCGCAACTGTGAATGAATCGGTAATATTCTCCCCAAGCAGAGTTTATCTACCATCAGCACTGAAAAGTCTTATCATCCCCAGTGGAGTATAAAAATTATCTCCAGTGGAGTTCGAATATTTGTCCCCAGTAGACTCTGGAAGATTATCGCCAGTAGAGTCTAAAAGATTATTCCCCGTGAAGCCGCAACTGGAAAAATCATCCCCAACGGAGTTCTTCCCTTTCACAAAACAGGAATTCAATCCCCAACAAGGTTCATTATCACCAGCAACGGTAATTCATCCCCAACTGAATTTATCAACGGAATCCTCCGGCAGATCATCTCTTCCCCACAGAGGCATTTCCTCGTCAGTTTATTCCCCAGCGGAGTTATCCTCTCCTACAGGTTTATTCTCACAATCATCTTCATCCACCATCTCCAGCGGAAACGAAGAATTCATTTCTTTTCTCCAGCAGCAATCCATGATTTATTTTCCCCAGCTAAAAACATCACATTTCCATACATCATGACACATGCATACGCATCATATAACACAATCTCATTTATTTTGAGAACATCATTGCTTGATACATATCATGCATTACATATAACTAACCTTTACCTTTCAGGAAGGATACGGTTAAATTCTCACAACATTCAAACTATGAAGCTTCTACCTCAGTTGAATTACGGACGAGTTCCTAAATTTCAGCAGAGACGATTTCCTTAGTTGAATTAGGGACGAGTTCCTAAATCTCAGCAGAGATGTTACCTCAGTTGAATTATGGACAATGTTCCTAAATCTCAGCAGAGACGATTTCCTCAGTTGAATTACGGACGAGTTCCTAAATCTCAGCATAAATATTTCCTCAGTTGAATTACGGACGAGTTCCTAAATCTCAACAGAGATGTTTTCTCAGTTGAATTACTGACGAGTTCCTAAATCTCGACAAAAATGTTTCCTCGGTTGAATTACGGACGAGTTCCTAAATCTCAGCAGAGATGTTTTCTCAGTTGAATTACGGACGAGCTCCTGAATCTCAGCATAAATATTTCCTTAGTTGAATTACGGACAAGCTCCTAAATCTCAGCAAAGATATTACCTCAGTTGAATTACGGGCAAGTTCCTAAATCTCAGCAGAGATGTTTTCTTAGTTGAATTACGGATGAGCTCCTAAATCTCAACATAAATATTTCCTTAGTTGAATTACGGACAAGCTCCTAAATCTCCACAAAGATATTATCTCAGTTGAATTACAGACGATGTTCCTAAATCTCAGCAGAGACGATTTCCTTAGTTGAATTACGGACGAGTTCCTAAATCTCAGCATAAATATTTCCTCAGTTGAATTATGGACGAGTTCCTAAATCTCAGCAAAAATGTATCCTCAGTTGAATTACGGACAAGTTCCTAAATCTCAGCAGAGATGTTTCCTCGGTTGAATTATGGACGAGTTCCTAAATCTCAACAGAGATGTTTTCTTAGTTGAATTACGGACGAGTTCCTAAATCTCAACAAAAATGATTCCTCGGTTGAGTACGGACGATCGAAGTTCCTAAATATCAACAGAGACGACTCACAAGCAGAATACGGACGACCGTAGCTCCTAAAACTTCTACCTCTCTCAACAAAGATCAGACTTCCCCATCGGAATCTTCCTCAACAACAGGTATACAAGCCCTCGCTAAGGAATCTCTTATACGATTGACACTCCTTCAAATGGCATCTTAAAGCCCATCCCCTCGTCAACAATCTCCAAATGGCATCTGTAAGCCCATTCCCGACATTGCAAGACAATTATCACTTCATGCGAGTGCAAATTTCTGGGCACTCTAGTGTTCAATCCTCTTCCACCTTCGGATTACGAAAGGCACAAAAGCCAATCTACATCCTCAAGCTTAAGAAGATTGAACAGGGGCAGTTGTTGTACCCCAAAATTTTACCTCCCATATTTCTCAAAACATTGCAAGAAAGATCCTTAAGTTGCTCAAAGTAGTCCAAGGGTTGGCCAGACAAGCTCTCTCCTAAGGCAGTCTACCCCAAATTAGGGTTTCATGTTGCATAAAGATCTTTGAGTCCAAGTGATCCCAAGTTCTCACAAATGTCCTAATCTGTTATTAAGATCATCCATGTCAAGTTTCAAGCCTTGCAGAGGAATTTTGCTCAGTCAATTGCTCAAAGGTCCAAAAATCGACTGTGTTAGGGCAAAAGTCAACTGTGACCCACATACAGTCAAACTTCAAGATTTTTTGTCAACATTATAATTTGGAAGTATATTTCATAATTTGATCAAGGTTTGATCATGATTCATCAAGGATTTCTCACAATTGATCAAGATTCAAAAGTTGCTAAATTAGGATTTTGTAGGAAAAGTCAACTCAACTTTGACCAAGCATAAATTTCTCATATTTTATGAGAAATGACCCATACAAAGCTCATTTTGAATAGGATGCAATTACCTATAATCCATCTTCATCTCCCAGGTTCAAAATATGCATTCACAAGAAGTTATGAATTTGGACATTATATGTCATTTTGAAAATTCAACAAAAACACCTTTTTTTGTCAAAGCTTCATACATGAGAATAGAATATCAAAATGAGATAAGACCAAAAGGGTTGATTATAAGACATCTCAAGATTTCTAAAAAGTCCAAGAACACCTCCAAATAGTCAAAATTGAGGAAGTTATGCATTGGTGAAATTGACCTTTTTTGCAAAATTGCCAAAAGTCAACTATCCCTAAAACTTCAATTTTTGCCAAATGGGCCCAATCTTTTTCACTTGTTTTGAGTTGGCAACATAGCTCACGTGCTCTAGACTTTGCCACTTGTCCATATCTTATTTTTATTATTTATTTTGATTTTTATTTGAAATAATTCAATTTAAATCAAAATAAATCAAATAAAATCCAAAAACACTGAAACCAAGGATTTTGTGATTATTTCAGGTCTTATTACACAACCAGGATCAATCAAACTCGTATCAAGGCATATGTGTACAAAAAGATTGGATTTGGACCAATTTTGGAAAGCTTTAAAGAATAATCAAATCAAAAATCAAAAGCATTGAAGAAGGAAGATTTGGACAGAATAATCAACCCTAATGCATTGTCTAATACATAAGGAGGGCGTGCAGATCAAAATAAAGATTGGAAAGGGGCGCTAGAACAAAAACGAGATTTGAGAAAAAAGCAAAAAAGTGTGAGATCAAAATCCCACTTAGAGACATCCTCAAGGCTTGGTATCTGTCCCAATCGTTTCCTGGCACTCTCAGGAACCTAAAGCAATCGAAACCAAGCGTTTTCAAGCCCTCCCACGCACTTTAAGTCCGTAATGGTATCACCATCTTCTTGAATTCGAATAGCCTTGTTCTTGCATCCATAGTGTAAAATAATGGCATATTCTTGATCACCATATCATTTGCAAACTTTTGGCATTACTCAATTTCATTTATATGGCCTAAATTGTGAATCACCATTGTTAGGGTTTCAGACTTGGTTTTAGGGTTTTTATTTTCAGGAACAATTGGCCTTGGTAATGGGTATGGTTGTGATCAGAAGGACGAGACTAATCTAACCATGGTGTTAGATTCCATTTATGTGGCCTGTAGGAGATTTTGGAACGGGCATGGCTTGTAGCAACAGATACTGTCCGTGGGTATAGGTCCTTGAATTTTTAGCCACGGTGCAGGGAAGAAGAAGCAGGCGTGTCACTCCCCCATAGGCCAATTCAAATTCCAGCGCGCTTTTTTATTTTATTTTCCACTATATTTCGTTTTCTTATATTATTATTATTTTGCAATATGATAACAATAAGAACAACATAGCCCAGTGGTTTCCACGTGAGGGTTAAGGAATTCAGAGGCTGGAGGTCAGGGGTTCGATCTCATTTCTCATCTCATTTTTATTTTATTTATTCTATTTAATTTATTTGCCATTTATTTTATTAACCAAAAACAATTTATTTTTTTATCAAAAAATCACCAAAAAATATTTCATGTCCAAATTAAATTTTAGAATTTTATTTTTAGTAAAAAATCAATTAATTAATTAGGTTAATTTGGTAGATAATTTTAATCTATTTTGCAAATAATTAAAACTAATTAGAATCAATAGGTTTTAACATTAACTTAATTATTCTTATTTCTTTCCCAAAATAATATAAAACCAAAAATATGTCATTTAATTATTTTTCATCTATTAAATTAATAACTAATTAATTTAGCATTTAATTTTGGAACTTAATTTCTTTTCTTAAAAAAACATTAAAAACAACAAAAACATTTTCTTTTAATTAAGAGGGTCAAAACCCTAGTTTCGCATTCAATTCAAGTTTCTCGCGCGCTTTATTTTTTATTCAATTATTGTATCTGCTTCCGGTTTGTAATAATTAAATTAGGACATTTATTTATTTTTACCGCTTTTAAAGTTCAAAGGGTTTGTTTTTGGCGATGTAAACACCTGACGCCTTGTAATAGTTTAGTTTAAATTCCGCACTTTAATTTCTGTAAATATTTAATTGCTAGATGTTTGATAATAGGGTTTGCATGACAAGAATAAATGATTAAATTTAAAATAGTTAGATCACCCTTGTTGTACCCCAAAATTTGCCCTCCCATTTCCTCAACATTTTCTCATCACAAAACCCTTGAAGATCAAGATCCAGTTAGGGTTTCCTCTGCTCAAGACTTCTCCTTGCACTGTGGACCCAAATTAGGGTTGGTGTTTGAACAAAGATGTTTTGACCTAAAATTCCTAAGATGACTTTCATGCTTCATGTTAGACTCCCAAGTTTATCCATACCAAGTTTCAAGTCTTGATTCCAAGTTTTGCCCAGTCAATTGGACAGATGACCTAGAAAATAGCTGTATTGGGGAAAAAGTCAACTGTGGCCAATTGACAGTCAAAACCCATGAAAATTGACCCACATCAACATTATGAACTCATATGGACCATTTGATCAAGTTTGGATCACAATTCCACAAGAAATTTGATCAGATCATCAAAAGGGCAAAATGGTCATTTTTAGGGTTTTGACTGCACAAAGGCAATTTTTGACTGTTTGACCCAACCAATGGCAAACCAAGCTCACATATGGACTCAAAGACCCCCTGGAATTATCTTGACATGCTCAACAAACTCAAAAGATCCCAAATACACAAGATTGACAGTTGAATTTCCCAGTCAATTGATCAATTTTGACTGTATACTGAAAAGTCAAACTTTGACTTTTTGGTCAAAATCAAGAGTCAAGATTCATTTTTCATCAAAACATACCAAATCATGAAACTTGTTCACCAAGAAACCAAGAAATGCAAATTAGGGTTTGAAATGGAATTTTTCATAACTTAGAATTTTTCTAAGTTATGGAAAACCCTAATTGTTTCCCAACTTTGCCCCACTTTCTCACCAAGATTCATTTGGATTCAAACAAAAGTCAAAACATGAAAGTTGTAGCTTGTTGCATAATCTACAACTTTTTTTCACAAAGTTTTCCCAAATGAGGCTTGTATCTCAAGTTACAAATTTTTGAATAAGGGCACTAAACCATTCATAACTTAGTGAAAATTTGACCTTTTTGACAAGGTTTTCTACCTAACTTCAAGACCATTTTCCATACACTTCCACTTGGAATTTCAATTTGAATTTCAAAGATGGATTGTAGTACACATTCCAAGCTTTCCAAAATGTCCAAGAACTTCTCAAACAACCTCATAACTTGAGAGAATCGAATTTCACAATATGGCAAAAATTCACTTTTGTTCTTGGCCATGTACATGTTCATAACACTATGCATTTCAAATCTCAGCATGCTTAAGCTACATTACAGGTCCTAAAACCTTTTGACACTCAATAATTCAATGCAAAACCATTGTGCCAAGTTGTTATTTTAAGCATTTGGACATTACATGGAGAATTAACCCTAAACTAGAAAAAGCATTATTTCCATTTTGAAAAAGTAGAACTTTATGTCAAGTTTGCAATCCAAGTGGTACAGTCCAAATCTTCTTGGCACAAGTTTGTGAGCAAATTGCACTGATCAAGGCCAATGTATGCAGCATAGTGTGAGGGCCTGTACAGGCTAGAATGATCAAGTGGCCATTGCTTGCTTCAAGTTCAAGTAAGATAGCATAACTTGTACCAACTCTCATATCAGCTTACAAACACTTAGACAAACTTATCAAACACATTCCACACATTGATCCAAAGCTGAAGCACGAGCCTTTCACCTCCAATCCCTCCCAAAACTCAAAATCACCTTGAAACTGCTCAAACAGAGCAACCTCTGCAGATTGAGTTCCAACTCTCAATCCTTTCAAGCATTCTTGCCCAAACCAGTTCATACACCTTCCCTACCATCTATGCAAGCTAACCAAAAGCAAAAACACGACCTGTAATCCCTTTAACTGGTTCCACTATTTTCACATTTCTGATTTGCAGGTGAAGTGCTCTAGCTCGATTCAAAAGCTTTCAAGGCAAAGTAAACATTGGAACAGCATCACCACACCTCAAGGAAGCTACACCAACCATTATCTTGCCCTGAAAGCTTCTCCTTTGCCAGATAGAACTTCAACTGAACAGGTAAGTTTTTGAATTCGTATCTCTCTTATTAGGCATCATTAGCTCTAAGTTTGTGAATAAACAATGTTCTACTCATGCCACTGAACATGTACATGTTTTTACTTTTCATTTCTTTTGCTTGAGCTGTGAGAATTTAAGGTCTGAAAATGGCAGAAAACTTAGGTCAGGATTTGGGATTGTTAAAATTCTCTCTCATTTCTGAGAGTTAGGATGAGTTTTTTATATATTTGGAATCGTGATTCAATGCTTGACATGTTTTGTGTTGAAAGTTTGTGCAAAAGCTCAAAGAATCAGGATGTTTGAATCCCTGTTACAAGCGCGCGTTTTTGGCTGGAGGTTGAAGAAGGTGTCTCATGGGCTGGGCCAGCTTTTGTTCTACTTTTCACACCATACAATTGCTTCTGCACCCCCTGAGCCCATTTGGTTTATTTTTAATGATTTCTGACTTTTTCTTTTTTTGATTGATTCATTTATTTTTTCTCATGCTATTAAAAATATAAAAATCTTTTTTATCACCATTTTTTAATTTATTAGGTATTTATGTGATTTTCTTTTGATTAATACACAAATAAATGAATATATACATTTCATTAAAAATATTGAGAAATATGTAGAAATACTTTTATTTTCATTTTTATTTTATTTTACCTTCTGAAAATACTTTATATAAAAAATACTTTTTTTACAAATATTAAATATTATTATTATTTATATATATATAATACACATCTAAAACAATACATATATACATATATTTATTAATATATTTAGAGTAAATACAAAATATATACACTTTTGTTTTTTTTGTTATTATTAATATTTAATATAAAAATACATTTTTGACAAATACCTCATTTTATTTTATTTTTGTATATATAGATAAATATTTGTACATAATAAATGAATAATGTATTTTATTTGATAGAATTAGGGTTTTACCCTAAAATATGAAAAAACTCCAAAAATAATACCTTTTTATTTTCTTTTTATTTTACATAAATAATACTCTTTTTTCATACATATAAAAATTCTTTTTGCATTCTTGCATATTTGTTTTTATTTTATTTAATTTATGCAAATTGATCACCTTGTAAATAATTCAATATTGATGTATTAGTTGTAGGTTTAAATTCCTTGTCAAAATCCCCATTCGAACATTTGTACCCCCATTCCCATATATGGTTTTGTAATAGCTTAGTAAATTTATTTTCGCACTTTATTGCTTTCTAATTATACCATGTTAGAATTAGGGTTTGTATGCAAAAAACGACAAAAATAGTTATGACCTAATCTCAAGATAAACAAGCATGAAAATGAACACACAAATCACACTTGCACCCCTTAGGGTATTCCACTTGTTGCCTTTCAAAATTGGGCCATATTGCATGTTAGGTCTCTTTGGGCAAAACAAACCAATCAAATGATCATAGTCCCTCGATAACACTTTCAAAAATATTGCCAAAACAAATGATCAAGTCCCTTAAAGAAAATGCCCAAAGATACTTAGCACTATTGCAATTATGGTCTAAACAATGACCCGCGCCCGTCCCTTTCACATCCTAACATGAGATTGTCCACCAAATACAATGGTGGAACAAACTTATTAAAAAGGGTTTAAAACATAGCAATAAACTTTGAGAAATTTAGGAGTAGATAACCTCTTAGTTACTTGAATCGAACTTGCAAAACAAAAACACTTGCCTATTTTCTAAACCACACATCACTACACTTTCAAAACAACTTTCAAAAAAAACAAACAAATGAAAACCTTTTCAAAAGACATACACCTTTGTATACATCCCCACATGGATCATTACAAAGGTTGCCACCACATTGGCTTCTTTTCAAAACATTTTCAAACTCACACACACAAGCACCATTTCAAACAATTGAAAACAAAAGGCAAGTGATCTAAGCAAGTAACTAAGAGCCCATGGATAACCATGGATAGAAAGGGTGCTAATACCTTCCCTTTCTATAATCTACTCCCCGAACCCAAGAAAACATCTCAAAAGGTTTTTGCTGTGCTTTTTAACCTTTCCTTAGGATAAAATAAAAAGTCGGTGGCGACTCTTGCTCAACCGAAACATTTGCGAAAACAAACGCAAAACCTCAAGTCAGTTCTCCCACCGTATCACAGAACTGGCGACTCTGCTGGGGATGAATTAAAAGTGGAGTAACCTTAGGGTTTAGATCACCTTTGTTTTCAATTGTTTGCTTTGTTTGCTTTTATATTTGTGGGCTTTGCATCGGAGTTTCATAGATCATAACCCAGATCTGGGAAATACCCTTTTTATGTAGCATAATCTGTGAGGGACCTGTCCGGCGTAGACCGACATGGGTGAAGCAGTGGCTACGTTGGTGTGGCATCTTGGTCTGTACCTATATCCCTTGTGTTTCAACGGGGAGAATATAGGTCTTCTAAGGAGTCATTAAACACCAACCAACCTTAGAACCCTAAATTGACCAAACTTGGCTATTAGGACAGTAGCAGTATGCTACACTCATTGAGGCTAAACTCTCGAGATGGTTCTGGCCGCGAGAAAAGATTGCGATGCTGGAGTTATGACCAATTGAGGGTAGCCAATGATTTGAGATCCCCTAGAACCCGGTTACTTTTGATAGGACAGGTTTTTAACCAACAAAACCAAAAGAGGGTAATACCTGAAATTCATGCTGGCCTGAAACCTAAGGGTGTCTTGTGTGATTTGTGTGCTTTACCATGCTTGCCTATGTGAATACTTGTGGTGTGTTTCATCATAGCATCATGCCATCATACCATTGCATGCATCCTATATAAAGGACTAACCCATTTCAAAGACAAAAAAGTTTCATCTTTGCTCTGTTTTGTAGGACATCATGATGCCCGTGCGTAGGAATACCATCCGGCTCAACTTTGTTCAACCACCAGTTTTACTCAAGGATTTGGTTGGTAGGATTCCAAACACTTCTTCCTTCATCAACAGACATGGTTCTCTCCTTGGCTTGATCACTGCAAAATGAGACCAACAACTGATAAGTGTTCTGACCCAGTTTTATGACCCTCTGTATCATTGTTTCACCTTTCAAGACTTCCAGCTGGTTCCTACCCTGGAAGAATTCTCTTATTTGCTTGGGATCCCTGTCTTGGAACAAACTCCATTCACTGGTTTGGAAAAGATTCCTAGGCCTGAAGAGATTGCTGCAATTCTCCCCTTGACCAAAGAAGAGGTATTAGCTAACTGGGAAACTAGAAATGGGGTCAAGGGATTTTTGGTCAAATTTCTGGTTGGCAAGGCTAATGATTTCTGGAATGACTTGGACTTTAAGGCGTACGAGGATATTCTGGCTCTTTTGATCTATGGTCTGGTATTGTTTCCCAATCCTGACACCTTTATCAGTATCCATGTCATAAGGATCTTCATGTCTCGGAATCCTATACCCACTCTTTTGGGTGATATCCTGCAACAACTCTATGCTCGTACTGCTCGAAAACGGGGAACTCCGTGGTGTTGTGTTCCTTTGCTAGTGAGGTGGTTTATTTCGCACCTTCCTAAGTTTGTGCTGAAGAATGAAGAAGGAAAAGGTTGGGCTCGGAGGTTAATGTCTCTCACAGAAAATGACATCACCTGGACTCTCAGAGGTTTGGATGAGGTAGCTGTTATTGACCGTTGCGGAGAATACCCTAATGTTCCGTTGATTGGTATCCAAGGAGGAATCTCTTATAATCCATGCCTAGCTCTCCGTCAGTTTGGAAGAGCCAGGGGAGATGGGCCTCGTGAAATGTTGGTTCCTCACTTCCATTTTGAGTTTCAGGCAGACAGTGACAAACTACGCCATGGATTCATTAGAGCTTGGGAAAGAATTCACAAAGCTGACCCACATGAGTTGGGACCAAAGACTTCTCTACCAATGGAGCCCTATTGCAAATGGGTCCGCGTCCGTGCTCAGAGGTTAGGTATGCCGTACGAAGCTGTTAGACCTCTCATTCTTGAATCTCCTGATGAAGATGGGGTTCCTCCAACTGTCCTCCCTCCTCAGATACCTACTGATTTTGACACAATGAAGAGATCTTGGGCGCAGCTAAAGGAAGAACGGGATTTCTATCGGGAAAAGTTCAACGAGCAGGAACGTAAGATCCAGAGGCTGACTAAGCAATTGGAGGAAGAGAGGGTCCTGAACAACTACATCAACACTGAGAAAAGGAGGCCATGGGAGCATTGATGGGCTTTGGATATTTCCTTTTATAGCTTTTATTTCCTTTCCAGTATTTTTTCATTCCTGTAATGCCTAAGGGCAAATTGTTGAACAATTGAAAATTTTAATCTAATGAAGTGTGTTTCCCTTTTGTCTACAAAGTTGAATCTTGTTTGTCTTTGAAAACATAAAACATACGCATTCCATTGAACCATATGCATAGCAGGTACCCTATTTCACAGGTTGCTTAATCTCCTTCGCTGTTTATTTTGAATAGTCATCATGAATCCAGACTCATCCAGTGAGCAAGCCATCAAGGCCCTTCAGGCCCAAAGTGCCCAGTTTCAAGAAATGGTCCTGAGCCTGGCCCAAGGTCAGCAAGAGTTGAAGACTCTACTCCTGAAGAAGAAGAAGAAAAAGAGGACTGCGTTGTTCAACACCGGACGCAGATTTGGGAACACACTCCACAATGAAGCTGATCCAACTACTTCTTCTGCTGAGAAAAACAGTCCCCAAGGGGGAGGAGCTCCTAGTCCCGCAGTCTCCGACAACGAGACGGACTACAATGACGAACAATACCCACCTGCTGCTGACAGATACAAGCAATTGGAGGACCGCTTGAGCGCCATGTAGATTCAGAACGTGCCGGGGCTGGATTTCGGAGATTTGGGGTTATCTTCTGGGGTAGTAATTCCACACAAGTTTAAGGCGCCTGCCTTCGCCAAGTATGATGGGGTCTCCTGCCCAAAGTTGCATCTAAGGTCATACGTAAGGAAGATCCAACCTTACACGGCGGATAAGAACCTTTGGATTCACTTCTTCCAAGATAGCCTCTCGGGGTCACAGCTTGAATGGTTCTACCAATTAGATGGAACTAGCATCCGACACTGGGAAGATTTGGCAACCGCATTCTACAGACAATACCAATACAATTCTGATCTCGCTCCTACGCGTACCCAACTTCAGGGTATGTCTCTAGGAACGGGTGAAGGATTCAAAGACTATGCACAAAAATGGAGAGATTTGGCTGGCAGGGTGCAGCCTTTATTGACGGATCGTGAGCTGGTTGATATGTTCCTAGGGACTTTGTCTGGTCCATTTTTCAATCATTTGGTTGGTAACTCCTCCGCTGGGTTTACGGATTTGATTTTGACGGGAGAAAGAATTGAAGCTGGCATCAGGTCAGGAAAGATACAAAAAGCTGCCTCCACAAGTACTGAGAAAAGGCCTTTCAAGAAAGAAGCAAGTGTCGTCTATGGTCCTAGAAGACAAGTCAAGCCCGAAAGTCGCCAAGCCGTCAATGCTTTGGTCATTTCAAAACCTGTTGCTGCTCCTCAGCAGTACAATCAACAAAGAGGTGAAAGGCCTAAGAGGCAGTATACTCGGCTGAGTATGACCTTATCTCAAATTTTACCCCAACTATTGTCAACCAACTTGGTGACCCTCAAAGAAGCTCTTAAGGTCGTCAACACTGCGTCTCCTAAGTATAACCCAAATGCCCGGTGTGCTTATCATTCTGATAGTCCCGGGCACACTACTGATGATTGCTGGGCCTTGAGAAACAAAGTGCAAGATCTTATCGACGCGAAGGAAATTCAGTTTGAAGCGCCTGAGAGACTGAATATTGTAACTGCTCCTATGCCCCAGCATAGAGTAAATGCAATTGAGGAAGAGTTGTATGCTGTTTCGGTGAATGAAGTTGTTACCCCTCTTTTGACTGTTAAGAGGAACTTGCTACTAGCCGGTTTATTTCTGGGTTGTAGCAAGGGCTGCCTCCTGTGTGCTGTTATCCCTACCGGTTGTCCACTGCTGAAATCAGGCATCCAGAGCCTGATGGATAGCAAGGAAATTCTGTTCAAGAAAGCTGCTGTTCCGTTTGTTTCCATTGAAGAAATATCTGTTGTCACAATTTACCATCCTGCCAAAGCTCCCGTGAAGAAACCAGTCCAAATTATGTCTGTTGCACCCATCACTATTACTGTCCCGGGACCTCTCCCGTATGAGTCTTATAAAGCTGTCCCATGGCATTATGGGGCCGGCGTGTATGTGCTTGGGGTGAAGCAGGAGTTCAACACCAATACCAGTATCAGTAACATCACTGGTCCCGCCAAGATTACCTGCAATGGCAGGCTCTTCTCACCTGACATTACACCGCCAGTAATCCGAAAACCTCTCACCATCACACCCACAAGTGTGCATGTTCCAGTTCAAGTTCCTGTGTCTACTACTGCCGCCGAGTCCTCTGATACTCGGGGCAAAGAAGTTGCTACCGATTTGCCTGCCAGGACGGAGGCACCAAAAAAGAAGACTGCTGTGGAAGCCTCCCAACAAGAAATGGAGGAAATCCTTAAAATTATCAAAAAGAGTGACTTTAATGTCGTTGAACAGTTGGGGCATACTCCCTCCAAAATCTCTATGTTATCATTGCTGCTATGCTCAGAGGCCCATGCAAAAGCCCTGATTTCATTTCTGAAAACGACCCATGTGCCGCAAGAGACCTCCGCGGATCAATTCACCGACTGTGTGGCTAATTTGACGGCTGACAATGGCTTAGGGTTCTCGGATGCTGACCTTACCGCCAAGGGGAAAAATCACAATGATGCCCTGCACGTCTCTATAGAGTGCAGGGGCACTACTCTCGCACACGTGTTGGTAGATACCGGTTCTTCCCTGAATGTTTTGCCCAAGAAAGCATTGGATCGCTTGGATTGTGAGGGCTTGGAGTTGAAACCTAGTAACATCATTGTTAGAGCCTTCGACGGTTCTAAGAGGATGGTGCACGGTGAAGTAGACATCCCTATTCGTGTGGGTTCCCAAGTTTTCAACTCAACATTCTACGTAATGGATATTCGTCCATCTTATTCCTGCTTGTTGGGTCGACCCTGGATTCACAAAGTTGGGGCAGTAACATCCACTCTACACCAAAAGCTCAAATACCGTGTCAAAGGGAAGATTGTTACTGTGCAGGGTGAGGAGGAATACATGGTTAGTCACTTGAATTCATTCCGATATATCGAGATGGACGGGGAGTTTATTGAAACCCCCTTTCAGCATTTTGAGGAAGTACCTCCAGTGTTGGCATCAGCTGAGGCAGTGGTTGAAGAAGATTTTCCGTTGAAGATGGCGTCCTTGAAGGATGCCCGGGTTGTAATCGAGAAAGGCAATTGTGCAAACTGGGGTCAGCTTCCTGACTTCACTCAAAAGAACGACAAGTTTGGGCTGGGCTTTACTGCAGAGGCTCAGAGGGATGTGCGCAAGGAAAAGATCAGAAAGGCTCTGGTATTTATCTCCAACCCAAGGGTGAAGGCTGTTGAAGAGGATGTAGAGGAAGCAGAGTTTGACAGTTGGATCTACCCGACTACCAGCAACGGACCGGGCAACTGGACGGCAAAGGATTTTACACCTATCACATTTGTCACGCAGTAATTATTTCTTTTGATTTTCAATTTGTAACAAACAATGTGTTAAAACTTTATTGGCTCGGTGTCCTACCCGGGGCATCGTAGCTCCATTTGTGAGGGCTTTTTGTATGACATTTCCATATATCATCAATCAAAACATTGGACGTTTGTTGCATTTCAAATCTTGTGATCTTTTTCTTTTTCTGTGTTATATATATTGCAAAACAGCTATATTTACACACACTCACTTATACAGGTTTCAATCCACTCTGGATCTCACTGGTAACAGCTCTGCTACCGCCAGTTATGACTTCGAGAATCCGATCAACTTGGCCGAGGACGAAGGTGAAGATGATTGCGAAGTGCCTGGTGAACTCGCAAGACTGCTACTCCAGGAAGAGAGGGCTATTCAACCACATGAAGAGCCAGTGGAAACAGTTAACCTGGGTACTGAGACAGATAGGAAAGAGGTCAAGATTGGGGCTAATCTAGAGCTCAGCGTAAAGCAACGATTGATCCAGATTCTACGTGATTACATGGAGATATTTGCTTGGTCGTACGAGGACATGCCCGGTCTGGATGCCGACATTGTAGTTCATCACCTACCAACCAAGGAAGACTGCCCTCCGGTAAAGCAAAAGGTCCGCCGTATGCGCCCAGAGATGTCCGAAAAGATCAAGGTTGAGGTTATGAAGCAATTCGACGCCGGGTTTCTAGCAGTAACTTCTTACCCTCAGTGGGTCGCCAATGTGGTGCCAGTGCCGAAGAAGGACGGTAAAGTCAGAATGTGTGTCGACTACAAGGACTTGAACAGGGCAAGCCCCAAGGATGACTTCCCCTTGCCTCACATCGACGTTCTTGTTGACAATACTGCTCAACACAAGGTTTTCTCCTTCATGGATGGTTTTTCAGGGTATAATCAAATCAAGATGGCTCTGGAGGATATGGAAAAGACTACCTCTGTGACTCAGTGGGGCACCTTCTGTTACAAGGTCGTGCCATTCGGGTTGAAAAATGCCGGGGCAACTTATCAACGTGCCATGGTTGCTTTATTCCATGATATGATCCATCATGAGATTGAAGTATATGTTGATGACATGATTGCAAGGTCTCAAACTGAGGAGGAGCACCTTGATCATTTGAGGAAGCTGTTTGACCGACTCAAGTTATACAAGCTGAGGTTGAATCCCAACAAATGCATCTTTGGGGTAAGATCCGGAAAATTGTTAGGTTTCATTGTAAGTGATAAAGGTATTCAGGTGGACCCTGCCAAGGTAAAAGCCATACAAGAGATGCCGACTCCAAAGACAGAGAAAGAAGTCAGAGGCTTCCTGGGACGACTGAATTACATTGCCCGATTCATCTCACATCTGACTGCTACTTGTGAGCCAATCTTCAAATTACTGAAGAAAGATCAAGTAGTACGCTGGAACGATGAATGTCAGGCTGCCTTTGAAAAGATAAAGGAATATCTCCAAGAGCCACCCATTCTTATGCCACCAGTGGAAGGAAGACCTCTAATATTATACTTGACAGTACTTGACAATTCAATGGGGTGTGTGCTGGGGCAGCATGACGAGTCTGGCCGAAAAGAGCACGCTATTTATTACTTGAGCAAAAAGTTTACCGACTGTGAGTCTCGTTACTCACTGCTTGAGAAAACTTGTTGCGCTCTAGTATGGGCTGCTCGCCGGCTGAGACAGTATATGCTGACTCACACTACTCTATTGATTTCAAAGATGGATCCCATCAAGTACATATTTGAAAAGCCTGCTCTGTCTGGAAGAATAGCGAGATGGCAAATGATCTTGACAGAATATGACATCCAGTATACAACTCAGAAAGTAATTAAAGGAACTGTACTGACAGATCATTTGGCACACCAACCTGTGGACGATTACCAATCATTGAACTTTGATTTTCCGGACGAAGACATCATGGTGGTAACTGACTGTGAAGTACCTGGACCGGATGAAGGACCTGAGGAAGGATCCCGATGGTCTATGCATTTTGACGGAGCCTCCAATGCTTTGGGTAACGGCGTCGGCGTTGTAATCATATCTCCCAAAGGAACTCATACTCCACTCACCGCCCTGTAACACCCTCTAAAACCCCGCATAAAATTTCGCAAATAATTAAAAATCATATTTTCAGAGTACATGTATCAACGAGGATGTCACAATTCTCTTTTAATAAAAACAAGTTCCTGTCATGCATAATATAGAAGCAACTCATACATGTTTACACAGCGGAATATTATATTTAATAAAACCAAAGTTATAATATTTTCAATCATCAGGGATTAACACCTGGAAAATATCAACGTCATATTATAACCAAATACTAAGGAAATAAACGAGTCTGACTAAAGCAGCTCAACAAACAAACGTTCCCGGAGTTACAACTATCAGAGCATGACCCGTACAATACTTAGACCGAAATAAACTAGAAACAGCAAGCCTTCGCCAAGCACCTGAACGAAGCTCCTTAATCTGAAATGTTCAACAGTAAGGGTGAGCATCTCAACTATACATTTGATTATACGTTCATAACAATCAATTCAGAAAAACCATAAGCATCACCCAAACAGTTAGCATGTTTCATAGTTTACGAAACCTTTACAATTCATATATTCATAATATATTACTTTTCATACTTATAATTAACATCAAACATCATTAACAATTCAGCAACAATACATGCATACAATCAATTAAATACAACATTGGAAAATCATCCATTCATGTTATACTCAATATAATGCAACACACCCATGCATGTGGTACCATTTTACCGCCCCATTAAATCTCGGGTCACGGATAACTCACCGTTCCATTATATCGCGGACACGGCTACCACCTCAACGTTCCATTAAATCGCGGACACGTATATTGGCCACCATGTTAATTCCACACAATGGGAATTAACAAATGCAACATGATATGTAAAGTATGTAACACTCAGCATACTATTAACATCAATAAACCATATCATGTGACATCAACAAAATCAATCATAACAGGATATGGATAGCATGTAATCACTCAGCATACTATTAAACATCAACCAATCATATCAAGTTATATCATAATTCATGCTTGATAACATCATCTAGAAGCATGACAATAACATCCACGTAGTGTCGGTATCATAACATACAAACATATTTCGATACAAGCATCAAACAACACTCGGGAATCAATAAGCAGCATATTCAAAACATATAAAACACTGCACATCAAAACAGAATCAATTCCGTACATAACAGCATGCATAGAAAACAGAATCCAGAAGCCAACACAGGGGCTCAACACGGGTGCCCGTGTGCAGCAACACTGCCCGTGTGGAAATGTGTCCAGAAACACGTTATTTTGCCAATACAGCAGATCAACACGGGTGCCCGTGTGAATCAACACGGCCCGTGTTGAAATGTGTCTGGAACACACCATTTTTTACCCATCCAGCAGATCAACACGGGTGCCCGTGTGAATCAACACGGCCCGTGTTGATGAGCGCGTGCCCAAAAATCCTTGTACCTGCAGCAGCTCATATGCCAACATATTTGCACGAAAATACATTTCTACAGCAGTGTAATGCAGTACAAAAACATCCAAATACACATCAAGTTTCCAAAACATCAATTTCCTATGCCTATGACCTATGTTCATCAATTTTCCACAAATTGAATAACTCGAATCCTTCAAGGTTATAGTTTTCTAAAATCGTTGGAAAACAGAATTCCTTTTTCAAATCATTTAATCCAAAAACTTAATTTTATAATTACCAACAATTATCAAGGTAACCTTAAAAGTGATTATTCGTCCTTTTGGGGAAATCTGACAACATCAAGGTCATCCTTAGAACACTTAAAGGAAACTCCCGGTCATACAATTTCGATCTAAATCAACAATAGGGATTAATTTCTTAATCGATTCACAACCTTTAGGGAACCTAATCTTTTCTAACGAAATTCGACCCTAAAGTTATCGATCACTAAGAACATAAGAGAAAATGGGGTTATCCTACGATTACCCAACCAATTGCATCTAAACCCATAAGCAAATATAAATTGAGTAGTAGCCCCCCTTACCTTATCAAATTGCAGCTTTGAACTCTTGAGCGATTGTTCTTCGTTCTTCAGAGCTCCAATCCCAAATATCTCCAAATTCTGTTTTATCGTGAAAAGTGAGAAATAACTTAAGTCCCAAAATATATATCCTTATTTCTTTTGCACCCCCACTCTTTACTAACGACATCCAAGCCCAATATTTTCTTATTTCTTTCATTTTCTTCAAATATTCCAAAATAAATAATTCTTTTTATTTTATTAATTCTAATAAAATAAATTTCCCATTAAAATAAATCAAATAATTAAAACTGGGGTGTTACAACTCTCCCCCACTAAAAGAGTTTTCGTCCTCGAAAACATACCTTAGACGAACAGTTCCGGATAAGCCTCTTTCATCTGGCTCTCCAGTTCTCAAGTAACATTTCCATCTGCTGGACCTCCCCAAGCAACCTTCACTAATGCTATCTCTTTACCCCTTAACTGTTTCACTTCCCGATCTTCTATCCTCATAGGCAATGTTTCTACTGTCAGGTTATCTCTCACCTGTACATCATCTATTTGGATTACATGAGATGGGTCTGGAATGTATCTCCTCAACTGAGAAACATGAAAAACATCGTGCAAATTCGCAAGTCTCGGAGGTAAAGCAATACGATAAGCAACTTCTCCAACTCTTTCCGTAATCTGAAACGGACCAATAAAACGCGGAGTCAACTTCTTAGATTTCAACGCTCGACCAATACCCGTCATCGGAGTAACTCTCATAAACACATGATCTCCAGCACTGAATTCTAAATTCTTTCTCCTCTTGTCATGATAACTCTTCTGACGACTCTGAGAAGCTCTCATCTTCTCTTGAATCAATTTGATCTTTTCAGTAGTCTGCTGAACAATCTCTGGCCCAATTACTGAACTCTCTCCAGATTCATACCAACACAAAGGCGTTCTACACCGTCTACCATACAATGCCTCAAACGGAGCCATACCAATACTCGAATGGTAACTATTGTTATAAGTAAATTCAATCAATGGCAAATAGCTATCCCAAGCTCCACCCTTCTCTAAAACACAAGCACGCAATAAATCTTCTAACGATTGAATCGTCCTCTCCGTCTGTCCATCAGTCTGAGGATGATAAGCTGAACTCAACCTCAATTTAGTACCCAAAGCCTTCTGCAATCCTTCCCAAAACTTCGAAGTGAACCTCGGATCTCTATCTGACACAATACTAGAAGGAACTCCATGCAAACTCACTATTTTCTCAATATACAACTGTGCCAATCTCTCCATTGAGTAATCCATTCGCACCGGTATAAAATGAGCAGACTTAGTCAGTCTATCCACCACAACCCATATCGCTTCACAATTCTTAGGAGTTCTCGGCAACCCGGATACAAAATCCATAGAAATACTATCCCACTTCCATTCTGGAATAAACATCGGTTGCATAAATCCAGACGGCTTCTGATGCTCAATATTCGATTTCTGACAGATTAAACATGCATGCACAAATTCAGCTATTTCCTTTTTCATTCCCGGCCACCAAAACAATTTCTTAAAATCATGATACATTTTTGTGGCACCCGGATGAATACTCATCCCACTGCGATGTCCTTCCTCTAATATACTCTTCTTGATTTCTGCAACATCAGGAACACAAACTCTATCGCCAAATCTCACAACATCATTTTCATCAATTCTAAACTCACCACCTTGACCTTGGTTGATCAATGTCAATTTATCAACTAAATTAACATCAGATTTCTGCCCGATCCTGATCTTTTCTAGAATACCACTAGTAAGTTTCAACATACCCAAACGAACACACTTCGGAGTACTTTCACAAATTAAACTCAAATCTCGGAATTGTTCAATTAAATCCAATTCACGAACCATCATCATAGACATATGCAAGGATTTCCTGCTCAAAGCATCTGCAACCACATTTGCCTTACCAGGATGGTAATTCAAACCAAAATCATAATCTTTGAGAAATTCCAACCACCTTCTTTGCCTCATATTGAGCTCTTTCTGATCGAAAAGATACTTCAAACTCTTATGATCACTATACACTTCAAATCTCGAACCATACAGATAATGTCTCCATAATTTCAAGACAAACACAACTGCTGCCAACTCTAAGTCATGAGTAGGATAGTTCCTTTCATGAACCTTCAACTGTCTCGAAGCATACGCAACTACCTGTTGATTCTGCATTAGAACACCACCTAATCCCATCAGAGATGCGTCACAATAAACCACAAAAGATTCCACCGATTCGGCAAAATCAGAATAGGAGCACTAGTCAATCTCCGCTTCAATTCTTGGAAACCTTTCTCACAATCAGAATCCCAAATAAACGCTTGTCCTTTACGAGTCAACTTCGTCAACGGCAATGCTAACTTTGAGAATCCTTCGATAAACTTTCTGTAATAACCTGCAAGACCAAGAAAACTTCTGATTTCAGAAACAGTCTTCGGCGCTTCCCACTGAGATACTGCTTCTACTTTTGTAGGATCCACTGCAATACCATTCTTAGAAATCACATGTCCAAGAAAACTACCTTCATTCAGCCAGAACTCACATTTGGACAACTTTGCATACAACTTCTTATCTTTCAACAACTCCAACACAATTCTGAGATGTTCCGCATGTTCTTCGTCATTTTTGGAATAAATCAGAATGTCATCAATAAAAACCACAACAAACTTATCCAGATACGGGTGAAAAATCCTGTTCATATATTCCATGAAAACACCAGGTGCATTAGTAACTCCAAACGGCATAACAGAATATTCATAATGCCCATACCTCGTTCGAAAAGCAGTCTTTTGAATATCTTCCGCTTTCACACGAATCTGATGATATCCAGATCTCAAGTCAATCTTACTGAATACACTGGCTCCAATTAGCTGATCCATTAAATCATCAATCCTCGGTAATGGATACCGATTCTTAATGGTTACCTTGTTCAATTGCCTGTAATCAACACACAGTCTCATAGAACCTTCTTTCTTCTTGACCAACAATACCGGAGCACCCCAAGGCGAAACACTTGGACGAATAAACTTCTTCTCCAGTAAATCTTCCAACTGACTCTTCAATTCATCCAACTCAGATGCAGACATACGATATGGTGCCATCGACACCGGTCTCGTACCAGGAATCAAATCTATAGAAAATTCCACTTCTCTCTCAGGAGGTAACTCACAAACATCATCAGGAAAGACTTCTGGAAAGTCACACACCACTGGCAATTCATCACTCCTGACCTTTCCTGTTGCATCTAACGAAGCAAGTAACATAAACACATTAGCACCGTCTTCCATTGCTTCTTGTACCTGCCTAGCAGTCATAGTCAAATTCTCGACACCAACTGCTTCTGGAAAAATCACCGTCTTAGCAAAACAGTTCAGATGAACCCGGTTGAATTCCAACCAGTTCATCCCAAGGATAATATCAACTTGTTCAAGCGGTAGGCACACTAAATCCATACCGAAACCTCTACCAAAAATCTCAATAGGACAATTCCTACATACTAGTGAAGTTGTCACTGAACCCGATGCAGGAGTATCAATAACCATGCTACCTCGCATATTAGATATGTCCAGTTTCAACCTCTCAGCACAAACCAAAGAAATGAAAGAATGAGTTGCACCAGTATCAATAATTGCAGCTAAAGGTGTGCCATGAATAAAACACGTACCTTTAATCAATCGATCCTCTGGAGTAGTCTCAGATCCAGACAAAGCGAACACTTTTCCACCTGACTGATCCTTCTTAGGCTTAGGACACTGCGGACGAATGTGACCTTCTTCACCACAATTGTAACAAGTAACAGACTTCCCTTTGCAATCAATAGACAAGTGACCAGTTTTTCCACATTTATAGCACTTCTTCTCGTCACTCTTGCAATCTCGAATATGATGACCAAACTCACCACACCTGTAGCATCTGATAGGAGCCTTAGAATCTCCCCCACTAGGCCTTTTCCAACCACCTGGTTTCTGGTTATCTCTACCATATGGCTTGCCACGGTCCATATGTTGCTTTCCTCTTTTATCAACAGCCCCACGAGAGTGAGACGACCTAGTCTTGGTAATATCTTCTTCCAAGATCCTGCTACAATCCACCAGATCAGAAAATCTACGAATACGCTGGTACCTGATTCCCTGCTTAATCTCATCTCGGAGACCATTCTCAAATTTGATACATTTAGAGAATTCTCCAGCCTCATCATTGTTGTAGTGTGCATAATACTTTGCCAGCTCAGTGAACTTAGTAGCATACTCACTAACAGTCAGATTGCCCTGCTTAAGCTCCAAAAACTCAATTTCCTTTCTTCCCCGAACATCTTCAGGAAAGTACCTCCTCAGAAAAGCCCTTCTGAAGTTAGCCCAAGTCAGTGCCTCTCCATCCTGAACCATTTCAGTCCTTGTTGCAACCCACCAGTCGTCGGCCTCTTCTGCCAACATATGCGTACCATATCTGACTTTCAGATCTTCAGCACAATCAATCACACGGAAAATCCTTTCAATTTCCTTCAGCCACTTCTGAGCACCTTCAGGGTCATGTGTACCTTTGAACAACGGAGGATTGTTCCTTTGGAAGTTCCCCAATTACCTATCAGCACCAATCATGCCTCCATTTGGATTTCCAGCAAGTACACCAGCTAACATCCCCAAGGCCTCAGCGAGTGCAGTATCATTCCGTCCGTTACCTCTTCCAGCCATATTCCTGAGAATTAAAACATACTCCTCATCAGAATACAGTATCGACAGTGTTGCCTTACACTAGCCGCATACAAAAGAAATGACTGACTCAAGACTCTGGTCGCAACGACCGACTATGCTCTGATACCACTATTGTAATACCCTCTAAAACCCCGCATAAAATTTCGCAAATAATTAAAAATCATATTTTCATAGTACATGTATCAACGAGGATGTCACAATTCTCTTTTAATAAAAACAAGTTCCTGTCATGCATAATATAGAAGCAACTCATACATGTTTACACAGCGAAATATTATATTTAATAAAACCAAAGTTATAATATTTTCAATCATCAGGGATTAACACCTGGAAAATATCAACGTCATATTATAACCAAATACTAAGGAAATAAACGAGTCTGACTAAAGCAGCTCGACAAACAAACGTTCCTGGAGTTACAACTATCAGAGCATGACCCGTACAATACTTAGACCGAAATAAACTAGAAACAGCAAGCCTTCGCCAAGCACCTGAACGAAGCTCCTTAATCTGAAATGTTCAACAGTAAGGGTGAGCATCTCAACTATACATTTGATTATACGTTCATAACAATCAATTCAGAAAAACCATAAGCATCACCCAAACAGTTAGCATGTTTCATAGTTTACGAAACCTTTACAATTCATATATTCATAATATATTACTTTTCATACTTATAATTAACATCAAACATCATTAACAATTCAGCAACAATACATGCATACAATCAATTAAATACAACATTGGAAAATCATCCATTCATGTTATACTCAATATAATGCAACACACCCATGCATGTGGTACCATTTTACCGCCCCATTAAATCTCGGGTCACGGATAACTCACCGTTCCATTATATCGCGGACACGGCTACCACCTCAACGTTCCATTAAATCGCGGACACGTATATTGGCCACCATGTTAATTCCACACAATGGGAATTAACAAATGCAACATGATATGTAAAGTATGTAACACTCAGCATACTATTAACATCAATAAACCATATCATGTGACATCAACAAAATCAATCATAACAGGATATGGATAGCATGTAATCACTCAGCATACTATTAAACATCAACCAATCATATCAAGTTATATCATAATTCATGCTTGATAACATCATCTAGAAGCATGACAATAACATCCACGTAGTGTCGGTATCATAACATACAAACATATTTCGATACAAGCATCAAACAACACTCGGGAATCAATAAGCAGCATATTCAAAACATATAAAACACTGCACATCAAAACAGAATCAATTCCGTACATAACAGCATGCATAGAAAACAGAATCCAGAAGCCAACACAGGGGCTCAACACGGGTGCCCGTGTGCAGCAACACTGCCCGTGTGGAAATGTGTCCAGAAACATGTTATTTTGCCAATACAGCAGATCAACACGGGTGCCCGTGTGAATCAACACGGCCCGTGTTGAAATGTGTCTGGAACACACCATTTTTTACCCATCCAGCAGATCAACACGGGTGCCCATGTGAATCAACACGGCCCGTGTTGATGAGCGCGTGCCCAAAAATCCCTGTACCTGCAGCAGCTCATATGCCAACATATTTGCACGAAAATACATTTCTACAGCAGTGTAATGCAGTACAAAAACATCCAAATACACATCAAGTTTCCAAAACATCAATTTCCTATGCCTATGACCTATGTTCATCAATTTTCCACAAATTGAATAACTCGAATCCTTCAAGGTTATAGTTTTCTAAAATCGTTGGAAAACAGAATTCCTTTTTCAAATCATTTAATCCAAAAACTTAATTTTATAATTACCAACAATTATCAAGGTAACCTTAAAAGTGATTATTCGTCCTTTTGGGGAAATCTGACAACATCAAGGTCATCCTTAGAACACTTAAAGGAAACTCCCGGTCATACAATTTCGATCTAAATCAACAATAGGGATTAATTTCTTAATCGATTCACAACCTTTAGGGAACCTAATCTTTTCTAACGAAATTCGACCCTAAAGTTATCGATCACTAAGAACATAAGAGAAAATGGGGTTATCCTACGATTACCCAACCAATTGCATCTAAACCCATAAGCAAATATAAATTGAGTAGTAGCCCCCCTTACCTTATCAAATTGCAGCTTTGAACTCTTGAGCGATTGTTCTTCGTTCTTCAGAGCTCCAATCCCAAATATCTCCAAATTCTGTTTTATCGTGAAAAGTGAGAAATAACTTAAGTCCCAAAATATATATCCTTATTTCTTTTGCACCCCCACTCTTTACTAACGACATCCAAGCCCAATATTTTCTTATTTCTTTCATTTTCTTCAAATATTCCAAAATAAATAATTCTTTTTATTTTATTAATTCTAATAAAATAAATTTCCCATTAAAATAAATCAAATAATTAAAACTGGGGTGTTACACGCCCGATTATGTTTCAACTGCACCAACAACATGGCAGAATATGAGGCATGTATCATGGGTTTACAAGCTGCAATCGACTTAAGGATCAAGTTTCTGAGTGTCTTCGGAGATTCCGCTCTTGTGATCAATCAGATCAAAGGCGAGTGGGATACGAAACACCCAAATCTTATTCCTTACAAGGAGTATGTGTCAACTTTGCTTCCCCACTTTGAAGAAATAACTTTTGAGCACTTCCCAAGAGAGGAGAATCAGCTAGCGGACGCACTAGCTACGATGTCTTCAATGTTCAAAGTTAAATGGGACAATGAGGCTCCCCGGATCATTATCTGGAAGTTGGACGAATCGGCATACTGCTGCGAGCTTGAGGCTGAGAAGGTGACTGAAAAACCCTGGTATCATGAGGTGAAGAGGTACTTGGAAGCTCAGGAATACCCTGAAGGCGCATCTGTCAACGACAAGAAGTTCATGAGGAGGTTTGCGGCAAAATTATTCCTCAGCAACGACATTCTCTACAAACGGAATCATGATTCAACTCTACTACGTTGTGTGGATAAGGCTGAAGCAGAAAAGATCATGATAGAACTGCATGAAGGTACATTCGGGACACATTCCGGTGGACACACCATGGCTAAGAAAATCCTTCGGGCAGGATATTTCTGGTCCACAATGGAAGCTGATTGTTACTAACACTCCCGAACTTGTCACAAATGCCAGATCTATGCTGACAAGGTGCATATTCCTCTGGTTCCTCTGAACGTCCTGACGGCACCTTGGCCTTTTGCGATGTGGGGCATTGATATGATTGGTGAGATCCGACCAACGGCATCCAATGGGCATCGTTTCATCTTAGTGGCGATCGATTACTTCACGAAGTGGGTTGAGGCGCTTCCTACGCAACGGTAACCAAGAGCGTCGTGGCAACTTTCATCCGGCATAATCTGATTTGTCGATACGGTGTCCCGGAAAGAATCATTATGGACAATGGTACCAATCTCAATAACAAGATGATCGCTGAACTCTGCGAACAATTCAAGATACAGCACCACAACTCTTCTCCCTACCGGCCGAAGATGAATGGGGCTGTAGAGGCAGCTAATAAGAATATCAAGAAAATTGTGCAGAAGATGACAGTAACCTATAAAGATTGGCACGAGATGTTGCCATTCGCTCTTCATGGGTACCGTACCTCAGCAAGGACGTCAACCGGGGCAACTCCTTTCTCCTTGGTCTATGGCATAGAGGCAGTCTTGCCAATTGAAGTCCAGATACCCTCTCTCCGGATAATGAAGGATGCAGACTTGAGTGAAGATGATTGGATCCAGACTCGACTTGATCAATTAAATCTGATTGATGAAAAGAGGCTCACTGCTATCTGTCACGGTCAAACGTATCAAAAACGGATGATCAGGGCATTTAACAAGAAAGTCAGACCACAAGAGTATCAAGTTGGGGACCTGGTAATCAAACGCATCATCCTTCCTCAAAGTGATCCCCGGGGAAAATGGACCCCTACGTACGAAGGGCCATTTGTGGTTAAACATGTGTTCTCAGGAGGAGCCATGATCCTAACCACCATGGATGGTGACGACCTTCCTCACCCCGCCAATGCAGACATAGTGAAAAAATACTACGCATAAATAAAAGACCCGCTAGGTTGACATACCTAGGCAAAAATAAGGGCTTCCCGGCGAACCAAAAGGGTTCGGGCAAAAACAATGGATGAAATGAAAAAAAATCTGTACACCCGGCAAGTCGAAAACCTGAAAAGGCGGCTTGGGCAAAAATGTGTATCCCGGTGGACTAAAAACCCGAAAGGGCGGTCCAGGCAAAAGTTAGGGATAAAGCGTAACACTATGTCTCATTGGATCACTTCGCATCCGGAATTCGGTATCAACTATCTGGCTCAGATTTCGGCATCGACCAATCAGCTTCATCTTCGACCAAGCAGCAAAGTGATGAGGCACTTGAAGACATAAAGGCGATAGCAGAGTTAGAACCCAGTGGGATTGTTCACATAGCTGTTTTGTTTTCAAAATTGTAAATTCTATGTTATTTGGCGGCGTCCTCTTACTAGGATGTCAGCCTCTTGTACAAAAACGCCTACTCACAGGCAAAATTCAAATCAATACAAATTCACTTGTCTATACAAACTGCCATTGCTTTTCCTTTTTTCTGTTTTGTCTTGCGAAGAACGTCCAATGTTCATTTTTGATATATGCATTTGACATTAAATTGCTGATTCATAAATATTTGCATATGAAACGAAGATTAATTACAGGTGACATCAGAAACAGGGGCAATGTGGAGTTGTCTGATGCAGTCTGGTTGCTTTGTCCGCTAAGGTACCAAGGTAGATTCGACTAAAGAATGTGACCAAATCATCTCAACGCTCCACAGAGTAAGACAAGATTCAGCAATACTTTCTCCAAGCGGAGTTGATTCCCCGTCAATCCTGAGAAGGCACAAAATTCCCCGGCAGGTCTTAAAGCTCATCCCCAGTAGGTTCTGGAAGCTTGTTCCCTGCAGGGTACAGACGTCTCTCCCGAGCTTTATTTAGAGTTATTCCTCACAAGGGCTTATAACTGGGTTATCCTCAGCTAATTGCCACGGAAGATCGCCTTCGGCAAGGTTCTTTCAATCTCCGGCAGGAGTCTACCTTTGGTATTCCCCAGCGGAGTTTATCTTTGGTAATCCCCAACGGAGTTTATCATCATTATCCCCAGCGGAATCCATCATTGAAGTCCTCAGCAGGCCTCTCATCCAAACTTCAGCAAAGTATCTCTTCCACAGAGCGACTTACCGGCCGGTCGTCAAGGATTTATTTTCCTAAGACGAAGTTACATTCATAAACATTTCACGTTTTCATACATCTTGCTTACATACATGATAAAATGCATACAACACTATCTCATGTTGAACATCATGACATCATGCATATCATACATCATGACATTGCGTACAACTTATGTTTTTTCCTTTTCAGGGAAAAAGACAATCCCAAAGACAACTACCTTCAACTGTCACAATTCCAGATTCGATACCTGTATCTAGCCAGGGCATATCTGTTGACCATATTTCCAGACTCGATTCCTGTACCTAGCCAGGGCACGTCTGAAGAGTTCGAAGATTCGATTCCTGTATCCAACCAGGGCACGTCTATCAACTACAACATTTCCAGATTCGATTCCTGTATCCAGCCAGGGCATATCTGTTGACCATATTTCCAGACTCGATTCCTGTATCTAGCCAGGGCACGTCTGAAGAGTTCGAAGATTCGATTCTTGTATCCAGCCAGGGCACGTCTATCAACTACAGCATTTCCAGATTCGATTCCTGTATCCAGCCAGGGCATATCTGTTAACAACATTTCTAGATTCGATTCCTATACCCAGCCAGGGCACATCTGTGAGCAACCGATTGTAGATTCGATACCTGTATCTAGCCAGGGCATATCTGCATGAGGAGATTGAAGATCAAACACCTGTAACAAGCCAGGAAAACATCTGTCTTTCTCAAATACACAAGTTTTCACTAAGGAATCTCTTATGCGATCAACACCTCCAAATGGCATCTATAAGCCCATTCCCGACAAAGTTCCGTCACGTCTCCAGATGGCATCTATAAGCCCATCTCCCTATCCACCTATCCAAATGGCATCTATAAGCCCATTCCCGACATCACATTGTTGAGACTCCAACATGCGAGTGCAAATTTCCGGGCACTCTAGTGTCCAATCTCCTTTTACCCTCGAGTCACGAAAGGCAAATTTTCCAATCTAACTTTTCAGGTTCAAGAAGATTGAACAGGGGCAACTGTTGTACCCCAAAATTTTCCCTCCCATTTCCTCAACATTTTCTCATCACAAAACCCTTGAAGATCAAGATCCAGTTAGGGTTTCCTCTGCTCAAGACTTCTCCTTGCACTGTGGACCCAAATTAGGGTTGGTGTTTGAACAAAGATGTTTTGACCTAAAATTCCTAAGATGACTTTCATGCTTCATGTTGGACTCCCAAGTTTATCCATACCAAGTTTCAAGTCTTGATTCCAAGTTTTGCCCAGTCAATTGGACAGATGACCTAGAAATCAGCTGTATTGGGGAAAAAGTCAACTGTGGCCAATTGACAGTCAAAACCCATGAAAATTGACCCACATCAACATTATGAACTCATATGGACCATTTGATCAAGTTTGGATCACAATTCCACAAGAAATTTGATCAGATCATCAAAAGGGCAAAATGGTCATTTTTAGGGTTTTGACTGCACAAAGGCAATTTTTGACTGTTTGACCCAACCAATGGCAAAACAAGCTCACATATGGACTCAAAGACCCCCTGGAATTATCTTGACATGCTCAACAAACTCAAAACATCCCAAATACACAAGATTGACAGTTGAATTTCCCAGTCAATTGATCAATTTTGACTGTATACTGAAAAGTCAAACTTTGACTTTTTGGTCAAAATCAAGAGTCAAGATTCATTTTTCATCAAAACATGCCAAATCATGAAACTTGTTCACCAAGAAACCAAGAAATGCAAATTAGGGTTTGAAATGAAATTTTTCATAACTTATAATTTTTCTAAGTTATGGAAAACCCTAATTTTTCCCCAACTTTGCGCCACTTTCTCACCAAGATTCATTTGGATTCAAACAAAAGTCAAAACATGAAAGTTGTAGCTTGTTGCATAATCTACAACTTTTATTCACAAAGTTTTCCAAAATGAGGCTTGTATCTCAAGTTACAAATTTTTGAATAAGGGCACTAAACCATTCATAACTTAGTGAAAATTTGACCTTTTTGACAAGGTTTTCTACCTAACTTCAAGACCATTTTCCATACACTTCCACTTGGAATTTCAATTTGCATTTCAAAGATGGATTGTGGTACACATTCCAAGATTTCCAAAATGTCCAATAACTTCTCAAACAACCTCATAACTTGAGAGAATCGAATTTCACAATATGGCAAAAATTCACTTTTGTTCTTGGCCATGTACATGTTCATAACACTATGCATTTCAAATCTCAGCATGCTTAAGCTACATTACAGGTCCTAAAACCTTTTGACACTCAATAATTCAATGCAAAACCATTGTGCCAAGTTGTTATTTTAAGCATTTGGACATTACATGGAGAATTAACCCTAAACTAGAAAAAGCATTATTTCCATTTTGAAAAAGTAGAACTTTATGTCAAGTTTGCAATCCAAGTGGTACAGTCCAAATCTTCTTGGCACAAGTTTGTGAGCAAATTGCACTGATCAAGGCCAATGTATGCAGCATAGTGTGAGGGCCTGTACAGGCTAGAATGATCAAGTGGCCATTGCTTGCTTCAAGTTCAAGTAAGATAGCATAACTGGTACCAACTCTCATATCAGCTTACAAACACTTAGACAAACTTATCAAACACATTCCACACATTGATCCAAAGCTGAAGTACGAGCCTTTCACCTCCAATCCCTCCCAAAACTCAGAATCACCTTGAAACTGCTCAAACAGAGCAACCTCTGCAGATTGAGTTCCAACTCTCAATCCTTTCAAGCATTCTTGCCCAAACCAGTTCATACACCTTCCCTACCATCTATGCAAGCTAACCAAAAGCAAAAACACGACCTGTAATCCCTCTAACTGGTTCCACCATTTTCACATTTCTGATTTGCAGGTGAAGTGCTCTAGCTCGATTCAAAAGCTTTCAAGGTAAAGTAAACATTGGAACAGCATCACCACACCTCAAGGAAGCTACACCAACCATTATCTTGCCCTGAAAGCTTCTCCTTTGCCAGATAGAACTTCAACTGAACAGGTAAGTTTTTGAATTCGTATCTCTCTTATTATGCATCATTAGCTCTAAGTTTGTGAATAAACAATGTTCTACTCATGCCACTGAACATGTACATGTTTTTACTTTTCATTTCTTTTGCTTGAGCTGTGAGAATTTTAGGTCTGAAAATGGCAGAAAACTTAGGTCAGGATTTGGGATTGTTAAAATTCTCTCTCATTTCTGAGAGTTAGGATGAGTTTTTTATATATTTGGAATCGTGATTCAATGCTTGACATGTTTTGTGTTGAAAGTTTGTGCAAAAGCTCAAAGAATCAGGATATTTGAATCCCTGTTACAAGCGCGCGTTTTTGGCTGGAGGTTGAAGAAGGTGTCTCATGGGCTGGGCCAGCTTTTGTTCTACTTTTCACACCATACAATTGCTTCTGCACCCCCTGAGCCCATTTGGTTTATTTTTAATGATTTCTGACTTTTTCTTTTTTTGATTGATTCATTTATTTTTTCTCATGCTATTAAAAATATAAAAATCTTTTTTCTCACCATTTTTTAATTTATTAGGTATTTATGTGATTTTCTTTTGATTAATACACAAATAAATGAATATATACATTTCATTAAAAATATTGAGAAATATGTAGAAATACTTTTATTTTCATTTTTATTTTATTTTACCTTCTGAAAATACTTTATATAAAAAATACTTTTTTTACAAATATTAAATATTATTATTATTTATATATATATATATATATATATATATATATATATATATATATATATATATATATATATATATATATATATATATATATATATATATATATATATATATATATATATATATATATATATATATATATATATATATATATATATATATATATATATATATATATATATATATATATATATATATATATATATATATATATATATATATATATATATATATATATATATATATATATATATATATATATATATATATATATATATATATATATATATATATATATATATATATATATATATATATAATACACATCTAAAACAATACATATATACATATATTTATTAATATATTTAGAGTAAATACAAAATATATACACTTTTGTTTTTTTTGTTATTATTAATATTTAATATAAAAATACATTTTTTACAAATATCTCATTTTATTTTATTTTTGTATATATAGATAAATATTTGTACATAATAAATGAATAATGTATTTTATTTGATAGAATTAGGGTTTTACCCTAAAATATGAAAAAACTCCAAAAATAATACCTTTTTATTTTCTTTTTATTTTACATAAATAATACTCTTTTTTCATACATATAAAAATTCTTTTTGCATTCTTGCATATTTGTTTTTATTTTATTTAATTTATGCAAATTGATCACCTTGTAAATAATTCAATATTGATGTATTAGTTGTAGGTTTAAATTCCTTGTCAAAATCCCCATTCGAACATTTGTACCCCCCTTCCCATATATGGTTTTATAATAGCTTAGTAAATTTATTTTCTCACTTTATTGCTTTCTAATTATACCATGTTAGAATTAGGGTTTGTATGCAAAAAACGACAAAATAGTTATGACCTAATCTCAAGATAAACAAGCATGAAAATGAACACACAAATCACACTTGCACCCCTTAGGGTATTCCACTTTTTGCCTTTCAAAATTGGGCCATATTGCATGTTAGGTCTCTTTGGGCAAAACAAACAAATCAAATGATCATAGTCCCTCGATAACACTTTCAAAAATATTGCCAAAACAAATGATCAAGTCCCTTAAAGAAAATGCCCAAAGATACTTAGCACTATTGCAATTATGGTCTAAACAATGACCCGCGCCCGTCCCTTTCACATCCTAACATGAGATTATCCACCAAATACAATGGTGGAACAAACTTATTAAAAAGGGTTTAAAACATAGCAATAAACTTTGAGAAATTTAGGAGTAGATAACCTCTTAGTTACTTGAATCGAACTTGCAAAACAAAAACACTTGCCTATTTTCTAAACCACACATCACTACACTTTCAAAACAACTTTCAAAAAAAACAAACAAATGAAAACCTTTTCAAAAGACATACACCTTTGTATACATCCCCACATGGATCATTACAAAGGTTGCCACCACATTGGCTTCTTTTCAAAACATTTTCAAACTCACACACACAAGCACCATTTCAAACAATTGAAAACAAAAGGCAAGTGATCTAAGCAAGTAACTAAGAGCCCATGGATAACCATGGATAGAAAGGGTGCTAATACCTTCCCTTTCTATAATCTACTCCCCGAACCCAAGAAAACATCTCAAAAGGTTTTTGCTGTGCTTTTTAACCTTTCCTTAGGATAAAATAAAAAGTCGGTGGCGACTCTTGCTCAACCGAAACATTTGCGAAAACAAACGCAAAACCTCAAGTCAGTTCTCCCACCGTATCACAGAACTGGCGACTCTGCTGGGGATGAATTAAAAGTGGAGTAACCTTAGGGTTTAGATCACCTTTGTTTTCAATTGTTTGCTTTGTTTGCTTTTATTATTGTGGGCTTTGCATCGGAGTTTCATAGATCCTAACCCGGATCTGGGAAATACCCTTTTTAGGTAGCATAATCTGTGAGGGACCTGTCCGGCGTAGACCGACATGGGTGAAGCAGTGGCTACGTTGGTGTGGCATCTTGGTCTGTACCTATATCCCTTGTGTTGCAACGGGGAGAATATAGGTCTTCTAAGGAGTCATTAAACACCAACCAACCTTAGAACCCTAAATTGACCAAACTTGGCTATTAGGACAGTAGCAGTATGCTACACTCATTGAGGCTAAACTCTCGAGATGGTTCTGGCCGCGAGAAAAGATTGCGATGCTGGAGTTATGACCGATTGAGGGTAGCCAATTATTTGAGATCCCCTAGAACCCGGTTACTTTTGCTAGGACAGGTTTTTAACCAACAAAACCAAAAGAGGGTAATACCTAAAATTCATGCTGGCCTGAAACCTAAGGGTGTCTTGTGTGATTTGTGTGCTTTACCATGCTTGCCTATGTGAATACTTGTGGTGTGTTTCATCATAGCATCATGCCATCATACCATTGCATGCATCCTGTATAAAGGACTAACCCATTTCAAAGACAAAAAAGTTTCATCTTTGCTCTGTTTTGTAGGACATCATGATGCCCGTGCGTAGGAATACCATCCGGCTCAACTTTGTTCAACCACCAGTTTTACTCAAGGATTTGGTTGGTAGGATTCCAAACACTTCTTCCTTCATCAACAGACATGGTTCTCTCCTTGGCTTGATCACTGCAAAATGGGACCAACAACTGATAAGTGTTCTGACCCAGTTTTATGACCCTCTGTATCATTGTTTCACCTTTCAAGACTTCCAGCTGGTTCCTACCCTGGAAGAATTCTCTTATTTGCTTGGGATCCCTGTCTTGGAACAAACTCCATTCACTGGTTTGGAAAAGATTCCTAGGCCTGAAGTGATTGCTGCAATTCTCCCCTTGACCAAAGAAGAGGTATTAGCTAACTGGGAAACTATAAATGGGGTCAAGGGCTTTTTGGTCAAATTTCTGGTTGGCAAGGCTAATGATTTCTGGAATGACTTGGACTTTAAGGCGTACAAGGATATTCTGGCTCTTTTGATCTATGGTCTGGTATTGTTTCCCAATCCTGACACCTTTATCAGTATCCATCTCATAAGGATCTTCATGTCTCGGAATCCTATACCCACTCTTTTGGGTGATATTCTGCAACAACTATATGCTCGTACTGCTCGAAAACGGGGAACTCCGTGGTGTTGTGTTCCTTTGCTAGTGAGGTGGTTTATTTCGCACCTTCCTAAGTTCGTGCTGAAGAATGAAGAAGGAAAAGGTTGGGCTCGGAGGTTAATGTCTCTCACAGAAAATGACATCACCTGGACTCTCAGAGGTTTGGATGAGGTAGCTGTTATTGACCGTTGCGGAGAATACCCTAATGTTCCGTTGATTGGTATCCAAGGAGGAATCTCTTATAATCCATGCCTAGCTCTCCGTCAGTTTGGAAGAGCCAGGGGAGATGGGCCTCGTGAAATGTTGGTTCCTCACTTCCATTTTGAGTTTCAGGCAGACAGTGACAAACTACGCCATGGATTCATTAGAGCTTGGGACAGAATTCACAAAGCTGACCCACATGAGTTGGGACCAAAGACTTCTCTACCAATGGAGCCCTATTGCAAATGGGTCCGCGTCCGTGCTCAGAGGTTAGGTATGCCGTACGAAGCTGTTAGACCTCTCATTCTTGAATCTCCTGATGAAGATGGGGTTCCTCCAACTGTCCTCCCTCCTCAGATACCTACTGATTTTGACACAATGAAGAGATCTTGGGCGCAGCTAAAGGAAGAGCGGGATTTCTATCGGGAAAAGTTCAACGAGCAGGAACGTATGATCCAGAGGCTGACTAAGCAATTGGAGGAAGAGAGGGTCCTGAACAACTACATCAACACTGAGAAAAGGAGGCCATGGGAGCATTGATGGGCTTTGGATATTTCCTTTTATAGCTTTTATTTCCTTTCCAGTATTTTTTCATTCCTGTAATGCCTAAGGGCAAATTGTTGAACAATTGAAAATTTTAATCTAATGAAGTGTGTTTCCCTTTTGTCTACAAAGTTGAATCTTGTTTGTCTTTGAAAACATAAAACATACGCATTCCATTGCACCATATGCATAGCAGGTACCCTATTTCACAGGTTGCTTAATCTCCTTCGCTGTTTATTTTGAACAGTCATCATGAATCCAGACTCATCCAGTGAGCAAGCCATCAAGGCCCTTCAGGCCCAAAGTGCCCAGTTTCAAGAAATGGTCCTGAGCCTGGCCCAAGGTCAGCAAGAGTTGAAGACTCTACTCCTGAAGAAGAAGAAGAAAAAGAGGACTGCGTTGTTCAACACCGGACGCAGATTTGGGAACACACTCCACAATGAAGTTGATCCAACTACTTCTTCTGCTGAGAAAAACAGTCCCCAAGGGGGAGGAGCTCCTAGTCCCGCAGTCTCCGACAACGAGACGGACTACAATGACGAATAATACCCACCTGATGCTGACAGATACAAGCAATTGGAGGACCGCTTGAGCGCCATGGAGATTCAGAACGTGCCGGGGCTGGATTTCGGAGATTTGGGGTTATCTTCTGGGGTAGTAATTCGACACAAGTTTAAGGCGCCTGCCTTCGCCAAGTATGATGGGGTCTCCTGCCCAAAGCTGCATCTAAGGTCATACGTAAGGAAGATCCAACCTTACACGGCGGATAAGAACCTTTGGATTCACTTCTTCCAAGATAGCCTCTCGGGGTCACAGCTTGAATGGTTCTACCAATTAGATGGAACTAGCATCCGACACTGGGAAGATTTGGCAACCGCGTTCTACAGACAATACCAATACAATTCTGATCTCGCTCCTACGCGTACCCAACTTCAGGGTATGTCTCTAGGAACGGGTGAAGGATTCAAAGACTATGCACAAAAATGGAGATATTTGGCTGGCAGGGTGCAGCCTCCATTGACGGATCGTGAGCTGGTTGATATGTTCCTAGGGACTTTGTCTGGTCCATTTTTCAATCATTTGGTTGGTAACTCCTCCGCTGGGTTTACGGATTTGATTTTGACGGGAGAAAGAATTGAAGCTGGCATCAGGTCAGGAAAGATACAAAAAGCTGCCTCCACAAGTACTGAGAAAAGGCCTTTCAAGAAAGAAGCAAGTGCCGTCTATGGTCCTAGAAGACAAGTCAAGCCCGAAAGTCGCCAAGCCGTCAATGCTTTGGTCATTTCAAAACCTGTTGCTGCTCCTCAGCAGTACAATCAACAAAGAGGTGAAAGGCCCAAGAGGCAGTATACTCGGCTGAGTATGACCTTATCTCAAATTTTACCCCAACTATTGTCAACCAACTTGGTGACCCTCAAAGAAGCTCCTAAGGTCATCAACACTGCGTCTCCTAAGTATAACCCAAATGCCCGGTGTGCTTATCATTCTGATAGTCCCGGGCACACTACTGATGATTGCTGGGCCTTGAGAAACAAAGTGCAAGATCTTATCGACGCGAAGGAAATTCAGTTTGAAGCGCCTGAGAGACCGAATATTGTAATTGCTCCTATGCCCCAGCATAGAGTAAATGGCATTGAGGAAGAGTTGTATGTTGTTTCAGTGAATGAAGTTGTTACCCCTCTTTTGACTGTTAAGAGGAACTTGCTACTAGCCGGTTTATTTCCGAGTTGTAGCAAGGGCTGCCTCCTGTGTAAGTGTGAAAAGTTTTTTTTGTTTTGTTTTTAAAAGGAGACTTGAGAACCTCTACCTACTCGAAAAGGAATTTAATTGTGCAAATGTCCTTTAGATAGTGCTATCCCACTATTGAGGAGTAGGTAGCACCGTCGTTAGAGTTTTTCGGGTCAATTCGATTTTAGGGACGTGTGGTCACTAAAGCAACGTTAGGACGTTTTAGTAGTAATCCTAATGTCTTAGATCATTTTTATCGAGGCAACCATTTCGAGGCAACTTATGATCTTGGGACAAAAGGAAGACCTCTAAAATATCCTATACTTAATGACCACATTTGAGGCAACCAAGTGAGGTGTACCCTAGGAGTGGCATGTGCAAGTGTGTTATTTTTCAGTTATATTATCTTTGTTTATTTAGGTGTTCTACCATTTGTTTTTAGATCTTGTCATGCAATCCTAGTTAGCATACATCTAAGCAGTTAATATATGTACAGGAATTTAAAGTGCGGGAATGGTAAATCCTACGCTATTACAAGGCTTCGGGGAGGGGGATTATTTACATGTCCAAAAATTGGGGAATAAAAGCAATAAAGTAAAATTTTAAGCTAAACTATTACAAACCAGTAAGAAGTTACAATAAAAGTAAACACGCGTAAAACAAGGAAAAGAGACGTCTAAGAAATTTCTAAGTAAATAAGAAAATCTTTTTTTTTTGTTTTTGGTCAAGAAAATATTTGAATTAAATAATCCTAGGTCTACTTTATTTTAAATTGATAAAATGAAGTTAAAATAATTAATTAATTCGTTTACAAAATTAATTTGAAAAAGGAACTAACCTAATGTTTTTTTTTGTGATTTTTTGATTTAAAGTTAATTTAAACGATAAGGTCAATAAAGAAATAACGAAAACAAAAATAAAAATACAAAGGGCACCCTTCGATCCAGGGATAAAAATGGGAAGCTTCGATCCAGCGAAGGAAATGTCTCCTTTGATCCAGAGAAGGGGTTGTCTTCTTCGATCCAGGAGGGCAAACTACTTTTCAATCCATATCTGCAAGACAAGCATTAGAACAATAAAGATGCAGGGCCTGGGTGTCGAACACAGGTCCTTCGCTATTGTGTGCACTGGTCTTCTCAGGCTTGATCTGCAGTACAAGCGTTAGAAAAAGGAAACAAATACAAGCCTGGGTGTTGAACCCAGGTTCTTCTCCTGCACATACACCTGCAAGTTTGATCAAATGCTGGATCGAAACAGATCCCAGGACCTTACCATATGCATGATCATTTCCTAAACTCAAATATGGGGTTAAAACTAGCACAAGATCTTTACACCACCTAGTCTAAAGCATGGCTTTTTTGAAACCTTAAAATGGCATCCTGCACTTCCACACTTATATTTGTATGAATGATCAATAAGAACACAAAGATGCTTATAAAAACAATTCAAATAGTAATCGAAAGGCTGTGACCCAGAATTTCACCAAGGACTAGTGGGCTTGATGCGTGACTTTTGGATAGTGCTTGGGAACACTTCCCGCAGACTTCAGGGAGTGAAAAGAGTGTTGCTGAAGACTCCTTCAATTGGGACTAATTATGAGAATTTTGATAGCTTTGGGGTGATTTACTGAGGAAGTGTATGCGTGTGGCTCTTTGAGGCAATTTTGCTGTGTCTTTTCTTGTGTAATTTTCGTGTGTCCTGGATATGTATGCTGGCCTCTGTATTTATAGGAGTGTGGGAGTGCACGAAAATGGCAAGGGACAGCCATTAAAACAGGCCTTTAACGCCCTGGACAAAAAATCAAACACATTAAATTATTTCCTTTTTTGAAACATTCGTGTCCCTTGAATGAACCTGGACGCTTTTGGATTTCGAATGCTTTCAGGCCATGCTCTTCGATTGGTCCTGATTTGCCTCCTTCGAATGGACTTCCCGCGTACCCTTCGCATGGGCCTTCTGAATGCTTCTTCGAATGGTCTTGAGTTGCACAGAATCACTCTGGTCGAATCAGCTCTTTAGGAACAGAAAAGGCAAAAATTTGGCCTTTAACTCAGGAATTAAATCCACAATCAACATTTAATTATTTCTATATTTGCAAGGGAAACATGCAATTTTCTCATGTTCAGTGTACCTGGACATGTTTGAGTGCCCTCTTGATGGCCTCTTTCGAATGGCCCTTGTCCAAATATCAATCGAAGGATTCCAATTGAAAGGCTCTGTTAACAGTCCAATCGAAAGGTGTTGTTTCATGCTAATCGAAGGACATGGCTAACATGCCTGTCGAAGCTGCCTTGACACAATGCTAAATCGAAGGATCCCTTGGCATGCCAATCGAAGGCCTGGCCCAGGGTTCCAATCGAAAGGCTCATTCAGAATCCCAATCGAAGGATCTTTCAGAATGCTAATCTAAGGGCTTCTTCAGAATGCCAATCGAAATGCTCCTCCATAATGCCAATCAAAATGCTCCTTCAGAATGCCAATCGAAGAGTCTTTCAGAATGCCAATCGAAAGATATTTAAAGTACCACTCAAAAATTTTCTTTTTTCCTCAGGCAAGAGTTTGTGATCAACCATGCAGGGGGAAGACTTTGGAAAACATGAGAGGGCAAATTTTAGGGTGCAACAGTTGCCCCTGTTCAATTTTCTTAAACCTGAGGATATAGATTGGCTTTCTAGCCTTTCGTGATCCGAAGGTGGAAGATAATTGAACACTAGAGTGCCCAGAAATTTGCGCTCGCATGGTGTAGTATCAACATTGTGATGTCGGGAATGGGCTTACAGATGCCATTTGGAGATTGTTGGTAGGTAGTTTTGTCTTCATTGACGGGTTGTCTCTTTTGACGGGGTGTCTCCTTTGACGAGTTGTCTTCATTGACAGGTTGTCTCTATTGACAGGGGTGTCTCCTCAGAAAAATCTTTAGGAATCGATTTAACTGATTTTGTCTCTATTGACTGGCTTTGCCTCAGAAAAATCTTTAGGAAGCGATTTAACTGATTTTGTCTCCCTTGATTGGCTTCGCCTCAGAAAAATCTTTAGGAATCGATTTAGCTGATTTTGTCTCTCTTGACTGGCTTTGCCTCAGAAAAATCTTTAGGAATCGATTGAACTGATTTTGTCTCCCTTGACTGGCTTCGCCTCAGAAGAATCTTTAGGAATCGATTTAACTGATTTTGTCTCCATTGACTGGCTTAACCTTAGAAAAATCTTTAGGAATCGATTTGACTGATTTAGAGGAGGTCTTGGAAATATCTTTAACTGGATCGGCGTCAGAAAAATCTTTAGGAATCAATTTAACTGGACCAGAGAAAGTCTTGGAACTTCTTCAACTGGATCGGCATCAGAAAAATCTTTCGGAATCGATTTAACTGGACCAGAGAAAGTCTTGGAACATCTTCAACTGGATCGGCATCAGAAAAATCTTTAGGAATCGATTTAACTGGACCAGAGAAGGTCTTGGAACATCTTCAACTGGATCGGCATCAGAAAAATCTTTAGGAATCGATTTAACTGGACCAGAGAAGGTCTTGGAAATAGCTGAGAACTTAACTGGATCTTTCCTGAAAGGTAAAGGTCAGTCATATGCAATGCATGATATGGATCAAGCAATGATGTTCTCAACATAAATTAGATTGTATGGTATGATGCGTATATGCATGTATCATGATGTATGGAAATGTGATGTTTTAGCTGGGGAAAATAAATCCCGGAGCTGCTGGAGAATAGAGTTGAGTTCTTAGTTTCCACTGGGGATGATGAACGAAGATGATTGCAAGGATAAACCTACAGGAGAGGATGACTCCGTTGGGGAATTACTCTGTGGGGGAGAGATGTTCTGCTGATGATTTTAACGATGAACTCCGCTGGGGATTCCGTTGATAAGCTCTGTTTGGGATTTTAATGATGAACTCCGATGGGGATGGATTACCGTTGCCGGCGATATTGAATCTGTTGAGGATAGAAGTCCTGCTTGGGGAAAGGAAAGAACTTCGCTGGGGATGATCTTTCAGTCGTGACTTGCTAGGGATAATCCTGTTAGACTCTTGTGAGGGTAACCTTCTGAATTTGGCGGGGGAGATTCATTTGTATTCTGCAGGGGACAAACTTCCAGAATCTACTGGGTAAGATGATTCAACTCTGGCGGGGAAGCCTTTTTAGACTGCGCTGGGGAAATGGCTCCACTGGGGGTATCTTGTACTCCTTCGAGAAATATTCTTATACTCTGTTGAGGAATATTAAGACTGTCGGGGATGCTCTTACGCTTGCTAGAGAATGTCTTTATACTCCGTTGGGGAATATTAAGACCTTCTGGGGATACCCGCCCTTTTCAGGACTGATGGTAGACCAACTCTGCCTGGGGAGAGTATTGTCGACTCGTCCATAGTTGCAAGTTTTAGCTGAGAGAGCTATCATTATTGTCTTACTCTGCAGGGAGTGTCGGTGTCTTGGTCACATTCTTCGACTGAACTTACCTTGGTACCTTGGTGGACAGAGTAACTAGACCGCTCAGACAATTCTTATTCCCCCTACTTCTGATATCACCCGTAATTTGTCTTTTGTTTTGCATGTAAATATTTATGAGCAGCAATTAATGTCAAATGCATACATCAAAAATGAACATTGGACGTTCTTTGCAAAACAAAACAGATAAAGGAAAAACAGTTTGAAATTAGTCTGAAAATGAATTTGTATTGATTTTGAAGTTTGGCCTGTAAATAGGCATTTTTTGTACAAGAGGTTGACGTCCTAGTAAGAGAACGCCGCCGAACAAATAGGATTTATACAATTTGTAAAAAGGAAATAAAACAGCTATGTGAATAATTCCACTGGGTTCCAACTCTGTTATTGCCTTTATATCTTCAAGCATCTCATCACTTTGTTGCTTAGTTGGAGATGAATCTAATTGATTGGTGTCGTCCGAGCATGATAGTTGATACCGAAGTCTGGATGCGAGGTGATCCAATGAGACATAGTGTTACGCTTTAATCCCTAACTTTTGCCTGGACCGCCCTTTCGGTCCACCGGGATACCCATTTTTGCCCAAGCCGTCTTTTCAGGTTTTTGACTTGCCGGGTGTACAGATTTTTTATTTTATTTTCATCCCTTATTTTTGCCCGAACCCTTTTGGTTCGCCGGGAAGCCCTTATTTTTGCCTAGGCCAGTCGACCTAGCAGGTCTTTGATTATGCGTAGTATCTTTTTACTATGTCTGCATTGACGGGGTGAGGAAAGTCGTCACCATCCATGGTGGTTAGAATCATTGCTCCTCCTGAGAAGTTGTTCTTAACCATAAATGGCCCTTCGTAAGTAGGGGTCCATTTTCCCCTGGGATCACCTTGAGGTAGAATAATGCGCTTGATTACCAGGTCCCCGACTTGATACTCTTGTCGTCTGACTTTCTTGTTAAATGCCTTGATCATTCGTTTTTGGTACGTCTGACCATGACAAATAGCAGTAAGTCTCTTTTCGTCGATTAGATTCAATTGATCAAGTCGGGTCTGGATCTAGTCGTCTTCGCTCAAACCTTCATCCTTCATGATCCGAAGAGAGGGTATCTGAACTTCAATGGGCAAGACTGCCTCCATGCCATAAACCAAGGAATATGGTGTTGTCCCTGTTGACGTCCGTGCTGAGGTACGGTACCCATGAAGAGCAAATGGTAACATCTCGTGCCAGTCTTTGTATGTCACTGTCATCTTCTGCACAATCTTCTTAATGTTCTTATTAGCTGCTTCAACAGCCCCATTCATCTTCGGCCGGTAGGGAGAAGAGTTGTGGTGTTGTATCTTGATATGCTCGCAGAGCTCAGTGATTATCTTGTTGTTAAGATTGGTACCATTGTTCGTAATGATTCTCTCTGGTACGCTGTATCGACAGATCAGGTTGTGCCGAATGAACCGTGCCACGACGTTCTTGGTTACCGTAGCAAAGGAGGCTGCTTCAACCCACTTCGTAAAGTAATTAATCGATACTAGGATGAAACGGTGTCCATTGGATGTTGTAGGTCTGATCTCACCGATCATATCAATGCCCCACATTGCAAAAGGCCAAGGTGCTGTCAAGACATTCAGAGGAACTGGAGGAATATGCACCTTATCAGCATAGACCTGGCACTTGTGACATGTCCGAGAATGCTGATAACAGTCGGCCTCCATTGTGGACCAGTAATATCATGCCCGAAGGATTTTCTTTGCCATGGTATGTCCACTGGAATGAGTTCCGAAAGTACCTTCATGCAGTTCTGCCATGATCCTCTCTGCTTCAATTTTATCCATACAACGCAGTAAGGTTGAATCATGGTTACGTTTGTAAAGAATGCCATTGCTAATGAAGAACTTTGTCGCGAACCTTCTCAGAAACTTCTTGTCGTTAAAAGATGCACCCTCGGGGTATTCTTGAGTTTCAAGGTACCTCTTCACTTCATGATACGAAGGCTTTTCTGTTACCTCTTCGGTCTCAAGATCACAATAATGTGCAGGTTCATCCAATTTCCAAATAATGATCCGGGGGGCCTCGTTGTCCCATTTGACTTTGAACATAGAAGACATCGTAGCCAGCGCGTCCGCCAACTGATTCTCCTCTCTTGGGAAATGTTCAAAGGTTATCTCCTCGAAATGGGGTAGCAACGTCAACACATACTCCTTGTAAGGAATAAGATTTGGGTGTTTCGTATCCCACTCGCCTTTGATCTGACTGATCACGAGAGCGGAATCTCCGAAGACACTCAGAAACTTAATCCTTAGGTCAATTGCTGCTCGAAGACCCATGATGCATGCTTCATACTCCGCCATATTGTTGGTGCAGTTAAAACATAGTCGGGCGGTAAACGGAGTATGAGAGCCTTTAGGAAATATGATCACAGCACCAATGTCGTTACCCAAAGCATTTGAAGCTCCATCAAAGTGCATAGACCATCGGGATCCTTCCTCAGGTCCTTCATCCGGCCCTGGTGTTTCACAATCAGTTATGAACATGATATTCTCGTCTGGAAATTCAAAGTTCATAGAGTGGTAATCATCCACTGCCTGATGTGCCAAATGGTCTGCCAATACACTTCCCTTAATTGATTTTTGAGTTGTGTATTGGATGTCATACTCAGTCAAGATCATCAGCCATCTTGTTATTCTTCCTGACAAGGCAGGCTTTTCGAAGATATACTTGATTGGATCCATCTTTGAAATCAACAGAGTAGTGTGAGTCAGCATATACTCTCTCAGCCGGCGAGCAGCCCATGCCAAAGCGCAGCAAGTTTTCTCAAGCAGTGAGTATCGGGTCTCACAGTCGGTAAACTTTTTGCTAAGGTAATAAATAGCATGCTCTTTTTGGCCAGACTCGTCATGCTGCCCCAGCACACACCCTATTGAGTTGTCAAGCACTGTCAAGTATAAGATTAGAGGTCTCCCTTCCACTGGTGGCATGAGAATAGGTGGCTCCTGGAGGTACTCTTTGATTCTTTCGAAAGTAGCCTGGCATTCATCGTTCCAACGTACCACTTGATCTTTCTTCAGCAGTTTGAAGATTGGCTCACAAGTAGCAGTTAGGTGCGAGATGAACCGGGCAATGTAGTTCAGACGTCCTAGAAAGCCTCTGACCTCTTTCTCCGTCTTGGGAGATGGCATCTCTTGTATGGCTTTCACTTTGGCAGGGTCTACTTGAATACCTTTGTCGCTCACGACGAAGCCTAGCTGTTTGCCAGACCTCACCCCGAAGGTGCACTTGTTCGGGTTCAACCTCAGCTTGTATAGTTTCAACCTGTCAAACAGCTTCTGTAGATGGTCAAGGTGTTCCTCCTCAGTTTGGGACCTCGCAATCATATCATCGACGTATACTTCAATCTCATGATGGATCATGTCATGAAATAAAGCAACCATGGCACGCTGATATGTTGCCCCAGCATTCTTCAACCCAAAAGGCATGACCTTGTAACAAAAGGTGCCCCACTGAGTGACAAAAGTGGTCTTCTCCATGTCTTCAAGATCCATTTTTATCTGATTATAACCGAAGAAACTGTCTATAAAGGAGAATACCTTGTGCTGAGCAATATTGTCAACCAGAACATTGATGTGAGGCAGAGGGAAGTCATCCTTAGGGCTTGCCCTGTTCAAATCTCTATAATCAACACACATTCGGACCTTACCATCCTTCTTCGGTACCAGAACCACATTGGCAACCCACTGAGGGTAAGAAGTTACTGCTAGAAAACCGACGTCAAATTGTTTCATAACTTCGGCCTTGATTTTCTCAGACATCTCTGGACCCATACGGCGAACCTTCTGTTTTATCGGAGGGCAGTCTTCTTTGGTAGGCAGGCGATGAACCACAATGTCGGTATCCAACCCAGGCATATCTTCGTAAGACCAGACAAAGATTTCCATGTAGTCATGCAGCATCTGAATCAACCGTTGTTTCACACTAAGCTCCAGATTTGCACCGATCTTGACTTCCTTCTTGTCTGTCTCGGTACCCAGATTCATTGTTTCCACTGGCTCTTCATGTGGATGAATGGCCCTCTCTTCCTGGAGTAGCAGTCTTGCAAGCTCACCAGGAACTTCGCAATCATCTTCACCTTCGTCTTCGGCTAAGTTGATCGGATTTTCGAAGTCATAACTGGCAGTAGTAGAGTCGTTACCAGTGAGATCCAGAGTGGATTGAGACCTGTATATCTGAGTGTGTGTAAAATAGCTGTTTTGCAATATATAATAAAGAAAGACAAAGAGCGCAAAATTTGAAATGCAAAAACGTCCAATGCTTTTATTAATGGTATATGAAAATGGCATACAAAAACCCTCACAAATGAAGCCACAGTGACCCGGGTAAGACACCGGGCCATAAAGTTTCACAATATTGTCTGTTACAAATTTAAAACAAAAAGCTTCATTACTGAGTAACAAAAGTAATAGGGATGAAATCCTTTGTTGTCCAGTTGTTTGGTCCACCGTTGGTCGTAGGATAGATCCAGCTGTCGAATTCAGATTCCTCCACGTCCTCTTCGATGGCATTTACTCCCGAGTTGCTGATGAACACAGGAGGTCTTCCGATCCTTGCACTCTGAATAGCCCTTTGAGCTTTTGCAGTGAAACCCAACCCAAACTTGTTAGTCTTCTGAGTGAAATCAGGAAGTCGGCCCCAGTTTGCGTACTCACCCTTCTCAATAACAGCCCGGGCATCCTTTAAGGAAGCCATCTTCATAGGAGAATCTTCAATAACAGTTTCAGCTGACGCCAGTGTTTGAGGAACCTCTTCAAAGTGTTGAAATGGGGTCTCAATGAACTCCCCATCCATATCTACGTACCGGAATGAGTTGAGGTGGCTGACCATGTACTCCTCCTCCCCTTAAACTGTCACAATCTTGCCTTTAACCGGGTACTTCAACTTATGGTGGAGCGTTGAGGTTACGGCTCCCGCTTTATGGATCCATGGACGATCTAGCAAACAAGAATAGGATGGCCGAATGTCCATCACGTAGAATGTAGAATTGAAGACCTGAGAACCAACTTTGATTGGAATATCAACCTCACCATGCACCATCCTCTTAAACCCATCAAAGGCCCGGACAACAATGTTACTCGGCTTTAGCTCCAAACCTTCGCAATCCAACCTGTCTAGAGCTTTCTTGGGCAAGACGTTCAACGAGGAACCCGTGTCAACCAACACATGTGCAAGAGTAGTGCCCCTGCATTCAATGGAGACATGCAGGGTGTCGTTATGGTTCTTCCCTTTAGCAGTCAGATCAGCGTCGGAGAACCCTAAACCATTATCAGCAGTTAAATTGGCCATACAATCGGTAAACTGATCAGCTGACGTTTCTTGTGGCACGTGGGCCGTCTTCAGGAAGGTAATCAGAGCCTTGGCATGGGCCTCTGAACACAGCAGCAGTAATAACATAGAAATCTTGGACGAGGTTTGCCCCAGTTGCTCAACTACATTATAATCACTCTTCTTAATAATCTTCAGAATCTCTTCCATCTCCTGTTTGGAAGCTTCAATAGTGATTGTCTTTGGCGCCTCCGTCTGGGCAGGCATATCAGTGGTGATTACTTTGCCCCGAGCGTTAGATGACTCGGCTACAGGGGTAGGAACAAGGACTTGATCAGGAATGGCAGCAGGTACACTTGCAGGCTTAATGACAACAAGTCTTCGGACGGCTGGTGGAGCAATATCAGGTGAGAAAAGTCTACCGCTGCGGGTGACTTTAGCAGGTCCTATAACGTTGCTGACGCTGGTATCCGCATCGAACTCTTGCTTAACTCCAAGAACATAAACATCTGCCCCATAGTGCCAAGGGACAGCTTTGTCGGATGTATAGGGGATGGGCCCCGAAACAGTGATGATTATAGGTGCGGTCTTCGGAACAGATGTAATTCTAACAGGCGTCCTCGAGGGAGCCTTGGAAGAATTGTCGAAAATGGTAATGATGGAAACTTCTTCAGAATGAACGGGTGGAACATCAATCTTCTCAAAAAGGATCTCTTTACTATCCATCAGGTTCTGGACACCTGACTTCAGAGATGGGCAACCAGTAGGTAAAGCAGAACACATAGGGCAACCTTCACCACAGCCCGGAAATAAACCGGATAGCAACAGGTTCTTCTTGATAATCATCAGAGGGGTAACAACATCATCCACAGAAACTACGAACAAGTCTTCCTCTACAGCATTCAATCCATGCTTGGGCATGGGAGCAGTCACAACATTAGGCCTCTCGGGCGCCTCAAACTCAATTTCCTTTGCATCGATTAGGTCCTGAACCTTATTTTTCAGACTCCAACAATCATCTGTATTATGCCCGGGCTCTTAGAGTGATAAGCGCAGCGGCGTTGGGGTTATACTTTGATGACGTTGTGTTTGGATTCTTTGGGGCTTCCCTTAGAGTCACCAGATTGGTTCTCAACAACTGTGGCATAATCTGAGACAAAGTCATGCTGAGACGGGTGAACTACCTTCGAGGTCTCTCGTCCCTCTGTTGGTTGTGATGCTGAGGAGCACCAGTAGGTTTTGAAATAACAACCGCATTGACAGCTTGGCGGTGTTCAGGTCTACTCTGTCTTCTTGAACTATAGACATCACTGGACTCTTTCTTGAATGGTTTCTTCTCGGTGCTCGATGAGGCACCCTTCTATATCTTCCCAGCCTTAATGCCAGCTTCAATCCTCTCCCCAGTCAAGATAAGGTCTGTAAACCCGGCTGAAGAGCTTCCAATCAAATGATTAAAGAACGGACCAGACAGGGTCCCCAGAAACATATCAACCAGTTCACGATCAGCCAAAGGTGGTTGCACCCTTCCGGCCAGGTCCCTCCATTTTTGAGCATACTCTTTAAATCCTTCACCCGTCCCTATTGACATACCCTGAAGTTGGGTACACGTAGGAGCGAGGTCGGAGTTATATTGGTACTACCTATAGAATGCAGTAGCCAAATCTTCCCAGCTACGGATACTGGCTCTATCCAGCTGATAGAACCATTCAAGCTGAGTCCCTGAGAGACTGTCTTGAAAGAAATGGATCCACAAGTTCTTATCAGCCGTGTAAGGCTGGATCTTCCTTACATATGACCGGAGGTGCAGCTTTGGACAGGAAGCTCCGTCATACTTGGCAAAGGCATGTGCCTTGAACTTGTGGGGAATCACCACCCCAGATGAAAGACCCAGATCTCCGAAGTCCAGACCGGGCACCTTTTGTATTTCCATAGCGTTCAAACGGTCTTCCAGCTGTTTGTACTTATCCTCAGCAGGAGGATACTGTTCTTCATCATAGTCCGTCTCGTCGTCGGAGACCATAGGGCTAGGAGCCCTCCTTTCTTGTGGACTGTCTTTCTCTCCAGATGGGGTGGTCAGATCAACTTCATCTTGCAGCCTGTTTCCAAACCTGCGTCCGGTATTGAATAGGACGATCCTCTTCTTCTTCTTCTTCCTCTCTTTCAGAATCAGGGTCTTCAAGTCCTACTGGCCCTTAGCTAGGCTCATGACCAACTCTTGGAATTGGGCATTCTGGGCCTGGAGGGCCTTGATAGCTTGCTCAGTGGAAGTTTCAACAGACATGATGATTGCTGAAATAAACAGCGAAGAAGATAAGATACTTGTAAAAGGGTACATGTTATGCTTATGATGAATGATATGTTATTTATGTAATGCATTCAAGGGTTTAAACATTCAAATTTGTTGTAGACAAAAAAAGTAACACACGTCATATTAAGAAGAAATTTAGTACATAAGTGCCCCATGGGCGAAATATTACAAAATTCTTAATGTAAAAAGACATTGTGCATCCTTTTTGGAGAGATGTAAGTGTTGAGGGTCTCCTCCTCGTGAAGTCGGCGGGTAAACTCCAAAACCTTCTTCTCACTGGCATAGAAGCTGGCTTCAAAAGTATTACGCTCTTCCTTGAGTTGGATCCAACTCTTTTGCATTTCTTCCCAAGATGTTGGCATGTCAGGAGGTAAGATGGCGTATGGAACCTCTCCTTCCATAACGGGCTCTTTGATCAAGGGGAGAATGTGGGGGTAAGGCATCATACGTTTCTGGGCGCGGGTTCGTACCCACCTGAGGTAAGGCTCAGGGGGGATGGAATTCTTGTGTCCCAGTGTCTTACTGTCCCCTTTGTTAGGCATCCTCCAAGCTCTGATGAACCTTTGTCGAAGTCCTTACGTATCGTTGTCGAAGTCAAAAACTATGTCAGGAATCAGCATGTCATGAGGGCCATCCCTCCGAGCATATCCAAATTGTCTCAAAGCTAGACAGGGTTTGTAGGTAATGCCTCCCCTAATTCCAAGTAATGGAACATTAGGAAATTCTCCACAACGATCAATTATGGTGACATTTTCTCTGGACCGAGAACACCAATGTACATCAGAATGTGTGAGGGTCATCAATCGTTGTGACCACCTTAAACCCTGCTCATTCTTCAAAACTGATTGTGGAAGGTGAGAAATAAACCACCTTGCTAGGAGAGGAGTACAGCACATGAGAACACCTCTTTTCCTCATTGTTCGAGTGTAAAATGAGTAGAGGATGTCCCCAAGCAATGTAGGTAGGGGATTCCTGGATATGAAAATCTTGACAGCATTCACATCTATGAGTTGATCAGGATTTGGGAACAAAACCAAACCATAGATAAGGAGTGCCACAATCTCTTCAAAGGCTTGTAGATCAAGAGAATTCCAACATTCTCGTGCCTTCTCAAACAGAAACTTTGCCAAGAATCCTTTGATACCACTTTTGGTTTCCCAATGCCCCTTGATGTCGGATGGTTGTAAGCGTAATGCTTGAGCAACGTCTTCAAGCTTTGGTTCTTTTTCCGTACCGTTGTAGGGTAGTTGACTAAGAATAGGAATTCTCAGGAGTTGAGAAAATTCCTCCAAAGTAGGCACCAATTGATAATCAGGGAATGTGAAACAGTGGTGTAGGGGGTCAAAGAACTGGAAGAGAACTTTCATCATGTCTTCTTCAATGTTGGTGTTGACCAAGCTGAGGAGTCTACCATGTCTTTCGCTGAAGAGAGAATTCTCGAGAATCCTGGATGTAAGCTCTTTGAGTTGAAGAGGGACCCTTATAAGGTTGACTTGAATTGTTTTCCTGCGGAGAGACTCCATGTCCTGCAAAACAAGAACAAAGATGAAGATCTAAACCCTTGAAATGGTTAGCAGATGCATATGATGCTTTATGATGTATGCAAAAACACATGTACAAGCAAGTCACACCAAAAACCCTAGTTTCAGGCTTGCAGGAGGTTTCATAGGTAAGTACCCTCTTGAGTTTAGTTGGCTCAAAACCTGTCCTATAAATAGTAATCGGGTTCTAAGGAGCTAAATATCATTGGATTATTTTCTATGTTCATCGTTTCGGTTTAGCCACTTAACTGGCGACCAAAATATTCCAAGAAAACAATACTCAATGAGTGTAGTATCGAGTATCTACCAACCTCGGACTGCACCAAAGTCAGTCATCTCACTACCCCTAAAAAGGCCAAGATGGTCAAGTAAGGTTCTAGGTCATTAGTGCTTAGTGACATCACTCAGCGCCCTCGTATTCTCTTTGATTGACTCAAAGGCTACCGGTACTCACAAATATGTCGCACTAATATAGCTATTGCTTCAACCGTGTCGGTATACCCCGCACAGTTTCCACAACGTATTGCTATCTATGAATGTTTCCCAAATCCGGGTGAAGGATTTATAGAACTCCGATACAAGCCCACAAAATTAAAAGCATACAAAGCAATACAAATGAAAACACAAGTGATCTAATCCTAAAGTTCACCTCACTTATAAAATCCCCAGAAGAGTCGCCAGTTTTGTGATCAGTGGGAACGAGAACTGACTGTTTTAATGCTGGTTCGCGTTTGCGTTTGTTTTTGCAAAGTGTCGCGGTAAGCAAGAGTCGCCACCGTCTTTTATTTTATCCAACAAGGGAAAGGAAAAAAGCACAGAAAAATTCCTTTTCGAGATTTCTCTCGGGTTCGGGAGGTAGATTATAGAAATGGAAGGTGTTAGCACCCTTTCTATCCATGGTTATCCACGGGCTCTTAGGTACTTGCTCACTATGTTTTCAAAAGCTTTGCTTTTCTTTGTGATTGTGGGTTTTGAAAAGAATTTTGTTTTTTGAAGAAAGTGTAAGTGTGAAAAGTTTTTTTCGTTTTGTTTTTAAAAGGAGCAAGTACTTGAGAACCTCTACCTACTCGAAAAGGAATTTAATTGTGCAAATGTCCTTTAGACAGTGCTATCCCACTATTGAGGAGTAGGTAGCACCGTCGTTGGAGTTTTTCGGGTCAATTCGATTTTAGGGACGTGTGGTCACTAAAGCAACGTTAGGACGTTTTAGTAGTAATCCTAATGTCTTAGATCATTTTTATCGAGGCAACCATTTCGAGGCAACTTATGATCTTGGGACAAAAGGACGACCTCTAAAATATCCTATACTTAATGACCACATTTGAGGCAACCAAGTGAGGTGTACCCTAGGAGTGGCATGTGCAAGTGTGTTGTTTTTCAGTTATATTATCTTTGTTTATTTAGGTGTTCTACCATTTGTTTTTAGATCTTGTCATGCAATCCTAGTTAGCATACATCTAAGCAGTTAATATATGTACAGGAATTTAAAGTGCGGGAAGGGTAAATCCTACGCTATTGCAAGGCTTCGGGGAGGGGGATTATTTACGTGTCCAAAAATTGGGGAATAAAAGCAGTAAAGTAAAAGTTTAAGCTAAACTATTACAAACCAGTAAGCAGTTACAATAAAAGTAAACACGCGTAAAACAAGGAAAAGAGACCTCTAAGAAATTTCTAAGTAAATAAGAAAATCTTTTTTTTTGTTTTTGGTCAAGAAAATATTTGAATTAAATAATCCTAGGTCTAGTTTATTTTAAATTGATAAAATGAAGTTAAAATAATTAATTAATTCGTTTACAAAATTAATTTGAAAAAGGAACTAACCTAATGTTTTTTTTTGTGATTTTTTGATTTAAAGTTAATTTAAATGATAAGGTCAATAAAGAAATAACGAAAACAAAAATAAAAATACAAAGGGCGCCCTTCGATCCAGGGATAAAAATGGGAAGCTTCGATCCAGCGAAGGAAATGTCTCCTTCGAACCAGAGAAAGGGTTGTCTTCTTCGATCCAGGAGGGCAAACTGCTTTTCGATCCATATCTGCAAGAGAAGCATTAGAACAATAAAGATGCAGGGCCTGGGTGTCGAACCCAGGTCCTTCGCTATTGTGTGCACTGGTCTTCTCAGGCTTGATCTGCAGTACAAGCGTTAGAAAAAGGAAACAAATACAAGCCTGGGTGTTGAACCCAGGTTCTTCTCCTGCACATACACCTGCAAGTTTGATCAAATGCTGGATCGAAACAGATCCCAGGACCTTACCCTATGCATGATCATTTCCTAAACTCAAATATGGGGTTAAAACTAGCACAATATCTTTACACCACCTAGTCTAAAGCATGGCTGTTTTGAAACCTTAAAATGGCATCCTGCACTTCCACACTTATATTTGTATGAATGATCAATAAGAACACAAAGATGCATATAAAAACAATTCAAATACTAATCGAAAGGCTGTGACCCAGAATTTTACCAAGGACTAGTAGGTTTGATGCGTGACTTTTGGATAACGCTTGGGAACACTTCCTACAGACATCAGGGAGTGAAAAAAGTGTTGCTGAAGACTCCTTCGATTGAGACTAATTATGAGGATTTTGATAGCTTTGGGGTGATTTACTGAGGAAGTGTATGCGTGTGGCTCTTTGAGGCAATTTTGCTGTGTCTTTTCTTGTGTAATTTTCGTGTATCCTGGATATGTATGCTGGCCTCTGTATTTATAGGAGTGTGGGAGTGCACGAAAATGGCAAGGGACAGCCATTAAAACAGGCCTTTAACGCCTTGGACAAAAAATCAAACACATTAAATTATTTCCTTTTTTGAAACATTTGTGTCCCTTGAATGAACCTGGACGCTTTTGGATTTCGAATGCTTTTAGGCCATGCTCTTCGATTGGTCCTGATTTGCCTCCTTCGAATGGACTTCCTGCGTACCCTTCAAATGGGCCTTCTGAATGCTTCTTCAAATGGTCTTGAGTTGCACAGAATCACTCTGGTCGAATCAGCTCTTTAGGAACAGAAAAGGCAAGAATTTGGCCTTTAACTCAGGAATTAAATCCACAATCAGCATTTAATTATTTCTATATTTGCAAGGGAAACATGCCATTTTCTCATGTTCAGTGTACCTGGACATGTTTGAGTGCCCTCTTGATGGCCTCTTTCGAATGGCCCTTGTCCAAATATCAATCGAAGGATTCCAATCGAAAGGCTCTGTTAACAGTCCAATCGAAAGGTGCTGTTTCATGCTAATTGAAGTACATGGCTAACATGCCTGTCGAAGCTGCCTTGACACAATGCTAAATCGAAGGATCCCTTGTCATTCTAATCGAAGGCCTGGCCCAGGGTGCCAATCGAAAGGCTCATTCAGAATCCCAATCGAAGGATCTTTCAGAATGCTAATCGAAGGGTGTTTACCTTGGTATTTGGTAAACAATCGCTGATCCTCCAAATGGTTACTTATTTGGTTACTCGCAGGATCGATCAGATTGATCCTAGGACATAGGTTGATTTTGAAGTTTTGATTAAATTGGATATTGGTTAAATGACAATAAAATAAAGAGGTTTTCAGTAAATTGCATGAAGAAAGGACTTGGTAAAATAAATAAGGCTTTAAATGAAAGGCTTCGACAGGAAAGTAAAGAAGAAAGCAAGTAAATTTCTGGAAAAGTAAATGACTTTGATTAATAAAGTTGGTGTTTCACACATACATTTCTCAACAATTCTTTCTCACACGCTGGGTACTCGAATCTATATGAGTGACTTTGTATAGAATTGTGAACACACGCGAGAAACTACATGGCTACTACTATTTATACTAAAACATCCCAAGTAACCGTCGGGCAGTTACACTGCTTCGAGATGATTCCACTTGGCACGTTCTCAACGTTCGACGCTCCAGATCTTTGCACGTTGCATTTGGTAACCGCTGGAAACCGTTTTCCCTCCAAACGCTTGAATTTCAAACTGCTCCACTCTGAACCATCGAACAACTTCGTCGAGAAGCATCTTCGACAAGAAACTCCTTCGACGTCGAAGGCAACCAACTTCTCCCTTGGAAGAAATCTTTTAAGTACCTTGCCATCTTTCGATGGGAATTTCGACGGACCTAGCCAGTCGAAAACATCCTTCAGCTTTAATGGCTGACATTAATAAAACAAGGGTGTCGAATTTAGGAGCCAACAAATTGCCCCCCAAGAATGCCTTATTTCGACTCTGAAAGAAAAAGGCATTCTTTGAAACGCCATTCGACACCTGTCTTTTCACGCTTAGTCACAAATTAACTTGTGCACTTTTTGTTGTCTTCTACCAACCACTGGCAATCCCAAGAAAATCATCATTTATCTGTACCTAAGACGTCATGTCAGTACGGCGTGCAGTGCCAAACGTCATTTCAGAATTTGTCATTATGACAATTCCCAAAAACGAGGACGCACGCTGCGTCCCTCTATTTCTGCAGAACGGCTAAAACAACAGGGGGATGCCACGTGTCCCACTATCTCCTGCAACATTAAATGGCATTTAATGTCCTCGGTTTTGGGGATTTTCCCCCACCACTATAAATAGCAGTAAGTACCCCATTGTGGGACTTTTTACGCCATCTAGCTATCAGACTTCTCTATTTTCATACAAACTTGTCATCTTTGCAAAACCCTTTCTTTCTTCACTTCGTCTTCAACCTCACCATTAACAATGGCATCTGGTTCCAATGCTCCTAGCGCTACCGTACCATCTGGAAACGTCAAGCCTAAGGTTTTCGTCACCGCTCCAGTAGTAACTGCTACGGGCCAACGAAGGGTCCCTGAACCCTTGGACATCGCCGTACGTGATGCTTACTCACACCACCTTATGATCCCGGTTGGATATTCCAACCAGATCTTTGCTATGTCTGGCCCCTTGTATCCAAGTATTGCTGAGGCCATGAAGATCAAGAGTTATTTTCCGGTAGTTGAGAAACTCAAACCGGTTGCATGCGCCAAGAAAGACGCAGAAGATAATGAAGAGCCCGCTAAAGAAAAAATCGACCTTCGTTTCTTCAACAAAGGTGTTAGGGCTTTCAGGTCTGGCCCTAGCCTTACTCCTGATTACGTTGCTTGGCTGGAAAAGATGGAGAAGCGCCAAGCTTCGATCTGGAAAGATATGGGGATTTTCGACCTGGTGATGCTGTCGAAGACAGGTTTGAACTATTCTCCGGAGATGTTGATAGCTTCTCTACTTTTCTGGGACTACTCCCACTTTACTTTCCATCTTCCCTGTGGGATGCTGACTCCTACACTCTTCGATGTGGCCGCTATCACTGGCCTTCGACCCACCGGGGACTACTTCGATCCGGAGGAGATGTCGGAGGATCAAATTGGATTTTCTGACACCAAACCAACCTATACCACCTTCATCAATCACTACCACGACAGGTCGACAGATGCTGTGTCGGATGTTGAACACATAGCGTTTCTAGCCTTATGGCTGACTCGCTTTGTATTTTGCTCGAAGTCCTTACAGGTGACCAAGAAGATGGTCACTCTCGCCACTCAACTCCATCATGGCCAAAACATCTGTTTAGCAGAATTGATTTTGGCTAGCCTCTATGATTCGATTAGTAATGGGGCCACTCTTCTAAAAATTATCGAGAACAGGGCCAGTTTGCTACTTGCTAGGCCTTTTTGGCTGCTCCAACTGTGGCTCAATGCCACCTTCGAATCTTTCTTGCCTAAGAAGGTTCAAATAAATGAGCAGGCTCCAGAGATAGCGAACAGACGCGTCGAAGGAACCAGACTGGCTCTGCTGACGCCTATGGAAGATGGACTGGAGTTTCAGCAAACTTTTACCAACTTCGTTCTGATGTTTGCTCGAAGGAAAGAGTTTGCTTCGACTATGGCTCCGTTCGCTCGACGGAAGGTAGGTCCAGCATGGTTCACAAGGCCACATCCAAGGACGTCGAGTGGTCCTCAAGTTGACGAACATACAATACTGTGGGAGGCGTTCCTCACACCAAGGATCATGCCTCTTCGATTCAGGAGCTCTAAGACTCACTTGAGTCTGATTGCATACCAACCAAACCTGGTATCTCGCCAGTTTGGTATTATTCAAACCTTACCTTCTCCAATTTTTCCAAGAGAGAAGTCTATGTTGTACTTCTGCAATGATTACACCGAAGAAGCTGCCACTAAACATATCGGAAGATATGCTGGTCGAACAGTTCTCTCGTTGTTTGACTACCAGCTCAACTTTCTTTGCTCACCATCCTTCGAGGAGTGGTGGAAAAGTTATTATGCTGAGGAGTTTTTCGACGAGAAGGACTTCGTGGATGAGCTTCAAAAATCTTTTGTCCTTGTGTTGGACAAAATAAAGAAATGTAAGTTCATCCTTTCACACTACTTTGTCTTTCTCTTTCGACTGCTAGCCTGTTAACTATTTCTTTGATTTCAGTTGTTCGAAAGCCTGTAGCCAAGAAGGCTGTAGAAAGCCAACAGGGAGGAGGCCCCTCAACAAAACCTCGACCGCCGGCGAAGACTACAGCGCCGGCGAAGACCACAACCAACCAACAGGGGGAAGGCCCTTCGAAGAAGCCTTCTGTATCGGTAACCAGACTTTCATTATTTTCTTCTGGCTTTCGATTTTTGACTTTCGATACAATTGCTAAGTCGAATTCCCATTGGTCTTTTAGGCACCTTCGCCCAAGAAACGGCCAGCACTGGTGGTCGAATCTGGGAGCGATGAAGAAGGTGATTCTCCCCCTGCTCCTCTAAAAAGGCGAAAGCTGACGAAGGACGTTCCTGCTCCTGCTCTTGAGGGTCGAACCATTAGAATAAAGGTTGCTGGGAGAAAGCCTAGGCCACCTCCAGTGATCATTGAGGAGCCAACGGAGGAGGAACTAAACGTTCTTCTCAACAAGCCTGTCGAAAGCGACAATTCCAGCCCTGGGGCTGAAGCTAATTTACAGGTAATCTCTTAGATCCTTTCTGTAACTTAGGTGTAGATACCTACATTCGACTATGTCTCTTTCGATTTCTGAAGATTCTTCTTCTTTCCTTTCTCAGGACACCACTGAAAGCTCACCGCCAAGGACCTCTGAAACACTGGAGTCTGCTGAACTCAGCAGGCCACAAGAAAAGGGCTTGGGAAATGACGAAGCCCATACCGAAATAAATGAGGCCAATGCTGAGACGGTAGAAAAACCAGCAGAGGATCCTCAAACGGAAAAACAACAACCAGAAGAGGTTCAAGTGGTGGATCTGTCAGAAGAGAATCATGACGAAGGGGACCATGGCAATGCTGGCGAAGAAAACCAAGGTGCCGCTGGCAAAGAGAACCAAGGTGACACTGGCGAAGGGCACCAAGGTGACGCTGGCGAAGGGCACCAAGATGACGCTGGTACTGCCCCAGTCCGAGTCGAAGGGAAACAAGTCGAGACACCTAACACTCAACAGCCTCAAACCCAAGACAATGCTGTTGCAAGGGCTGCTACCTCAACGAAGCACAGGTCGAAAGAGGACTTAGAACTCTTGAAACAAACTGACCCTGTTATCTATCTCAACGCAATCATCGAGAGCAAGAGTTCGTCCGATGCTAGTCAGGAGGTTCCTACCCTGTCGGGGAAGTCCACTGAAACCTCTCCTCTTGATGAAGCTTTAGCGAAGGTTAAGGCCCAGTTTTTCAAGAAGGACTTGATGAAGGCTTTAGAGGGGGACCCCACTGCTCCATCATACTTGAGGGATGTTTTGAATTCTGTCGACTTGTTGGCTGTAGCTCCAGAAGTTTCAGGCTTGATCATGGAGTTACACTCCATGATTGATCAAGTCTCAGCAGATTATAGGCGCCAAAGGGGCTTTAATAGTCAGCTTGAGGTGTTATATGGCAAAAGTTCTTCTGCATGGACTGCTGTTTCGGAGACGACTTCTCGAATTGCGGAGTTGTCGAAGCAAAAAGCATCTACGCAGGAAGAAGTCGATGCCATCGATCGAGAGAATGCTTCCTTCAGGGCACAAATCGAAGAAATAGAGGCTAAGATAAATGCCAACACTAAACGCAAGGAGGAACTTCTTTCGACCGTCTCAGACACCAAGAGCCAAACTGAAATCAAACAAGGCCTGGAATTTGCTGAGAGGGCCCAGGGCTTCGACGCTCAGATTGCCAAGCTTGTGCAGGAGAACGCCTGGTGCAAGAAAAGATTGGAGCTGCAGCAAGCCAAATACCTTCGACTCAAGGACTCTGTTCCCTTCTGATTGATTCAGCTTTTGTAACCATATTTTGTAATCTAAATTCGACAACATTGCCATCTTGGCTAAAATTTATAAAAATTTCCATTTTGGCTTTTTATGGTTAATTTAGTTTTGTTATTTTATTATTTTATTTTTATCTCTTGGAGTGTAGGTTTGTATTTTTTCAAATATTTACCATTTACTCTCAAGAGCCTTTTATCTTCACCTAACTCTTCGACTTCATAGGCTCCACCAGAAAAAGTTTGGATAACTCTGAATGGTCCTTCCCATTTGGGTGACCATTTCCCCATGCTTCGATCCCTTCGATCCATGGGAAGAATTACCTTCCAAACTAGTTCTTCAGGCAAAAATACCTTAGGTTTTACCTTTTTATTATAAGAGTCTTCTACTCTTTTCTTCTGAAGCCTGAGTAGGTCGAGAGCGCGCAATCTCTCTTCGTCTAAATCCAACAGTTCGTCTAACATCATGTTCCAATAAATTTCAGAGGGAATATCATAATGCCTCTGAACCCTTGCAGATTGAAGACAAATTTCTGCTGGCAACACTGCATCATGGCCAAAAGTTAGCCTATATGGTGTCGTACCTATGGCTTCTTTTGGGGACGTTCGACAAGCCCACAGAATCTGGTCTAACGTCTTATGCCAATTCTTTGGTTTCTTCCCAACATGCTTTTTTATCAAGCCAATCACTACTTTGTTAGCTGCTTCGACTTGACCATTCGCCTGTGCATAATAAGGCGTTGATGTTAGGAGTTTGAAACCTGTTTCCTGAGCAAATTCCTGCATCTTTCGACCAGTGAAAACTGATCCTTGATCAGTTGTTATTGTCTCAGGGATTCCATACCTAAAGATAATGTTCTTTTGAATAAATTCAATGACATTTTCTTGGTCTACATTGACTAAAGGGATAGCTTCGATCCACTTAGTAAAATAATCAATGCCTACCAGTATGTATTTCTGACTCTTTGATGATGCTGGTCGAATCTCTCCAATGAGGTCCAACGCCCATCCTCTAAAGGGCCAAGGCTTCACTATCGAGTGAAGTTCGCTTGCTGGTACATGTTGGATGCCTGTATGGACTTGACACTCTTGACAACCTTTGGCGAACTCAACACAATCTTTCAGCATAGTGGGCCAATATAGTCCTTGTCGAAACAACAACCATTTCATCTTATGGCCTGCTTGGTGAGCCCCACATGCTCCAGCGTGCGTAGTCGAAAGGGCTATGTATGCCTCAGTTTCACTTAAGCATTTTAGCAATACCCCTTCAGGTGTTTTCTTGAATAACTCATTACCCATGAGTACATAACTCAACGCCCTGTACTTTGTTTTTCGTTCTGTCGAAGCTCCTGGATTTTGAAGATAGTCCACTATGGGTTTCCTCCAATCTTGCTCTGATAAATTATCTATGAACGAAATTTTGAAGTTACTTTGATCAGCATATCCTAGTCTCGTCGATTCCAAGTCTGTTGGTGATAGACAAGTTGCTTTTATCTTTTCTCGAACTTCGATTGCTCTTTGCAATCTCGTCTTTGAAATCTTATACCCAGATGCAATCTGTGCCAAGTCGTTGGCTATTTGATTTTCGACTCTGGGTATGTGTCGAATATTGATCGTTTCAAATTTTTTCAATAAACGATTTGCTATCACAAAGTACATAATGAGATTCTCTCTTATGCATTTATATTCCTTTGTGACCTGTTTAATGACTAACTCTGAGTCTCCCATTATTTCGACTCGAGTTGCCCCCAATTCCAACAATATCTCAAGGCTAGTAATTAGAGCTTCGTACTCAGCCTCATTGTTCGAACAAGAACCTGATATTTTGTACTTGAATGTTGTTGGAATTTTATCTGGAGAAATAATCAAGACTCCCACTCCTGTTCCATCTTTATGGCTGGAACCATCGAAGTAGAATTTCCAAGGCTCTATCTCCACATAATTAATATCCTCAACTTGAATTGAGTGGTCGACTATGAAGTCTGCAATCACTTGTCCTTTCACTGCCATAAGAGGCATAAAGGTCAAGGAGTATTCAGTTAATGCTAATGCCCACTTGCCAATTCGACTGTGCAAGATAGGTTTCGACAACATATACTTGAAAACATCAAAATGAGACGAAACATACACATCAACTGGTTTTATATATTGCTTGAGTTTTGTACAAGAGAAATACAGACATAGACACAATTTTTCAACTTCACTATATCTAGTTTCTGCATCGTTCAAAACTCTACTGAGATAGTAAATGGGTCTTTCGACTCCATTCTCATCCTCTTGGGCTAACATGCTTCCCAAAGTTTTGTCGGATGCAGCTATGTACAATCTCATACTCCTATTGCTACAAGGAGGCACCAAAATAGGTGGCTTAGTGAGGTACCCTTTGATTTTGTCGAAGGCTTCTTGTTGCTCTTGCCCCCATTCGAACCCTTCTTTATTCAGTCGAAGTAAGGGTGAAAAGGCCTGAGCTTTCCCACTTAGATTAGATATGAATCTCCTTAAGAAATTTATCTTGCCTGACAGAGATTGCAGTTCCTTCTTATTCGATGGCGCTTTCGCTTCCAGAATTGCCTTCGTCTTGTTCTGGTTGATTTCGATTCCTTTCTTGTGGACAACGAAGCCCAAGAAATCTCCAGCTTTCACACAGAACGCACACTTCAAAGGGTTCATCTTCAGACCATGTTCTCTCATTCTTTCGAATGATTGTCGAAGGTGGTCAATATGATTCTTCCTGGAAACAGATTTTATAACAATGTCATCAATATATACTTGCATAAAAGTGTTAATAAAATCATGGAAGATAGTATTCATTGCTCGCTGGTACGTTGCCCCAGCGTTCTTTAGGCCAAAAGGCATCACTACCCATTCGTAAGTGCCTAAGGCCCCAGGGCATCGAAAAGCTGTTTTCGACACATCCTCTTCAGCAATGAATATTTGATTATATCCTGAATAACCATCGAGCATACTCAGGTATTCATAGCCAGCGGCGGAATCGACTAGCATTTCCGCCACAGGCATAGGATATTCATCTTTGGGTGTAGCAGCATTCAAATCTCTGAAATCTATGCACACCCTTAACGTACCATTTTTCTTAATTACTGGCACAATGTTTGCAATCCATTCGACATACCTTGTAACACGTATGAATTTGCATTTCAGCAGTCTTTCGACTTCCGTCTTGATCTTCGACAGTACTTCTGGAGCGAAGCGCCTTGGATTTTGCTTGATTGGCTTCTTCCCAGGTTTGATTGGCAACTGAAGTTCTACCAATCCTCTGTCGAGACCAGGCATTTCGTCATAATCCCATGCAAAACAGTCTTTGAACTCTTTCAGCAATTGGATTACTTCCAACCTAAGTTCTGGATCGATTTTGGCGCTGATGTAAGTTGGCCTTTTCTCTGATCCTTCGCCTAAGTTGATTTCTTCTAAAGGATCTTGCGCTAACATTTTAATGTTGTTCGCCAAGGGGTCCTTTTCGAAGCCCAAAGGCTCATCGTCATAGATGGCGTCGAGCCTCTGTTCCTGCATTTCTTCTGGCATGATATCAGGGGGTTTTGGATCGAAATCCTTTCCTGGACCTGCAGCAGATAACTGTTGATCATTGGCCTGTGTGGCCATGTACTTCACTTCGGCTTCGAGAGCCGTTATCATCTTAGTTTCGGCTACATAAGCCGAAATTCGCTTCAAAGATTGTGACTCAGTCATTATCACTGAATTCACTTCCCCAACCAGTTGGTCGGATATCAGTTAACCCACTGAAGTCTATGTGGGACAAGTCTTCTCTGTCCCATTGGAAACCATGCTCAGGATGCAGGTATAGGGAACAAAAAGTGTTTGGCGCTGGCGCCATGTCGAAGTCAGGTGTTGGACATGGCCCTATGTGAGCCAAGTTCTTGTCGAAATCTGCCAACCCCAGGTGATTCACTTCGCCCAGGTAGTAGCTTTGATCTGCCTCTATGTTTTCGACCATCCCATCTGGACGCCATAGGAGCAGCCTCTGGTGCATTGATGATGGCACAGCTCCAACACCATGAATCCATTCACGGCCCAACAAAAGATTGTAGTTAGGTTTGGCCGATATGACCATAAACATCGTTGGTCGAAGGATAGATCCTACTTTGATATCCAGCTGGATCACCCCCATAGTGGTCCCTATGCCGCCCTCATAGTTCGACAGGACCATGTTATGAGGCTTAATGTCCTCATCCCTTTTGCCAATTTTCCTTAGCATAGAGTGAGGAATAATGTTGATGGTCGCCCCGCAATCCACCAAAATTTTATTCACAGTAGTTTCTTCGAGTTTAGCCCTTATAAATAAAGGCTTGAGGTGATTTTTCATCGCCTCTGTAGGTGGCTCGAAGAACCCATTTTGTTCCTCAGTGGTGCCATTGTCCATGACGAAATAGCACACTGGCCTGTGTTTGGCCATTTCTTGTTCCACTTCCCAGTCACTTGCTTCGACCTCTACCTGTCGATTGAATTCTCTGGGCAGCACTGAAACTATATTCACCATTATGTCCAAAGTATCATCAGACTCAGAATCGCCTTCGTCTTCGACTTCACTTTGGTTAGGCCAAACTAGCCTGTTGGTTACTGGCTCTCTTTCTAGAGGTTTCCTTTGCCTCCTTTGAGGAACATTCGAACTGGTTTCTGCCTTTGGTTCGTTGGCAGCCTCCCTTTCAGCTTTTCGTCTTCTTTGGTATCTCCTCCATTGAGATCGAGACATGGGATTTTTACCTTTGTAGTTGCTTGACACTTGTGCAACTTTAGGTGCAGCAACCTGAGGCTCTTTCTTTTGAGTCAAAGAGGAACCCCTTGGCACGTCGAAAGAGTGCCATCTCTCCTCACTTGGCCTTTTTCGACCAGAGGTTTTGTACCAAGTGTCTACTGGCACATTTGTGGGAGGCCTAAAAGTCAATGGCCTCTTTTCTTGGTTTGAACCTCTTTGGGAGGCTCTTCTGGGATCGTGTCGAAGATCAACATTTTCCCTTCTCTTATTCGCTGCTCTTACGCCTTGAATGTGCTCAGCAGCTTTTTTGTCAAAGATCGAACTGCATCTTGGACACAGCATCACCTCTGATTTCTTTTTCTGGCATCTTTGTAAAAAATCTGCCAAATTTTCATTTTCCCGAGGGAAAGCAGTCTTATTAGCTTGTTCTTGCCTCATGGCCTCTTCTGATGCTTTTGGGTCAGAAAGTTCGACCATGTTGATATTCATTGTATCTTTGTTAGCAAGAGTTAACTGCTTCATTTGTATCTCCAGATTCTCCGTCTGGCCTTGAACTGTGGCCAAGTGGGAACTGGGTTTTGGTCCAGTTTTTTGTGCTTCAGCGGTCTCCAACTTCGGGCTTTCGACCGCTTTCTGAACTGCTTCAATTGTCTTCCTGGATAAATTTCCAGAAAAACTGCCAAAGATTGGCATGTTGATGTGGTCCTTTGAGACTTCGACCATTGTGATTCCTGGCTTCTTCGACTGGCTCCTGGTTGCCTCTATCACGTTCACCTCAGAGGGCTCAGCATAGTGGGCTTCAACCTGCAATGGATTTGAGTCGACAGCCATGGGGGTTTTGTCAGCAAACTTCAACCTCCCTTCTTCGATAGCGTCTTGCACAAGATTCCTGAAAAGAAAACATTGAGAAGTTTTATGGCCCAAAAAATTATGATATTTGCAAAAACCTCTCTTCTTTCTTTGATCAAGAGGAGGCACTTTTACCCCTGGGGGTACTATCATTTGGCCATCTTTAACCAGCAAGTCGAATATTTCATCACATTTTGTGATGTCAAAACTATAAGTCTTTTTGGGGAACCTATCGTTGGTCCTTTCTGGACCAATGGGATTTTTCCCATTTGAAGGGACTAACAGTTTACAAGAGTATGGTGGCCCCTGTTTCAGTTCTGCTAAATCGACTTCTCCTTCTTCGACAGCTAAAGTATCGTCGAAGGATTCTGGATCTTCGTCATCCATCTCAACGTACGCTATCCTCTCTCTCTCTTGTGAGTTTTCGTTGCCTTTGCTTTTTCAGCTTTGAGGCGTTCTACCTGTCGAACTCTATCGGCCAGTTGGGCCATGTCTCTCAGGTATTGAGTGTCTAGCTTCTTCCTAATAGAATAATCTAAACCGCCTGCGGCTATTTCGACTAACTCATGTGCTGGCACTTGTGTAAAACATCTCGCCTTGAGCAGCCTAAACCTATTTAGATATTCGTCTATAGGTTCAGTGAAACGTCTCTTCACACTGGCCAATTCTTTCAGGCTTATCTTGGTTTGCCCCATGTAGAATTGTTCATGGAACAATCTTTCCAACTGGGTCCAATGATGGATCGAATTGGGGGGGAGAGTTGTAAACCAAGTAAAAGCGTTCTTTGTTAAGGAACTTGGGAAGTACTTGATCCTTAGGTTTTCATTATTCGAAATGTCACCTGCTTCGATCAAGTATCTCGCCACATGCTCGACAGTAGATTCTGTCGTGTCCCCAGAGAACTTAGTAAATTTGGGGACTTTGCATCTAGGAGGTAAGTCTGTCTGTAACACGTATTCTGACAATGGAGATGTAAAGTTGGGCCTTCGAAAGCCCATGTTCATCCCGTTTTGCGTCATGATCCTTTCGATCATGGTTGCCAGATTATTTTCCAAACCCGTATTTTGGTATTGGATATGCTGGACTACTTCGTCAACATTTTGGTTTCTGTTAATTAACCTTACCTCTGGGGTTATTACCCTAGGTTCCTCGACGGGTTGCTCCAATCGTGCCCTAAGGTTTTCTTCGACAGGCTGTTGAGCCTGGTTGATGGTGGTTTCTTCCTCTAAGAATATCCCCTGGTTACCCCTTATTTGCGCCCTTTGGGGCTGTCGAATAGGTTGGGGTACTCCAAAGAAATCAGCCAAACGCGTCATTTGTGCTGTCACTTGCTGATTCGATTGAGTAGTGTTTTGTATTAGAGGGTTTAGCACTGTACTCAAAGTCTGTGCCAACATTTGCACCATATCATGGTTGCTTTCGTCCATTTGTTGCCTCAAGACTGCTGTCGAGGCATTTGTAAGGCCATGGGCTACTTGGGACGTTCCTCCTAAGAGTTGGGTCCTATTTCTATTTGCCATGCCTACTCCAGAACCTTGGAGTGGCGAAGAGGCACTCACTAAAGGGTCTGAAAAGGTGGACGCAACATTCGTTAGGCTAGCCAATTCAGAAGTTGGCATACCATAGAGTGGCATAAATCCTGGTGGCGCAAAAGGCCTTGTGCCTAAATTTCCCCTTGGTGGGGGAGTTCCCAAAGGCATCCTGGGGCCCGTGAACGAAAGTAATGGCCCCGTTGCTGTGACCGTTACTGCTGGTGTCGAACCAACAGTTGTCGCTTCACTTACGGTCGTACTAACCGTTGTTCCCACGTTCGTTTGTGGGATTTCGTTATTGTTTGGCGGATTCGCCATCTGTTCCCTTCTTCTGGCAGTATTGTTATTGTTAGTGTATATTCTACCACTTCTCAATAACATACAACACTCCTCGAAAAGACGAGATTATTTTCAACAATCAACACACAGTCCCACCAGGTGTGCCAATTTGTTTACCTTGGTATTTGGTAAACAACCGCTGATCCTCCAAATGGTTACTTATTTGGTTACTCGCAGGATCGATCAGATTGATCCTAGGACATAGGTTGATTTTGAAGTTTTGATTAAATTGGATATTGGTTAAATGACAATAAAATAAAGAGGTTTTCAGTAAATTTCATGAAGAAAGGACTTGGTAAAATAAATAAGGCTTTAAATGAAAGGCTTCGACAGGAAAGTAAAGAAGAAAGCAAGTAAATTTCTGGAAAAGTAAATGACTTTGATTAATAAAGTTGGTGTTTCACACATACATTTCTCAACAATTCTTTCTCACACGCTGGGTACTCGAATCTATATGAGTGACTTTGTATAGAATTGTGAACACACGCGAGAAACTACATGGCTACTACTATTTATACTAAAACATCCCAAGTAACCGTCGGGCAGTTACACTGCTTCGAGATGATTCCACTTGGCACGTTCTCAACGTTCGACGCTCCAGATCTTTGCACGTTGCATTTGGTAACCGCTGGAAACCGTTTTCCCTCCAAACGCTTGAATTTCAAACTGCTCCACTCTGAACCATCGAACAACTTCGTCGAGAAGCATCTTCGACGAGAAACTCCTTCGACGTCGAAGGCAACCAACTTCTCCCTTGGAAGAAATCTTTTAAGTACCTTGCCATCTTTCGATGGGCATTTCGACGGACCTAGCCAGTCGAAAACATCCTTCAGCTTTAATGGCTGACATTAATAAAACAAGGGTGTCGAATTTAGGAGCCAACAAAGGGCTTCTTCAGAATGCCAATCGAAATGCTCCTCGAGAATGCCAATCGAAATGCTCCTTCAGAATGCCAATCGAAGAGTCTTTCAGAATGCCAATCGAAATATATTTAAAGTACCACTCAAAAATTTTCTTTTTTCCTCAGGAAAGAGTTTGTGATCAACCATGCAGGGGGAAGACTTTGGAAAACATGAGAGGGCAAATTTTGGGGTGCAACACAACACATTCGCACATGCGCACTCCTAGGGTACACTCCCACTTGGTTGCCTTCGTAAACAGTCATTGAGTATAGGTTGTTTTAGAGGTCATCCTCTTGTCTAAAAGATCATAATTTGCCTCGGATATCGTTGCCTCGGATAAATGATCTAAGACATTAGGGTTACCACTAAGACATCCTAACATTGCTTTAGTGACTGTATGTCCCTCTTTTGAATTGACCCTCAAACTCAAACGACGGTGCTACCTACTCACTAATAGTGGGATAGCATTGTCTAAAGGAAATAAGCATAGAATAATTCTTTTTTCGAGTAGGTAGATTAGTTCTTAGATACTTGCTCATCCAAAACAAAACTTTTTTCACACTTACACTCTTTTACAAACAAGTTTTCAAAAAACACTTCATTACACTCTTGAAGACAGAAGCAAGAGTTAAATCGAAGTCAAAACAAAAACTTTTCAAAGCCCACAAACACAAAGAAAACAATTTTGAAAATGATGAGCAAGTACCTAAGAGCCCGTAGATAACTACGGTTAGAAAGGGTGATAATACCTTCCCTTTCTATAATCTACCCCCCGTACTCAGAAATATCTCGAAAAAGGAATTTTTCTGTGCTTTTTTTCCTTTCCTTGTTGGATAAAATAAAAGACGGTGGCGAATCTTGCTTACCGCGACATTTTGCAAAAACAAACGCAAAACGCAAACCAGCATTTCAAAAACAGTCAGTTCTTCCACCGTATCACAACTCCCAAGTCATGTTTTTCTCTTGGAGCTACTTCTGATGCAAATGGTAATCTTGGTTGCTTCCCTTCCATACACACCTTGCATGACTTCTCAGGCTTCTTGATTGTAGGAATTCCACGTACCAACTTCTTTGATTTCAGATGCCCTAAGCTTCTGAAATTCAGATGGCCAAATCTTCTGTGCCACAACTCACTCTCCTTGACAACACTTGTTGCACTAAGACATTCAGAGTCTACAGTTTTAACATTCACCTTAAATGTTATGTTCCTTCCCTATTCTGACTCCATAATCAGCTTTTAATTACAGTCATACAGCTTCAGAAGATTGTCCTTCATGGTAACCGAAAAACTTTATCAATCAGTTGTCTCACACTCATCAGATTGTTTTTCATGCCAGGTACATACCATACATTCTGGATCACTGCTGCTTTCTCATTGTTTAGAATGATTCTGACATCTCCTATACCTTCTGCATTGAGGTATTTATCATCAATACATCTGATCTTTGTACTCTTCCCAGAGTCAAAATCAACCAACCATTTCTTGTTTCCAGTAAGATGGGTTGAACACCTTGTGTCCATATACCACCATTCTGATGAATTCATATTATCAGGTTCAGAAGCCAACAATAGCACATGTTCATCATCAGACTCTCCTGACTATATTTTCTTCTTCCGACTTCCTTTCTTTGTTCGACCAGTAATCTTTGGCATAGTGACCAAAGTTCTTGCAACATTAACACTGAACATTCTTCTTGTTAGACTTCTCCTTTCCCTTCTAGACATTCTTCTTCCTATTAGAGTTTGAAGCTTCTGACCTTTGACCATCATTAGTTTTCTTCCTGGCTTCTGACCAAGTCTGCTTCTGATACTTCTTACCAGAAGTTACTTTTAGAGCCTACTGCTCTACTTCTCTCTCAGAAGTTCTCTCATTCATACGCAACTCATGTGCCTCTAGACTACTTTGCAGCTCTTCAACTCTCATAGTGCTCAGATCTTTGGAATGTTCAATTGCTATCACAATGTAATAAAACAGAGAAGTTAAAGATCTCAATATCTTCTCAATGATTACTTGTTCAGAAAGAGTTTCTCCATAAGCTTTCATCTCATTAGTGATCAAAATCACTCTAGAGATATACTCAGAAATCTTTTCGTTGTCTTTCATGTTGAGATTCTCATATTGCTTTCTGAGAGACTGAAGTTTCACCTTCTTCACTGATGTGTCACCGCCGTAACATCTGACCAGTATGTCCTATGCAGTCTTTGCTGTTTCAGAGTCAACAATATTCTCAAACATGTTTGCATCCACACATTGATGGATGTAGAACAACACCTTCTGATCTTTCTTCCTTAGCGCCTTCTGCGTTATCTTCTGTGTCTCTGTTGCGTTTGTTGCTAACAGAGCATAATCATCGATGACAAGATCTAACACATCTTAAGAATCAAATACTACATGCATCTGGATCTTCCAACGATTCCTGTTTTTGCCATCAAACGCTGGAAGCTTGGAATTTATATCGCTATTTCCGTTCATCTTCAACCTTGTGCAATTCACTCAATAATTCACTAAAAGTGTTTCACAAATCCCACAGAATCAGAAAAATGATTCTCAATAATACCTCACTCTTCACTCGTGTTTCCAGTGTTTCCCCGTAGATTTTGAATCGGAGCTCTGATACCAATTATTGGTGCATAAAGGAGAGATGAAAGAAGAAAAGGAATATATTTAATGACGGCTACAAAATAAGGAACAATGAATTACATTGACCTACCTACTACTAGGCTATTTATACACAAAATTAAGATATAATAAAATAATAAAATATCCTCTATCAAAGATATAAAAATATATTCCTAGATATTCCTAAAATATAAATTAATTCCAACAATTTCACTATGACATGGTGTTGCAAAAGGTGTTGTCCAATAGTGGCATAATCTGTTGTCAAGTGTTTGTTTTTCATACAATTGTATGTGTTTTTGACATCTTGGAGACTGTTATCTTGGTCATTGATTATATTTGACTAGCACATGATTTCTATAAGACTGAGATGTATAACTGATCAAATATCATTGTTTGGTCTATTTCAACAGGTAAAATCATACCTACGGCGTGCATATAGTATTAATGGTAGTTTTGCTACCTTGTATGAAGTAGGCCTTAACAACAAGAATGAGGTTTTTTTTTCTGGAGTTGATTTAGTGTTCCTATTTTCTATTATGTATCCTATAATTAGAATCCATAAAATTATAAGGTGTGCACTTGGCTTTTTGGGGGATAAACAATATCTTTTAACAAATGATATTTGTTGAACACAACAGGGTCGTTGTTGTTGTCCATGTTTGTATAGATCTCGCTACTTGTCAAGTATTATATTTAAGTTTGAAAGAATTGGTTGTTTGTCAAACATATTTTCTGACAACTCACACATCAGAAGAACGGACTGCAACTTTTGTGAGGTTTTAATCCTATAACATTACTTGCATTTTGTTTTTCATGAGTTAGTTTTGTTCCATACCATTTTTTCCCTGTAATAACTAATAACCGATTTTATCAAAGATTTCCTATTTGATTTCTTTTAATCATGCAGGTGAATATGACATCTTTGGATGAGTAATTGGAAGTTTTCAATGACACGGAAATTAAAGATTTTGTAAGTGTTGTATAACACATGTTAATGAATTACTTATTTAACATTTAACTAATAAGTTATCATTAAATATTGACTTTTACTCTTTTCTTTTAAGTTAACTAATCAAGTCTTACAACTTATCAAATCTTTTTCTCTTTTCATTCCATCTACATGGTTCAGTAGACAGAAAGCTATTATATTACTGATAATAGACTTTTGTTTTGTTTAACTCTGTTTGGAGCCAAAATGTTTATAAAATTTGTTCTAAAACTTTTATTGTTGGTTCGATGTAGCTTTATCGCATGAACTCCCTAATGATCATTCAAATGTGCGCATCATTTATCGTAAAGTTGTAGTATTTTTGAAACAGTGAAATTCTGAGATATAAAATTGATATCAACTAATGCACTGCTTCTCCTCACAGTACACGGTTCAAACTTCCTGATATTCGCTCATCATCATGTTTTTATTGTACCACACATTAAATGATACACATATCATTAGGTTTTAAAATTTTGAACAATGCAATATCAATTTATCAATTTCTTAAGACTAGGGTAGTCAAAATTTACAATTTGAGATTGGTTGATTCTATAGTTTTAAAATGGTGTCATGCTGGAAGGAATAATACTTACTATAATGATTAAAACCGATGATGATGTAGGAGGGACATGTAGTTTAGTATTTTTACTTTACTTTGTTTGCCACGGATGATGATGAAGCGATAATTTTGTATTGCATAAGGTTGTCGTGAATAAAACCGATGATGTGTCTATTTTAAATAATATATATTTGTATAATCTTACATATCATCCAATTGAAATATTTGCGGACTTTAAAAGAATGTTACATGTCATTGAAAAATAGAAATGTTGTCAAGATGGGAATTTCATATTTTTATATTTTGAGTGTGAGAAGAGAACAGATTGTCTATTATGTTGGGGTTTTGTTTTTTCTTAATTGGTTTGATAAGTCGAATATATACTAAGTTAAAATATATATAAATAAATGATCCTTAACTCAATTTTTTAACTTAATCATAAATTAAAAATATACTATATTATTATTATAAAATTTCTTATCATAAAAGTGTGATTTCATTTCACGTGATCTCAAATTTAAATTTATTCATTTTTAAATTTAACAGTGAATTGACACCATTTTAAAATTTAAGAATTTACCTTTGTCCTCATTTAAAATTTTTTTTTTTAAATAAAGAAAAATAATTCTAACTATTTTTTAAAGTCATAAATAATAATTTGTCAATTATATTATTTTTTGGTATGATTTTATATGAATAGAAAAAATAAAACTACTATTTAAATTATTGAATAATAAAAATTTATTAATTCAGTATATACATATTAATGCGAACTCACAGATAACACACCGGTACCGTACGAACACATGATAACACGTTAGTATCGTGTGAACACACAAATAATATATCAGTATCATGCGAACGTTCGAGTAACACACCTCGTGTGAATGCACGAGTAACACAACAGTATTGTGTGAACGCACAGGTAATCATACCAAAAATCGTGTGAACGTCTAGGTTTTTTCATTTTTTGTATGAAAATAAAAGTAAAATTTATATCAGTTGTATTACTGACTTTTTCATTTTTTTATATATTTTAAACCACAGTCCAAAATTTAATAAATACAATATTAAACTTATTTATTTTAGATCATTGTTTTTTTAGACTTTTATGTAAATTATTTTTCTACTCATTTTCAACTAATTCTAATTTTAGATATTTATTTGTCTCATTTATTAACTTTATAAGTCTTTTTATTATTATAATTATATCAACCCTAAAAAATATTTTTTTTTCTATTTTTCACAATTATGTTTTATAAAGTATTATGTGTTTAATAGTTTTTATTAATTACCATTGATTTTTAAAAACTTATACAATAATTTTTCATCTTTTTTTTTTATTATTATTTAATATTTTAATATTTTTTATATTTAAATTTTTATGATAATTAGTGACAATTGTGTGATCTACATTTGTATTTGTGTTGATATACAAATATCTCACTAGTTTTTTTTATTAAGAATATATGAAAAATAAATTAAAAGAATTAGGAGAAATCATAGTAATAAATGTATAATAAAAATGAATATTAATGTTTTGTTAATATTATAAATTAATTCATATTTTTAAAAATATTTTATTATAATTTGAGAACAATACCCCTATCAATCAAAGTCGCTTAAAAATTAAAATAACTACTAGTACTACTTTACTCTTATTAATCAAAGTCAGATGCATACGTGGCATGAGTATGGGACGAACATATATTTCTCAACAGAGCCATCATAACAACTGTCTTCCTTGTCCCTTTCAGATTATGTTTCAAAATGGACCCTACCACCAATACCATCGTTTTTCACATGTCAGAAATATATCTATTATTATAATATTTTTATTAAATCATTTGTGATTCTTTTGTTTTTTAGTACCAGAAGAACTATTATGATTCTATTAATGAATATTTTAAGAATAAGAGACGTTTACAACGGAGCATCTTATTTTGAATACTGAATTAGGTTCATTTTATAATTTATTTCTTAATAAATATTTGATCTTTTAAACAATGGTGAACTTTTTACATAATTTCATAGGAGGATCAAAATAAGAGTTTTTTTTAACTAACTATTTTTTTAAAAAAAAATATTTAAATAACTACATTTTCAAAAAAATTTATTAAATTAACTATTTTTCAAATAATAAAATTCGTCATATAGAAGAGGCGTCACTCTATATTGGTGCATGCATGAAAAATAGAGAAGAGACACTACATTGCATGTTTTGTCCTCCTATGTAATGTCATACAGTGTGTCGCATGCATGCAAAGTTAAAAAGGAGGCGTCACCTTAAGTGGCTTGACAGTTGTATTTATTAATTTTTTAAAAATAAAAGTAATTAAAAATATTTTATATTAATATTTTAAATATTAATATTAAACTTAATTAACATATTGAAAGCGTTGTATAAAATATGTAAGCTTAATACTTCTTCGGGTTCAACATGATCAATAACATTTCGGTAGACTACTATTGCGTTTCTAGGGGATTTATTGTAATTCATCTCAGGAACAGACCACCTACATAGAAAAAATGGGTAATAAATTAATACATGTTGGTTATAGTATATAGTATGTAAAATTTGTGTTGTCGTAATCTTACTTTGTAGCAAAGGGGAAGACGAATGGTCATGTGTTATGGGGGTGAGTGTCGGCATTCTCGACCAGCACCATGTCTGAAGCAAAAAGGTGCAGGAATAGAAAGAACAGTTGTCGTTCAATGCATTTTTACACAAGAAACTATACATATATGCCAAAACAGCAGAGCCCCAACTATATGTGTTTATTTTATCAAAATGTCTTAACAAAGGTAAATACATGATATTAACAGTATTACCTGTTGTTTCAGAAAATAAAAAGTGACCAAATAATATCATTATGTAACATCAAGCTTTCACAATTTTTTCTTGCTCGATAGAGTTTTCGGTTATTATGAGACAATTATGATATTCTCCAAGAAGACGGAGATTAATAGCCTCTAGACCCTTATTCAAATAAACACGCTCCCAAAAGTTCGTCGCATATGGCGTTGCCTTGGTTGACTCGGATATTGACAATCTTACCATCGATCGGTAGACCGAATAACATGTACACTTCCTCTAGTGTGACGGTACATTCACCATATGGAAGATGAAAGGTGTGAGTTCCGGGTCTCCATCTTTCCACTAATGCGAAAATAATTTTATAGTCAACATGGTAATTGACTATGTTGAGTAAATGACCAAAACCGGCTTGTCGTAAGTACGGTTCAATTTGTACATCGTAAAGAACATACTCATGGATACGACAACGAAATCTTTTAAAATCCTATTAAAAACATGAATTACGTATAAGAAATATAAGATTTACGTATAAAAATCATAAGAACTACGGAAATCAAATTTGTCGACAAATAATAGGTATTGAAAAAAATAAACTTACAAAGATTTCAATATTGTTGAGAGTTCCTCTATGTTGATCACCCATGGTCAAGAGAGCCATTTTTTTATTACTCTTGTGTTCTTGTTGATGTTTCAAGAAATAAATAGTGTGTGAGTTATGATTGTGATGACCATATAACGTGAATGTTATATGTATTTATAAGAAAATATGGAGAAATACTATGCATTCACGTGAGAATGCTCTACATACAATTAACACATAGGCACCACCCTAGGTGACACATCCTTTTGTTTTTGCATTAATGCGCCATTCAATATGGCTTGTTCCTTTTTGTATGCATACAAAGCTGCAGCATGGCAGTGTTCAGATGGCATACATGCAAGCTTGTCGTTCACGTGACAAGCCACCCTAGGGGGCGCATGCTTACAAAAATTAGAGGACAAGCCACCCTAGGTGGCCCATCTGTTGTAATTTTAAAAGAGAAGCCATCTTGAATGGCGCATTAGTGTTATATTTCCCATACTTTCATCACTCTATTTAAGCGTCTGTTTAGGACGCATTACTGATATACATCCATAACTCACAAAAAATATAACTCATCATATAGATCATTCACAATATTATAGTATTGTTGCTCATATTAATGGTGAGACGTTCAACTGCAATAACTTCGGTTTTAATTTTCGTAATACCAATTTTATCAGCTTTCGGACAAACAAGAAATCAAGTTTTGCACGCTTCAAAGATAGACTAGAAGCAAAATTGCAGTGTATTTGTGATACGGTGGGAGAACTGACTGTGAGTTTTGCGTTTGTATTCGCACTTGTTCGGTTGAGCAAGAGTCGCCATCGACTTTTTATTTTATCCTAAAGGAAGGGTTAAAAAAGCACAACAAAAACCTTTTGAGATGTTTCGTGGGTTCGGGGGGGTAGATTATGAAAAGGGAAGGTATTAGCACCCTTTTCATCCATGGTTATCCATGGGCTCTTAGTTACTTGGTTTTTAGATCACTTGCCTTGATTTTTGATTGCTTGAAATTGTGGTGTGTGTGTGTGTGTGTTTTGAAAATGTTTTGAAAGAAGATGCCTTATCTTAGGCTACCCTTGTAACAATTCTTTACTCGAATATTTTACAAAGGTGTGTATCTTTTCGAAAAGATGTTTCAAAATGTTTTGAGAGTTTGTTTTGAAAGTGCTTGTGGAATGTGGTTTTTGAAAAGAAGGCAAGTGGTTTTACAAGTTGATCTCAAGTAACTAAGAGTTTTGTCTACCCTATTGTACTCAAAGGTTTTTTTTCTATGTTTTCAACCCTTTTTAACAATTTTGTTCCACCATTGAATTTGGTGGACAATCTTGCGTTTAGGAAGTTTGTTCGGGACGGGCGCGGGTCATCGTATGGACCATGAATGCAATTATGCCAAGTGTCTTTGGCAATTTCCTTTGAAGGGACTATGATCATTCCATTTAGGCAACATTCGAAAGCGTCATCGAGAGACTTTTATGATCATTTAAATTTGTTTTGCCAAAGATACTCGACGTGCAAGCATGGCCCATTTTGGAAGGCAACATGTGAGATTACCCTAGAGGGTGCAAGTGTGATTGTGGATTGATTTCATGTATTTGTCTTGTATTAGGTTATCTAGCGTTTGGTTTTATGTACATGCAAACCCTAGGTCTAACCATGGTATAATTGAAAGCGGTAAATTGCGAAAATGTAAAGTCTACGCTATTACAAAATAAGTATCCGGGAGTGGGGGTACAAATTTACGAATGGGGATGAGACTTAGGAATATAGTGTCCAATAAGTTACAACCACATCGAATCGATCAAATGTAAATGTAACGAATATACAGATATAAGAAAATGTGTATAGGGGCAATGTAAATGTATTGTGTAAGTGTACGTGTATACGTATATGTAATTATTTACAGGTGTGATAATGTGAATTTAAGAAAGTACTGTTAAGTATTGTTTTGACCTAAAGAAAAATTAAATGTTTATTTAATTTAATTAATAATCTTGTATTTTCTTTAATATATACAAAAAAAGAATATTTTAATTTAATATCAAGAATTAAATTATGTATATTAGAAAAAATGTATTTTTATTTGTTATGTACAAAAGATATTTTAATTAAAAGAAAAAAAAAGTATTTTCAATTTTAATTATATGGTGCAATAAAAATGTATTTTTATTATTAAAGTATTATTATAAAAAAAATATATTAAGTTAGAAAAAAAAAATATTGTTTAAAGATGTTATATATAAAAAAAGAAAAGTTAGTGTTAATTTATTAATAAAATACTTGTTTAAAAAAAGGGTTAAGCTAGTTAATTAACAAAATAACTTGTTTTATAAAAAAAAGAGTTAAGCTTCTGAATGGGCCTTGGGTGGTTGGAATGGGCAAGGCCCAGAGTTTGAAACAAACATTTTTTAGGGTTAACGCGTTTTATGTTCAGTCCAGAATGAGCTTAGGGTTTGTGCGCCGTTCGTTCGTTCTTCGTTCATCTTCTCCGATCGTTCGTCCTTTGGCCATGGTTGCTGACTCTCCCATTTGCCCAGCCATCAGCATTTCCTTCGCCTTCTTTCCCTCTCCATGGCTCAGTGAAGCGCACAAAAGGGTAATCCTCCTTCTTTGATTTTTCGCGTTTAGGGTTTTGATTCCTTTTACATGTTATGGATTACTGTCTTCTTTGATTGAGCATTTTGATTTTTGTTTGTTTAACGAGGATGAAAAAGGAAGGGAAGAGAATTTGACTACCTTTCGTTTGAGGGAGGAACGGTGGAGGTGCTCGGAGGCTCAGTGGTGAAGGGGATTGCAGGCGCTTGATGCTGGAAGCTAGCTTTGGGAAAACTTGGTATTTCTGTACCTTTTTGCCATCTTTAGGGTTTTGATGATGATATTGACTGAAAACCCCTTCGTAAATTCACCTCTTTCTTCTTCTCTTTTGCCTTTAATGCTTGTTGCTTTGAACGTGTTTCTTTGGTTGCCTTTGAATTGCCTGTGATGTTGCTTCTGTATCTTCTTTTACTTGTCCCTCAGTTGCCTATTTCGTATGCTATGCCCCTTTGATTTTCCTGTGATGTTGCTTTTTCTGAGGCTTGCCTTGAATGTGCTTCTGAACGTTGATTGCCTTTGGAATGTTTCTGAACGATTTGCCTTTGAGTTGCCTTTTAAAATGTGATGCCTTTTTATGCTGAGATTGATGATTTTACGCCCAATGATGAAGAGATTCTGAGGGTCTTCATGTTGCCTCTTCTGTTGCTTGACACACTTCTTTTTCTCTTCTCCTTTTGCTTTGAATATTGTCCTATGATGATGCTGTCTGAGGGTTTTTGTTTGGATGCTTTGATGTATTTGGTTAGGCTTGAAGCTGGACAGGTCTTAATGGCTTTGGTTGGTAAGGCTTCTGCAAGTCTTGGTCTTGAACTTGTTTTTGTTTAGGCTTGATCTTTGCTTGAGTTGATTAAGGCTTTTGGTTGATGGCTTAGGCAACTGGTTTTTGTTGTTTCTACTGGTTTATTGTTAGGCTTCTGCTTATGTTGAGTTTGACAGGTTGTGTTGGTTTGAAAGTTGGACTGGTTTATGACAGTTTGGCCTTAGGTTGAGCTTGATAGGTCTAATGGCTTTGGTTGGTAAGGCTAATACAGGTATTGGCCTTGAACGGGGTCTTACTGGTTTTGTCTTTTGATTTATGCTTAGGCAGGTTGGATGCTGAGGCAGGTTTAATGCTTGGGTTTTATGCAGGTTAATTATGTTTGTGTGTTTGAAGGTTCTCTCTGGTATGCTGTTTGGTGGTTCTCCTTATACAGTTTTGGTGTATTCTTTTGTATTGGTTTTTCCTCTTTTTATCCACTGTGTTCAGCTTTTGTATATGTTTTCTTTCTATCTCCTAAGCCTAAAGCCTAAGCCTGCTCTTCTATCTCCCTTCTCTTTCTCTCTCAGTACAGTTAATATATTTAATATGTTTGTGCTGTACTTTTTGTTCTGAAAGGGCCCCTTCTTTTGGGAAATGATGAAAAGAAAATGTATTTGCTTGCATAACAATTTTGCTCTGCATTCTTGTCTCTTCTTTTGACAACTTTTGTACTTTGTATCTTCTTTGATATCTTTGCCAAATCTTCTTTTCTTTGACAGCTTGGGTAGCCTTTTGGCATTTTGACAGCAAGTTTGAATTTTTCAGTTTGGTTTGAACTTGGAGTTTTGAGATTTGAACTTATGCAGTTTGACACTTTTTGAATTGTGCAATTTTGACTTTTGTGCATTCATTTTTTAGCAAATAAACATTCGTCCCTCTTTGTGAACCGGGAGAAATCCCGTGATTTGCAGAGAGGGTTAACTGATGCCAATCAGTGACCCTTAATGACGAACTGTCTTTTATTTATCTGTCATTATTTATTTATCTGCTATTTGACTTTTCCTTTTTTTTTTTCCTTTTGCAGATGAATAATTGAATGGAGGGGAGCATCACTAAATGAAGAATGAAGAATTAGAAAAAATAGGATAGTTTTCTTTTTATTTAAATTTAAATTGATGTAAAATCATTGCTTGTAATTAAATTATAAACAAGAATTGTACAAATAATTTAAGAATAAATAAAAGTTTTCACTATCCAATTAATTCTATTTTATCCTTTATTGTTTATTTATTATTTAAAATTCTTTGAATTAAAATAATTGAAAAATAAATTCCAATCACTTAATCTTAGAATTATAAATAATTTAAATAAACAAAGCTTTAGCAAGTTGAGCAGTTAAACCTGGCATTTCCAATATCCAAAGCAAAGCAACAGTTAATCAAAACACTGATCAGGCGCATTCCCTTTTCACTGATTTTTACCAAACACTGTAAATCCAAACTGCATGGATCTTTTGACTGGTTCAATCAAACAAACGTGAATTCAAACCAACTGCCTTCTTTTACTGATTAAATCAAACAATGCGAATTCAACCCAAATCTCGGAATAACTTGCAAAGTGCTGTAGAATTTAAATCCTTATGAGAACGTGCCCACAAAAACCCTAATTCCTGATTAAATTCCAAAGAGCGTTCGCCTGATCAAAGTTGAGCCAAAATCAACCAAAACCCTAAGCCAACTGTGTGGAACATTCCAGAGCCTTGAAAATCAATGAAACCCTAATTGTGTCCTGACTGACGAGAAAAGTCTGTTTGACCGATTCTTGAGCCAGTTTGAAAGATCAGGAAAAGCCTGAAGTTGTAATTTCTTGTGGAAAAAATGCGAGGGCAAATTTTGGGGTACAACAGTATTCTAGTTTACCAAATTCTTTACAAGTCTCCATTTCTATTTGACAACAACCAAGTCAGATTTTATCAACTAAATGTGCGTGACGATGATGATGTTCGAAACATATTTCAAACTCATGAATAATTCAGGTTCAATGAGATTGAGTTGTATGTTTTATTACAACAACCTGATCAATCTCAGGTGGTAGATCCTTCTCAATATTTTGAAGAAGAGGATGAATCTGATGAGGACAACCATCCCGAAGTCGATATTATTGACCAAAAAGAAGAAGATGATGAGTCAATGATTGACTTTATGGTCAATAATGATGATGGAGATCAAGAGCATGAACCTCTACCTACGAGTCATGCATACGACCCTCCGTTTCACATGACGAACTTGAATTTGGGGGAAGACGAACTAGCCTCAGATATCTTTCACAATCCTTATATGCAGACCGAAGGGGCCTTAAAAGTTGGAGACAAATTTCGTATAAAAGAAGAGTGTGTTAGAGCTATCAAAAAATACCACATGGAAATTTTAGCTGACTTCAGTATAGATCGAACTAATTCAAGGAGGTATGTTATTTTATGTCGTCAAAAACCAATTTTCCCTTTTCAGTTAACTGCACCTTACAGGAAGAAAAGTGATTCATGGGAAATATGTACCATTGTTCCACTCCACACTTGCATCACCACCGTTCTGATGCAGGATCATCGAAAACTTAGTTCTCAACTAATATGTCAAGAAATCTTGTCTCTTATTAGCAATGATCCATCATTAAAGGTGAGTACAATTATATCTCATATCGTTACAAGATTCAATTATACTCCCTCTTACAGGAAGGCATGGATCATGAGGACTAAGGAAGTTGAACTTGTCTACGGTAATTGGGAGGAATCATACAAAGAACTTCCAAGATTTTTTTGGTGGCACTCAAATATTATGTTTCGGGAACTGTTATAATTTTGGAGACACTCCCAACATTTACCCCAGACAAAACTTGTGTTAGTGGAAATGGAATATCTCATCGATTGTTCTGGGCGTATGAACCATGAATCAAAGGTTTCACATTTTGGATACCTATTATATTGATTGATGGAACTTGGTTATACGGAAAGTATAAAGGAACATTACTTATGGCAGTGGCACAAGATGGCAACAATAATGTTTTTCCGATTTCCTTCGCTCTAGTTGAAGGTGAGACAGGTGGTGCGTGAAATTTCTTTCTGAAGAATCTTCGATTACATGTTTCTCTTTAACCCAACTTTTGTTTGATTTCAGACAGACATCCATCAATTGTGAGTGCATATAATAACCCTGATAGTGGTTGGCAGGATCCCCCTTCAACACATGTCTATTGCATTAGACATATCACACAAAACTCCATGCTCCATATCAAAGACAAGACACTTCGAAAGAAAGTTATTAATGCAGGGTATGCCTTAACAAAACCATCATTCCAACACTATCGCGAAGAAATTTGGTTGACAAACTCAGAAGCATTAACATGGATTGATAACATTCTAGTGGAAAAGTGGACTCGGACATTTGACAATTGTCAACGATGGGGCCACATGACAACAAATTTGGTGGAATCATTGAAATATATCTTCAAAGGCATCTGAAACCTACCAATTACTGCATTGGTTAGAGCAACATATTTTAGGTTGGGATCATTGTTCGACACAAGAAGTTCAAAATGGAGGGCAATGTTACAATCAGCACAGTTGTTTAGTGAGTGCATAATAAAATCATTTAACGAGGAGGCTGCCAAAGCAAACACCCATAGTGTCACCGTGTTTGGCCGTATTAAAGGTTGGTTCAGTGTACAAGAGACAATGGATCATAATGAGGGAAGGCCAAGGGGATATTATCGGGTCGAACTAGATAGAAGTTGGTGCATTGCGGAAAGTTTCAAGCATTTCACATGCCTTGCTCTCATGTCATAGCGGCATGTTCGCTTGGACCCAATAGGACATATATCCCCTGTTTACACAGTAAAGAGTGTTTTAAGTGTGTACATCAGTACCTTCTCTGTGTTCGCAAAGGATAATTATTGGCCTGCATATCAAGGGAACATTGTTTGGCACAATGAACAAACGCGAAGGAAGAAAAATGGGCGCCCCAATAGCACTTATATTAGAACTCAAATGGGTACGGCCAACAAAATGATAAGATTATGCAGTACATGTCGTTTTCCCAGACACAATCGAAAAAATTGTCTGAATATTGAGTCTAGCTCTGCAACCTAATTTTTTTATAGCAAACTTTCTGGAGTAATTAATTTGTTGTAAGTAAGAAATTTAAATTTAAATTCGGGTTTTCATTTTGTCTTCAATTTATCATTCGATTACAACAACCTTCAGATAATGGCCCAAAAATTACAACACGACAAACTTAGGACAACAACACAACAATATGATAAGAAGACAAAACAACTAAACACATCATAATATACTAAGAGATAAAAACCATCAACATAATATCGTCTGGTCTAAGCATCATCATCATGACATCAGCGTCACATCTTACCTTTTTGTATGATCGACTTACTCCATTTTCGTTCTCACTGTAATTTGTCTTTCTATTTTTCTGATATGTTCACCTTCAGAAATGCCTCCTTCCTACCAGCGAATCAAGTGTCTCTGAAAATGTTCGAATGTCTGCGTGTTCCAGAGTTTGATCTTAATCGGAGGCTTTTGTCGCTGAAAAAATAACATGTGCGTCTCTTTTGATCAGTGAAAACCTTAGCAATGGAGTGAAAAATATTGACAAGGGAGTGGAAGACATTTTCTAAGAATGATGTGAGAAATGGTGTGAAAAAATTGGTGAAGATGGGTGATTGCATTTATAGAAAACCATATACAATTATCAAGCCATCCAAGTGTTGGCTGAAGATTTTGATAATACAGTTCGAAATGAAGCAAGTTGGATGTTTCGTTGGAATAAAGCAAGATGTTACGGTTCAGAATGGTAGAAGCAGTTCTTCGAACGAACATGTCAAAGCTCGGAGCTTCGAGTGACAGTTGTGAAGATATATTTAAAAGAAGCCTCGAAGTGGTAACAAGACTGTGTCTAAGAAATGAGTTCGAAGCGAAGAGTGCCAAAACATTTGAAATTCAAACGCAAGCGGGATGTTCAAAATTCAAATATATATGCGCTGGAGCGTTCGAAGACGCGTAGAAGCTAGAAAGAAGCAGTGCTCTGCATGTTCTGAACGTGGCAGAATCTTATAGGCAAGATCGTTATGGTCGAAGTAGTATAAATAGAAGTCTTAGCGTTAGGATTTCGTGTGTCATATCTATTGTACAAAATTCAGTAAACATTCAAAATACCACATGACCAGGGAAACGAATGCTCGAACAATATACGTATGATAACACCAAATATTTATAATTCAGTAAAACTCTTTATCTTTTCCAGTTTATCTTTTATCTTCATGTCAATGTCATTCAACACCTTTACCTTCAAAATCATTTACTTGTTTCTTGCATTTAAACGCTTCCCTTCTATTTCGAATCCTTCACATTTCAGAAACTCTTTTACATTTCATGCTTTTATGTTCATGCTTTTTCATTAAAACCTTTACATTCAAAATCATTTACTTGTTTCTTGTATTTAAACGCTTCCCTTCTATTTCGAATCCTTCACATTTCAGAAACTCTTTTACATTTCATGATTTTATGTTCATGCTTTTTCATTAAAATCTTTACATTCAAAGTCATTTACTTGTTTCCTGCATTTAAACGTTTCTTCTATTCGAATCCTTTACATTTCAGAAACTCTTTTATATTCATCCTTTACATTTCTTTGCAATCGAATCTTTATTCATACAATTCAGTTTCGTATGTTTTTACTTGATTATGTCATTAGACCCTTTTAATATGGTAATCGAAGTGAGTTGAACCCCTATAAAACATTCCAAATACAAATCCTAACTATGAATATCAGATTTACAATTAGAGTTATCCAAACGACCAATACCTCATATGATCAATCTAGTCGATCCTGCAAGTTACCAGAGAGATTAAATAACAGTCATTAAGATTATTTGATAGTTTGGAGGACTAGCGGTTGTTTACCAGAAATCACTGTAAACACCAAGATGACGCCTCCTCTTTAACTTTGCATGCATGTGTCACACTGCATGACATTACATAGGAGGACAAGTCATGCAATGTGGCGCATTCTCTCTATTTTCCAAGCATGCGTCACACAGAGTGACGCCTCCTCTGTGTGGCGATTTTTTTATTTAAAAAATGATTACTTTAATAAATTTTGAAAATATAATTATTTAAATTTAAAAAAAAAAATTTAAAAAAAATCTCAAAATAAACTTGAAATTAATGTGTAAATATAAGTGACTATTAAAATATAATATTTAATGAAATTTAAACTGGTCAAATGGTTTGCATCATGATATCGAACTTGAGAATTTGACTATAATTAGCTAAAACCTCTCAATGGTGTTTTTCAATTCTTTAATTAATCACCAGTACGTTGAGAAATGAACATTATCTATCCTCTATGAGTTAAGTACGATTTTTAAGGTGTTTAATGCATATAAATAAAACAAAGCAAAGCATATAAATAAAGGGATACATAATTTTTTTCCTTTTTGGGCTTCGACTTTCCTTCTTACAAAAAAACAAAGCAAATTGATAAAGAGATAAAAAAAAAAAGTAAACAATTTCTTTGGTTAACCGTGTGTTAAGAAATTTTTAAATAAGATATTTATGGACAAAAATTAGTTCTATTTGCTAAAATAATGTGACTTACATAAATAAATCTTGTTAGACTAAATTATGTAGGGTTTATTTGGTGTCTCGCGTTCGACTTGTTCTTCCTTCTTTTACGACATTTCTCATTTCTTTTATCACATGTATGATAGCCATTTTTTTCTTCCTTCTTTTACGACATTTCTTTTATCACATCTATGATAGCCTTAAAAATGTGGCTCATTACCAATTGCAGTTTTAATTAATATTACTATGACACAAAAAAAGTCACATTATCTAATTTTATTATGCTTTGATTGATTTTGATGTTTTCTTAGCCCTTGTGAACTTTACTAGACTTGAGAAATATTTAACTCACTCCTTTTTGGTTGCCTTTACATTAGACTGACTAATAAAAAAACTGTATTGTCGCACATGTTCCGTCTGAATTCATATTATATATTAATGAATAAATTATTAAGTATGACACATTATTTTTAGTTGGATAACATTAATATAATTATAATTTATTTTACCGTTCATAAATATTCAATTAACTTCAATTATATAATAATAATATATACCTGCTTTTAAACATTAATTCATATTTATAATACATCATACAATTATTTTTATAACTTCAATTATATAAAACAATAACAAAAGAAATAGTTAAAAGATAGACATTAAAATAATCAATTAATAACTAGTATTTCATAAATACATTCACATCTACTAGTAAATCCAAATAAGTTAACAAACCCCATTTAAATTTAAATGAATTAGTTCTAAAAATTTATTTAACATATTTTATATATTAGTCAATTTTTCCTAACCTAAAATATATGATAGCTCCGTCAAATTTCAGTTTTAAAATTTTCATATTATATTATATTTACGTTTTTTACAACCTAAAATGTATGACAACTCCTCATTAAATTTTAATTTTAAAACTTTCTTATTTGAATATATTTATAAATTTTACAAATCTAAAATATATAAGAATATCCCATCTAGATTCACATTACATGACTACCAAATCATCATTTACGAAGTTTAAATTCATTCTTCAATAAAATTTATTTGCACTTTTTAGGCCTTTTATCTAAAATCAATATATTTTATAATCAACAATATAGTTATTTATTTAGATAATAAATTTATTTTGGGAAGCTATCTTTTTAATTATTTAAGAACTATAAAGACCAGATTTATCACTTAGTATTCATATTGAGAAAATAATTTTTATTTTCTATTAATAATTATATGAAGTAAATATCTTTTAACAAAATCATGGATTTAATCCTAATTATATATATAATAGGAGCATTTTTAAAATAAAAGTTGTGATACATGAAAATTTGAATCCATGAAAATTAGGATTAAATCCATGATTTTGTTAAAAGATAATTTACTTCATATAATTATTAATACAAAATAAAAATTATTTTCTCAATATGAATACTAAGTGATAAATCAAACATATATATTTTGATAATTGTTCAAATTGTGATGCAATCTTAAATAGTCAAATTGAAATCTTAAATATTTATTACTCTGCATTGGAAATTTAATGAATTGATCTTTCCATTATTTCTCATCTATCACAAATATAAAATCATAATACATATCCCCTGTAAAATATTTTAAAATGATAATAGTTACTTGTTTTTTAATATTTATTTATTTAATTACTATTATTAATAATTAATAATAATGATTAATTATAATGAAGAAAGATAAAAATATGCTCCTATTTCAATTATACCCTTATTTCAAATATTGGCACTTGACTAATAAATATAAAAAAAATATACTTATATCTAATTTTTGTTAGACAATTATACTTCTAAAATCACACCCACATGAAATAAATTTTAAAATCAATTATTTTTCTAATTTTATTTATATACTATTAAATTAAATCTATTTTGTTTAGAAAGTAATCAAACCTATTTATTAACTATAAATTTATTTATTTACTATTTACATTCACTATAAGAAAAAATTGAATTAGTTTGAGATAAATGGTTAGGGGTTAAACTCCTTGCTAAATTTACTTTTAGCTTGGGGTAACCTCCTGTCTAAATAACATAAAAAAAAATTTAAATTTGGTATGTCGAGGAGCTCTCCGTAGCTAAATTTTAAGAGAGAATTTGAAAATAAATTTGTTGGACGCTTGCGAGGGGTTTGCACTTGGGAAAAAGGAAAAACCATTAGCGAGGGGAGATCACCTCGCCCTACAAAATATTCGTTGGCCATTTGCAAGGAGGTGATCACCTCGCCAGCTAAGTTGATTTTTTTGCGAAAGACTACCCCCAAGCTCACTGTCACGTTAGATCTTCTGATCTGCTCCATCTGTGAACCGACCTGCGCATTGTAGAGTGACTACAACTTTTTAGCAGTTAGCGAGGAGCTAGCCTCAAGCCACACGACAACTTATGTTTCTAAGAATTCGGTGCCATTTGTCTTGCGTTTGTAGCTTATAGTCTCTTCGTTTCTCTTCCCTTCTCTTCATTTCCATTCATTTCCAAAGCTTCTGCAACTCTCTCATTTTCAAATTCTTCTTCATTTTTTTTCTCCATTAACACTACTATTTTACTCTATTTGAAAGTTTTATTTTTCTATTTCAAAGGTAATAAAGTTATTTCTATATATTATTTAAGATATATGTTGTTATATTAATTTATAAATTTTGATTTTTATTGGATAAAATTCGTAGATATTTATTATATTTTTCTCCATCAACACTAACTTTGTTTAATAAAGCTTCTTTATAAGGTGTGTAATTTATTTTTATTTTTTATTGAAATTTTTTCTGAATTATATGTTAGATTTAGATGAATTAAACTGATTTAAGTATGTATTAGATTTAGTTGATATAATTAGGTATGTTAGATTTGGTTTATATATATATATATATATATATATATATATATATATATATATATATATATATATATATATATATATATATATATATATATATATATATATATATATATATATATATATATATATATATATATATATATATATATATATATATATATATATATATATATATATATATATATATATATATATATATATATATATATATATATATATATATATATATATATATATATATATATATATATATATATATATATATATATATATTAATTTTTATTCCGAAAATAAATTATATATTTTATATATTATGTTATATATTAAATATGTATAAATGTGTTATATATTTTAGTTTATATATTATATAATTAGTTTATATATTATATTTTTTTATATTCCAAAAATATATTATATATTATATATTTCATTATATTCAATAGTATATTAAAACGTTTTATATATTATATTTTTTTATTCCGAAAATATATTATAAATTATATATTTTATTATACTAAATAATATATTAAAACAATTTATATATATTATATTTTTTATTTCAAAAATATATTATATATTATATATTCCATTATATTAAAATAATTTTTATATTTAATTATATTAAATAGTTTATATATTATATATTATATATATCATAAAAACAGTTTATGTAAAAAAATATATTTAGTTTATTTAATTTATATAAAAAAATAATTTAGTTTATGCAAAAAATACCAAATATTTAATTAATCTAAATAACAGTATATTTAGTTTATAGAATAAACAGTATATTTAATTTATATCTAATTTAAATGTTTAATATGTTTAATAAATATTTAGTTTAAATAAAATATAATATATTTAATTTATATAAAAAAAACATTTTATTCAGATCATAAATGGTATACTTAATTATTTTGGAAAACAATATACATTTAATTTATATAAAAAAATTATATTTAATTTATATAAAATATAACAAATATTTAGTTAATCTAAATAATAGTATATTTAGTTTATAGAAAAAGCAGTATATTAAGTTTATATCTAATTTAAATATTTAGTATATTTAAATAAATATTTAGTTTAAATAAAATAAAATGTATTTAATATATATAAAAAAAACAGTATATTGAATTTATAAATAGTATATTTAGTTATTTTGGAAAATATTATGTATTTAGTTTATATAAAAAAGGTATATTTAATTTATATAAAATATATGAAATATTTAGTTAATCTAAATAATATTAGTATATTTAGTTTATAGAAAAAACAGTATTGTTATTGTTGATGGTAGTATTAGTATTGTTAATGTTGTACGGAGAATGATAAATTTAATTATTTTGTAATTAACTCAACAGTTTTAGATTATGCTATAACTATTTTTTTATGTCATCTACTTAGCGTGATGAGTTGGGCAGAACTCTGCTTCTTAATGAGCTCTATAAGGAGACTCATCTAAAAAAATGGGCAGTTTGTTGATGAGTGCTAAAAAAAAACTCAAATAAGTTTTCCTTAAACTTAATCATTTTATTTATTTCTTGTGTCTAATATAATTTAAATTACAATAACATATACTCTTTTTAATAGGAGGAGTATGAAAAACAACTTGCCCTAAGATTATCAGAGCATCCTAAATATATTCCACCTCCGTCGAGATTTTCCACTGATCGTAGTCTGAGTTTTCAGACTTGGCATGATGTATCTCATGGGAAGAGAAAAATGGGAGAGTGTATGGTGCTGGAGGCCTCGTTAAAACAATTCGGCGGCATGATAGGAGTTTCAGAATGAAAATTGCTGATGGTGAAGGATCATCGACTCAACCTTCACTTACCCCAGATATGATAGAAACTGTGAGATCATTAGCGCACTCTGAGGCTGCCCGTGAAGTGGAAGCGAGAAATGCTGAAATAGAAGAATTGAAGAAGAGACAAAGAAATATGGAGGAAGAAATGAGAAAAAAAACTATAGAATATGAGGAATCTATGCATATTTTTCAACAGCTTATACAACAATTTGGAGGGCGTGATAATCAAGGGCAAAATGACGATGAACACAATAACACCGATGAAGAAAATTAATCTTGATCAATAACACTTTTTATTTATAATTTTAAACAATGTTTTTGTAATATTTTTATTTTAATTCAGTATTTTATTAATATAATATTAATTATAAATTATATTATTTATTATATTTAAAAACATATTACTGATATTATTAATATTGAATTTTTTATTTTATTAAATTATAATATTAAATTTTATATTATTATTAATATTATTAATTTTGAAATTCATTAATTATAAATATAATAATAATAAGAAAACGAAATATTTACGTTTATAATTTAAAAAATAAATTTTGATTTTTAGTTTGGGCTAATTCCCCTAGCTAATGTTGTTTGCACACTCTCTTCCACACTTCATGCACACTTCCTGCGCCACCCTGCGTTTTCTGAGCGTCTGCACCAAAAACAATATGACATTTAACTAGGGGTAAAGCCTCTAGCCAATGTACAACCAACTTTTGCCTTTAGCGAGAGAGTTAGTCCCAAGCTAATTGGTTAGGTGCTTAGCTCCTCACCACTTGTCAGCGACCAGTGATTAAGTTAGGGGATTTAACCTCTCACAAATGTTAATTTTATGAGGTGGTTTTTGACTTAGTGAGGAGTTAATCCCCTAGCTAAAAGATTTTTTTTTCTTGTAGTGATTATCTACTACTTGAAACAATCAATCATATCATATATTAATTAAATTTTATTATTTTCTTATAAAAATGTCATGTTAATTGAAATCTATTGATTAAATATAGCATATTAATTTTAAATTTTAAATTTTAAACTTTGGCATTTTCTTTATATATATATATATATATATATATATATATATATATATATATATATATATATATATATATATATATATATATATATATATATATATATATATATATATATATATATATATATATATATATATATATATATATATATATATATATATATATATATATATATATATATATATATATATATATATATATATATATATATATATATATATATATATATATATATATATATATATATATATATATATATATATATATATATATATATATATATATATATAGACATGTACCAATAAGAACCTCCTTATTTAATGAAATAAATCTATTTTTATCCGTGTTAGTATTATATTTTTGAGCCTATGAGATTACTCTCATGTCATTTTCATAGGCGTAGCTTGAATCACAAGTTAAAGTTATCAAAACTGAAGTTTTAGTGAATTGATTCGAATCAAGCACAAAACATGATTCGAAACACGAGTTGTGTTGGGAAAGTTTCTGTTTGAATTGATTCATATCACACAAATACACATGATCCGAATCACAACCTCATGTGATCCGAATCAAGCACATATCATGATTCAAATCAAATCCCTTTTTTAAGCTTCATTTTTCCTCTGTCCTAATTGATTTGAATCATAGTTTTTAACTTGATTTCAATCAACAAGTTCAAGAGTCCAAAATTGATTTGAATCATGGTTTTCACTTGATTTGAATCATTGCTTCAAAAACTCATTTTTCACATTTCATGTAAATAACTTTTTCTTTGATGAAAGTAACAAGTGTGTCAAACCTATGGTATTACCCATACATACATTGATTAGTTTCTTTGTCTTCTCTTCTTAGTGTGTTCTTCTTTACACCATGATTTTTTCTCTTCTCCTTTTACAAACAATCATTGATTGTGAATTCATGTCAAATTCATTATTCTTTTTGCTGCATCTTATTTTAGGCAATTATGTTGTTGTGTTGTTTGATTTAGAGAGTGAGTTGATTAATCTTGTTGTATTTTATGATTAATCAATCTCAAGAATATCATCTTTACCAAGACTGATTCGTCTAGAAATTTGTTAGAACTTTCTGTTGTATTCTTCTTTCACATTCATATATACCTTGACTAACACCTTGTGTTGTAGTTTGGTTTGTCAGATTCTCGGAAATTGTTCATCGTCTTTATCCTTAGTCATAATTTCATGTCTATGGTCTCCAACCTCTAAATATTGAGAGATTGAGAGAGACTAATGGTATATTAAGTTATCTAATATTTTTTGTGTGAAGCACGAATGTGTCGACACATACACATGAATTTTGTGCAGAAACTGATTTTTCCTTTATGAGACCAATGGATAACCAAACCAAACTTGCTCTATATGCTTCTTAAGGTTCCTAATGACTTCTAATGCAAGGGTGCACACAAATACTCAAAGACACAATTCAATATACAGAAAAGCTAAATCAATTCCTAGTTTTAATATCATGCAAAACATTTAAAAGGGAAATACATCCACATACTCCCCCCTTTTTATGATGGCACAACCCAAGTCTTTTGGTGATGCTTTAAGTGTCTTCAATAATAGCTCCCCCTGAATATGTGCATCCATTTTTTTCCTTATACTTTTCCCCCTTTGACAACATCAAAAAGAGAAAAATCAAACAATGAGAAGTATCAAAATTCACACAAATACGAATATATCACACATAGGCGTTTTACAATAGTAAGAGTGCAAATATACATGTTACCATAGACAAGATGTTATGCAAAACTGATAATCAAATAAGAGGCCAGACAAAACAAAATATGATAACCACACATGATAATAATTATGTGAATTAAGGTAACATAGATAAGCAACAATATAAATATTTAAACTACATATTGGTTTAATACATAAACAATCATTAAACAAACTAAGTTGTGATATGCAATATGCAAAAAAATGCATGAACAATAGCTAGACAAACTCCAAGCCAAGTGATCCACGAATCTTTCATCATTGACGGCCCCTATAATTTCCCCAAAGATATGATCTTTCACCATTTTCCATTTGGTTACGCATGTCATTGTATAATTGTACACTTTCTTCATGATTGGATGAGCCAAGGTTCACGGCACTTCTAAATTTATTGTCCACACTGGTGAAGAAGGTGGGCATGCTTTGCTGAATTGAAGACATTTATGTAGTTGCAGAAGACCCAAAAAGATCAAAGTTGGCATATTGTGGTGTTAGATGCTCTTGAACTTTTTTGAATCTTGCATCCTTAACAGCTTGAACATTTTCTCTCCAAAGCACTTCTTCTTCATACCTTTTATCAAATTTGACATCCATGTTTTGAAGAAAAGTTATCAAACTTGATCCATGTTTGTGATTGGCAGTTTTCTTGATTGACAGTGGCCCTCGTCCATGCCTCATCTTCCTCATAGTCCTCATCGGCCATATTAATGTCTTATTCACCATTTCCACTAATGTGTTGCTCCTCCATCTCATGAGCATCCACATTTTGTCAAGAGTCATTGGATCATCAAAGTTGAAAATTTTCTTGTGGCCTATACGGAGATAATTAGCATTCTCTTTGATATCCCAAGTGTTTTACCCCAAAATTTTCCCTCTCATTTTATTCAAGACATACTCCTAGAGGTTCTCAATTGCTCAAAGATTGACCAAGAATTAACCAGATAATTATCCTCCTAAGGCAATGAACCCCCAACTAGGGTTTCAATTTTCATCAAAATGGTTGAGCTACAATGGTCTAAAATGTTATCCATTGTCCTAATATGTCCTCAAGATCATCCATGCCAAGTTTCATGCCTTGCTCAACAAGTTTGCTCAGTCAATTGCTCAAGTATTGGAAAATCAACTATGCTAGGTCAAAAGTCAACTATGGCCCATGTACAGTCAAACTTCAAGATTTTTGGTCAACATCAACATTTTGAAGTGATATCCATCATTTGATCAAGGGTTGATCATGATTCCTCAAGAAATGCTCCTAACCCATCAAAAGTCAAAAATGGCAAATTAGGGTTTATATAGGAAAAGTCAACCAAACTTTGACCAAGCATAACTTTATCATACTTTATCATAAAATTTCCAAACAAATCTAATTTTGAAGAGAACCCAATTCCCTACAAATTCTCTTCATCCCTCAAGTTCAATAAATGCATCATTTGAAATATATGAGCTCAAACATTACATATCATTTTCAAAAAGTCGACAAAAGCAACTTTTTTCCAAGACATTTTACATCAAGATAACATCTTCAAATGCAAAATTTATAAAAATAGGGATTGAAGTAGACATCTTGGGCTTTCCAAAAAGTACCAGATCATCATCATGAGATAAGAATTGAGAAAGTTATGGCTTGCCCAAATTGGGAAAATTTTGGAAATTTCAAAAATGGTGCATTGAGCAAATTTGAATTATTGAGTCACTGGCCTAAATTTTTAAGATTCAAATATATTCCTAAGGTCATAGAGGACCTCTAATATTATTTTTTCATGGCCTTGTATTTTCTACCTATTTTTTACATATTTATTTTAATTCATTTCAAGTAAATATAAAATAAATTGTATAAAATATTTGGAATTGGGTTTAGGCATTTGGGCTATTGTTTTGACTCATCTTGAAGCCCACAATCACGTGAAAATTGTGTCCAGGTTCACTCATCATCATCATGGCATGAAATATCCATTTTTGGCATATTTTCAAATCTTGAATCATGGCCTTAAACACAATAGTTATTGTGTGATTTTCTTCCCTTATTTGCAAGCTCTCTCTTCCTCTATATAAAGCCAGCACAATGCAAGCATAAGGGACAAAAAAATCTATCTAGAGGAAGTTCTCAAAATTCTCCATTTTTCTCAAAGTTAGGGCAATCGAAAAGTTAGTTCTCCAGCCACTTTCAATAGATTCCAAGCGTCCATCCTCCTTCCTGACTCTACCAGGAGCAGATCCATACCAATTACACTCCTCGTCGTGCCCAGAAGCATCCAAAATCCCACTCTCTGATCAGTAAAATTCTTATTCTCAAAACCTTAAATTTATGCGTTTGTTATTGAAGTTTTGTGCTTAGATGTGACCAGGATGATGATTATATCTTAAAAGGAGCCTTATACGCTAGCTTGGACGTGTGCATGACCATTTGCCATTTTTTACCGTGTTTCTCACATTTGCGTCATAGCTCCGTTTGTAGCTCGTTCCAGGCCAATCTAAGGTCACCATTGAACTCAGGGGCATCAATTTAGGGGTGTAGGGGTCCCTACCACCCATTAACATTTATGTTTTTTGTAGGTCAAGATTTGGGGCTACCGAAGAAGACGACCGAAGTTGGCTCCAGCGTCTTTGACTTCAGCTAACTCCAGCAGCGGCTGACATGGCCAGACTGTGGTCATTGATTCGCCCATTTGAAATACAGGGACCCACAGTGAAGGCGCGTGTTGATGAGTTAGCGTTAGTGCATGTTTTATATTATATTGCTTGCTTGCCATTATACTAACAATTGAACAAATTTGGCCTAGTGGTGAAGCGTGCGTGTGTGAAGTTCAGGAACCTGGGTTCAATCCCCAGGTTTTGACATTTCTTCTCATACTTTTCCCTTCAAGATCCAATGTTGATACATCCTACACGCGCATCATAGACCACCCATCTGAGCCATCAGGTCACCACTGGACCCAGATCTAACGCCTCCAATGTACAGACCACCATGCACCCCTTCAGCTTGGACGCACAGGATCCTTGACAAAGGTTATGGGTTCTGAGTTATTGGGCCTAGCGTTTTCATATAAACACCCCATGTTTATTATTTAACCCCGGGCCCATTCATTTGTTTTAATTTTTTTAATTTTTTTATTTCTGCTTTCATTTTATTTAATTAACCATAAAAATCAGAAAAAGTCACCAAAATATGAGATTAGTATTTTTTTTTATTAAACTAATTTTGTAAATAATTTAAGTAAATATTTTAAATATTTTCTTTAATTTAAAATGAAGTAGAACTTAGGATTTAATTAGATTTAATTATTTTCTTTTCATAATAAAAAACAAAAAACTTAGACTATTTTTCTTAATTAGTTTTTATTTTTTAAATAGACTTTAGGATGTTTAATTTAATTATTTTTCTTAATTAAAACAAAAATCAAACAAATAAGTTTTTTTACTTAGACTTTTTTTTAGGTTGTTAGACACTTCTTTCTATTTTCACGCGCGTTTATCTTATTCTCGCATCTTTTTTAATATTGTAACTGCTTACGATTGTAATAGTTTAGGACTTAAATTTCTACACTTTTGATTCCGCACTTTACTTTTTCGTCAATTTGTGAGAAGTATCAAAATTCACACAAATACGAATATATCACACATAGGCGTTTTACAATAGTAAAAGTGAAAATATACATGTTCCCATAAACAAGATGTTAAGCAAAACTTATAATCAAATAAGAGGCAAGACAAAACAAAATATGATAACCACACATGATAATAATCATGTGAATTAAGGCAACATAGATAAGCAACAATATAAGGATTTAAACTACATATTCGTTTAATACATAAACAATCATGAAACAAACTAAGTTGTGATATGCAATATGCAAAAAAATGCATGAACAATAGATAGACAAACTCCAAGCCAAGTGATCCACAAATCTTTCATCATTGACGACCCCTATAATTTCCCTGACGATATGATCTTTCACCATTTTCCATTTGGTTACGCATGTCATTGTATAATTGTACACTTTCTTCATGATTGGATGAGCCAAGATTCATGGCACTTCTCAATTTATTGTCCACACCGGTGAAGAAAGTGGGCATGCTTTGCTGAATTGAAGATATTTATGTAGTTGCAGAAGACCCAAAAAGATCAAAGTTGGCATCTTGTGGTGTTAGATGCTCTTGAACTTTGTTGAATCTTGCATCCTTAGCATCTTGAACATTTTCTCTCCAAAGCACTTCTTCTTCATACCTTTTATCAAACTTGACATCCATGTTTTGAAGCAAAGTTATCAAACTTGATCCATGTTCGTGATTGGTAGTGGCCCTCGTCCATGCCTCATCTTCCGCATAGTCCTCATCGGCCATATTAATGTCTTATTCACCATTTCCACTAATGTGTTGCTCCTCCATCTCATGAGCATCCACATTTTTTCAAGAGTCATTGGATCAACAAAGTTGAAAATTTTCTTGTGGCCTATACGGAGATAATAAGCATTATCTTTGATATCCAAAGTGTTGTACCCCAAAATTTGCCCTCTCATTTTATTCAAGACATACTCCTAGAGGTTCTCAATTGCTCAATGATTGACTAAGAATTAACCAGACAATTCTCCTCCTAAGGCAATGAACCCCCCGACTAGGGTTTATAGTTTCATCAAAACGGTTTAGCTCCAATGGTCTCAAATATTATCCATTGTCCTAATATGTCCTCAAGATAATCCATCCCAAGTTTCATGCCTTGCTCAACAAGTTTTTTCAGTCAATTGCTCAAGTATTGGAAAATCAACTATGCTAGGTCAAAAGTCAACAGTGATCCATGTACAGTCAAACTTCAAGATTTTTGGTCAAAATAACCATTTTGAAGTGATATACATCATTTGATCAAGGGTTGATTATGATTCCTCAAGAAATACTTATAACCCATCAAAAGTCAAAAATGGCAAACTAGGGTTTCTATAGGAAAAGTTAACCAAACTTTGACCAAGTATAACTTTCTCATACTTTATCAGAAAATTTCCCACCAAATCTCATTATGAAGAGTACCCAACGCCCTACAACTTCTCTTCAGCCCTCAAGTTCAATAAATGCACCATTTGAAAGATATGAGCTCAAACATTACAGATCATTTTCAGAAAGTTGACAAAAGACACTTTTTGCCAAAACCTTTTACATCAATATAACTTCTTCAAATGCAAAATTTGTCAAAAGAGTGATTGAAGTAGACATCTTGGGATTTCTAAAAAGTACCGGATCATCATGATGAGATAATAATTGAGAAAGTTATGGCTTTCCCAAGTTGGGAACATTTTGGAAATTTCAAGAATGGTGCATTGAGCAAATTTGAATTATTGAGTCGCTGGCCTAAATTTTTAAGATTCAAATATCTTCCTAAGGTCATAGAGGACCTATAAACTTATTTTTTCATGGCCTTGTATTTTCTACCTATTTTTTACATATTTATTTTAATTCATTTCAAGCAAATACAAAATAAATTGTATAAAATATTTGGAATTGGGTTTAGGCATTTGGGCTATTATTTCGACTCATCTTGAAGCCCACAATCACGTGAAAATAGTGTCCAGGTTCACTCATCATCAACATGGCATGAAATATCCATTTTTGGCATATTTTCAAATCTTGAATCATGGCATTAAACACAATAGTTATTGTGTGATTTTCTTCCCTTCTTTGCAAGCTCTCTCTTCCTCTATATAAAGCCAGCACAATGGAAGCATAAGGGACGAAAAAAGCTATCTAGAGGAAGTTCTCAAAATTCTCCAATTTTCTCAAAGTTAAGGCAATCAGAAAGTTGGTTCTCCAGCCACTTTCAATAGATTCCAAGCGTCCATCCTCCTTCCTGACTCTACCAGGAGCAAATCCATACCAATTACACTCCTCGTCGTGCCCAGAAGCACCCGAATTTCCACTCTCTGATCAGTAAAATTCTTATTCTCGAAACCTTAAATTTATGCGTTTGTTATTGGTGTTTTGTGCTTAGATGTGATCAGGATGATGATTAGATCTTAAAAGGAGCCTTATACGCTAGCTTGGACGTGTGCATGACCATTTGCCATTTTGACTGTTTTTCTCACATTTGCGTCATAGCTCCATTTGTAGCCCGTTTTAGGCCAATCTAAGGCCACCATTGAACTCAAGGGCATCAATTTAGGGGGGTAGGGTCCCTACCACCCATTAACATTTGCGTTTTTTGTAGGTCAAGATTTGGGGCTGCCAGAGAAGACGAACGGAGTTGGCTCCGGCGTCTTTGACTTCAACTGACTCCAGCAGCGGTTGACATGGCCCGACTGTGGTCATTGATTTTCCTGTTTGAAATACAGGGACCCACAATGAAGGCGCGTGTTGATGAGTTAACGTTAGTGCATGTTTTATATTATATTGCTTACTTGCCATTATACTAACAATTGAACAGATTTGGCCTAGTGGTGAAGCGTGCGTGTGTGAAGTTCAGGAACCTGGGTTCGATCCCCAGGTTTTGACATTTCTTCTCATACTTTTCCCTTCAAGATCCAGTGCTGATACATCCTACACGCGCATCATAGACCACCCATCTGAGCCATCAGATCACCACTGGACCCAGATCTAGCGCCTCCAATGTACAGACCACCATGCACCTCTTCAGCTTGGACGCACAGGATCCTTGACAAAGGTTTTGGGTTCTGAGTTATTGGGCCTAGCGTTTTCAGATCAACACCCCGTGTTTATTATTTAACCCCATGACCATTCATTTGTTTTAATTTTTTTTATTTTTTTAATTTTTGCTTTCATTTTATTTAATTAACCATAAAAATAAAAAAAGTCACCAAAATATGTGATTAGTATTTTTTTATTAAACTAATTTTGTAAATATTTTATATATTTTCTTTAATTTAAAATGAAGTAGAACTTAGGATTTAATTAGATTTAATTATTTTCTTTTCATAATAAAAAACAAAAAACTTAGACTATTTTTCTTAATTAATTTTGATTTTTTAAATAGACTTTAGGATGTTTAATTTAATTATTTTTCTTAATTAAAACAAAAATCAAACAAATAAGTTTTTTTACTTAGATTTTTTTTAGGTTGTTAGACGCTTCTTTCCATTTTCGCGCGCGTTTATCTTATTCTCGCATCTTTTATAATATTGTAACTGCTTACGGTTGTAATAGTTTAGGACTTAAATTTCCGCACTTTTAATTTCGCACCTTACTTTTTCGTCCATTATTATGTATGTACGCCAAAGCCCTGTAATAGCGTAGGAACCTTTATTTCTCGTTTTTTTTTTTTTTACATTTTTGTATGCTTGTATATAATTGCTAGTAAGTAGACAAGATTAATCAAATTAATCGTTAGATCACTAACCTCAAGACAATATAACTGAAAAAACACACTTCTCACACTTACACCCTTAGGGTATTCCTTACTCGGTTGCCTTGGAAATGGTCATGTCCCTCGAACATAGGGATATCTTAGCAAAGGCCCTCAATCTAAAGTCATCATAAAAGATCATAGTCCCTTACTGTCTCTCGAGTTGCTTATGAGAAATGATCTTGTTCCTCGATGTTGCCTATATGATGACAATCCCTTTGAATGTTAAGATATCCTTACATGTTGCCTTCAATGACCATATCGTCCCTTTCGATAGTCCCTCAACATCCAACGATAGGGCTACCTACTCACTAATAGTAGGATAGCACTATCTAAAGGAAAGGAGGAAAAGAACGTCCCTTTTCGAGTAGGTAGATGACTCTTAAGTACTTGATCAAACCTGAAACTTTCACACTTACACACTTTCAAAAATATTTTCAAAACGCTTTATCACACTCTTGAGGACTGATACAAGAGTTACCATAAAGCAAGCAAAAACTTTCAAAATACACAAACACAAACAATTTTCAAAAATGAGCAAGTACCTAAGAGCCCGTGGAAAACCACAGATGGAAAGGGTGCTAACACCTTCCCTTTCCATAATCTACCCCCCTTACTCAAAAAATCTCGAAAAAAGGTTTTTTTTCTGTTCTTTTCACCATTTCCTTTGTTGGATAAAAGAAAAGTCGATGACTACTCTTGCTTACCGTGACATTTGCAAACAAAATATGCAAACCAGTATTAAACAGTCGGTTCTGCCACCGTATCACAGCACTGGCGAATCTGCTGGGGATAATTATAAAAGTGGGGTTTACCTTAGGGTCTAGATCATTTCTAAATTTGTTTGCCTGTTTGTTTGCTTTACTTTTAAGGGTATTGTTTAGGTTACTATAGATCTTACACCCGAATCTGGGGAAACCTTTTACGTAAGTAGCAATAGATCATGGAACTGTGCGGGGTATACCGACATGGTTGAAGCAATGGCTACATTGATGCGACACTTTGGTTGGTACCTGTTGTACCCAAAAATTTGCCCTCCCATATTTCTCAAAACATGTCAAGAAAGATCCTCAAGTTGCTCAAGGAAGTCCAAGGGTTGGCCAGACAAGCTCTCTCCTAAGGCAGTCTACCCCAAATTAGGGTTTCATGTTGCATCAATATACTTGAGTCCAAATGGTACCAAATGCTGAACATTGTCCTAATATGTTCTCAAGATCATCCATGTCAAGTTTCAAGCCTTGCAGAGGAAGTTTGCTCAGTCAATTGCTCAAAGGCCTGAAAATCGACTATGCTAGGGCAAAAGTCAACTGTGGCCCACATACAGTCAAACTTCAAGATTTTTGGTTAACATCCTCATTTTGAAGTATATTTCATCATTTGATCAAGGGTTTATCATGATTCATCAAGTATTGCTCATAATTCATCAAGACTCAAAAGTTGCTAAATTAGGGTTTTGAAGGAAAAGTCAACTCAACTTTGACCAAGCATAACTTTCTCATACTTTATGAGAAATGACCCATCCAAATCTCATTTTGAAGAGGATGCAATTCCATACAATCCATCTTCATCTCCCAAGTTCAAAATATGCACTCACAAGAAGTTATGAATTTGGACATTATAAGTCATTTTAGAAAGTCAACAAAAACACCTTTTGGGTCAAAGCTTCTTGCATTAACATGGAATATCCAATTGAGATGAAACAAAATAGGTCTCTTAGGGGACATCCTAAGCTTTCTAAAAAGTCCAAGAACACCCTCATAAGGTTAAAATTGAGAGAGATATGCATTGTCAAAGTTGGATAATTTTTGAAAAAATGCATGAAGCAAATATTGACCAAACTTGGATTTTTTCCAAATGGGCCTATCTTTTCAAGTTTGAAACTCATTCCTAATATGGTCCACGACCTCTAAGCCCACCCATAAACTTTTCTACTATTTATGCTATTTATTTTGTATTTTATTCATTAAAATTCAGAATTAAATAAATAAATAATAGAAATAATATAAATTTTGATGTGAATCCATTTTGGGAAAGTTTTATGCTGGTTTATGTCAATTGATTTCGTGCAATAACTCTTCAAATATGTCCAGGTTCATCCACATATGAAAATGGCATAAAATCATCAAATATGGCATTTTTTTTCAAATTTTGATCATGGTCTTAAAACACAACATTATGAGGGAGATTCTTTCCATGATTTCTTGTCTCGTCATTCTCCTCTATAAATATAGAGCCATACAAGCTTGAAATAGACGAAAATCCTCTCTAAAAAGCTCTCAAAAAGCTCTTCAAAAAGCTCTCCAGAAATCAAATAATTGGTGCAAGTCATATCTCGAGGTTCCCGTCTCTCTTAATTGACATCAAGTCTCAAACCATTCTCTTGAAGTCCTCAAGAGTCTTACAAGGCCAAAGAGCAATCCATCATACGCCTAGCACGCCCCCCATTTGACAACACCGATTTGGTAAAATTTTAAACTTTGAATCTCTAATTTTAATCACATTTTATGGTATGCTAACGTTTGTTTGAGTTTATATAGAACAGTTATGGATGGTTGAATCATAGGTTCCACACAAGAATAAAAAAACACCATAGTTAGAGCTTGAAGCTTTCGAATATTCGGGCCTAGGGATTTCTGATGATTGCACCCCTTGTTTACTTTTGCTACTAGGCCCATCTTTATTTTCATGTTTTATTCGTTTTATTTATTTCTTTTAATCCCTTTTATTTTTTTAATCAATAAAAAAAAATAAAAATCACATAAAAATAGATTTATGATTTTTTCTTAATTAAATTTTAATTTTAGGTAAAACTTTAATTTCTTTTTGTAAATAACTTAAAAATAATTAGAATAAATATGTTTTATTACTAACTTAATTATATTTTATTTTTTTTCCTAAAATAATCAAAGAAACCAAAATAGGTCATGTAATTATTTTTATTAATTAATTTAATTAACTAATTAATTGCATATTTAATTTAGAAAACTTATTTCTTTTATTAAAATCAACAAAAAAACAAATTTTCTTTTAATTAGGTTAGAATGGTCAAAACCTTAAATTCTCGTCGATCCTAATTCTTCTCGCGCGCTTTATTTTTATTATTTACCATATTGATGTAATTGCCTACAATTTGTAATAGTTTAATTAGGACGTTTATTTACATTTATCGCTTTATTTTCAAAGGGTTTGTTTTTGGCTATGTAAATACCCGAAGCCTTGTAATAGCGTAGTTTAAATTCCGCACTTTAAATTCCGCAAATTATTAACTGTTAGATGTATGATATATGGATGCATGACAAAAATGTATGATTAATTTTAAAATAGTTAGGTCACCCTAAATGTGCAAAGATAAATAAACTAAAATTGAATCATTCGCACATGCGCACTCCTAGGGTACACTCCCACTTGGTTGCCTTCGGTAAATGGTCATTGAGTATAGGATGCTTTAGTGGTCGTCCTTTTGTCTAAACAAAGATCAAAGTCCCGATTCGGAAAAGTTGCCTCAGAATTGTTGCCTCAGATAAATGATCTAAGATATTAGGGTTACTACTAAGTCGTCCTAACATTGCTTTAGTGATCGTACGTCCTTTTCGAATTGACCCTCAAAACTCCAACGACGGTGCTACCTACTCACTAATAGTGGGATAGCGCTGTCTAAAGGAAATAAGAATAGAACGATTCTTTTTTTTCCGAGTAGGTAGATTAGTTCTTAAGTACTTGCTCATCCAAAACAAACTTTTTTCACACTTACACCCCTTTACAAACAAAGTTTTCAAAAACACTTCATTACACTCTTGAAGACAGAAGCAAGAGTTAAATCGAAGTTAAAACAAAAACTTTTCAAAACCCATAAACACAAAGAAAACAATTTTGAAAATGATGAGCAAGTACCTAAGAGCCCGTAGATAACTACGGATAGAAAGGGTGCTAATACCTTCCCGTTCTCAGAAATATCTCAAAAAAAAGGAATTTTTCTGTGCTTTTTTCCTTTCCTTATTGGATAAAATAAAAGTCGGTGGTAACTCTTGCTTACTGCGAAATTTTGCGAATACAAACGCAAAACGCAAACCAGCAAATTTCCTTAACGAAATAGGGAAACCACGTCCCGGTTCTGGCCACCGTATCACAGAATTGGTGACTCTGCTGGGGAGTTAATAAGTGGGGTGTACCTTAGGAATAGTTCATCATATTGTTTTCAATTGTTTGATTTGTTTGCTTTATTTTGTGAGCTTTGTATCAGAGTTACTATAGATCCTAACTTGGATCTGGGGGATACCTTTTAGGTAAGTAGCAATAGACTGTGAGGGAACTGTACGGCGTAGACCGATACGGTTGAAGCAGTAGCTACGTTGGTGTGACACATTAGTTGGTACCGATATCCCTTGTGGAGGAACAAGGAGAGTATGGGGCTGCTAATGGGTCATTAAGCATCAACTGACCTTAGAACCTATAATTGACCAACTTGGCCATAGAAAAGTAGCAGTATGCTACACTCATTGAGACCATACTCTCGCGATGATTCCGACCGCAAGAAAAGGTTGCTAAACTGGAATTATGACCGATCGAGGATGGTCAGTGATATTGAGAACCTCTAGAACCCGGTTACTATTACTAGGATAGGTTGAACCAACTAAACTGAAAGAGGGTAATACCTAAACCCCATGCAAGCCTAAACTTAAGGCTGTTTGTGTGACTTGTGTGCTTTCAAACTTGAACTACTTGCACATTTTTGTTATCTGACAACATGAGTTCCTTGCAGGTTTTGTTTACACTCCTTATCCAATAACTTGGATTTCTTGCCGGATTTACTTACTTACATCACCTCACATTTTCTTAAACGCATAACATACACATCATAACATCATGCCTTAACATTTCCTTAACCATTTCAAGGATCTCAAAGGTTTGTGATGCAGGTTATAGTAAATCAAACGTCTAGCAAGGGGCAAAGGGGATTTATTTTCCTCTAGACAATGTCATATAGAGATCAAGACACAATAATTTGAGTCGGTGGCTATGACCCACTCGATATGGTGAACTTGACTCTTGAAGAAGGACTCTCAACAAACGCGAAGTTTCTTCAATCAAATTCTAACAGTTTCTTGTTTACCCCGCGAGATCCTTGAAAATATTGCATACATATATCATACATATCATTGCATTACAAGTACCATTACAAGTTTCTCATCTTCTTCGCTGTTTATTTCAGCAATCATGTCTTCTGAAACACCTACTGATCAAGCCATCAAGGCTCTTCAAGCTCAGAATGCTCAGTTTCAGGAAATGTTCTTGAACTTGGCCAAGAGTCAACAAGATTTGAAGACTCTTATCTTGAAGGACAAGAAGAAGAAGAAGAAGGCGGTCCTCTTGAATATGGGTCGCAGATTCGGGAACAATTTGCGACATGAGACTGATTTGTCCCATTCATCTGGAGGGGGAGAGAATCAATAGGAAAGAAAGGGTCCTAGCCCTGTGGTTTCTGACAATGACACAGACTTTGATGAAGACCAGTATCCTCCTGCTGAGGATAGATATAAGCAACTTAAAGACCGGCTCAGTGCAATGGAAATTCAGAAGATACCTGGGTTGGACTTTGGAGATCTGGGATTGGCATATGGGGTGGTGATCCCTCACAAGTTTAAAGCTCTTGTCTTTTCTCAGTATGACGGGGTATCCTGCCCGAAGCTACACCTCCGCTCATACGTTAGAAAGATTCAACCCTATACTGCTGATAGAAATCTCTGGGTTCATTTATTTCAAGATAGTCTATCAGGGACTTAACTTGAATGGTTCTGTCAACTGGAAGGAGCTAACGTCTGCAACTGGGAGGACCTTGCTTCTGCTTTTTACAAGTAATACCAGTATAATGCCGACCTTGCTCCCATGCGTACTCAGCTTCAGGGTATGTCTATGGGTACAAGCGAAGGCTTTAAGGACTACACTCAGAAGTGGAGAGATCTTGCTGGAAGAGTCCAACCCCCTCTGTCTGATAGGGAGTTGGTGGATATGTTTCTTGGGACTTTGTCTGGTCCCTATTTCAATCATTTGATCGGCAACTCGTCAGTGGGTTTCACCAAACTGATTCTGGCTGGAGAAAGAGTAGAAGCTGGGATCCTGAGTGGTAAGATCCAGAAAGATACCTCTTCGAGTACAGAGAAGAAGTCATTTGGTGGCAAGAGGGAAGCCAATGCTGTGCACGGCCAAAAGAGGCGTAGCCAGGAAGACTACCACCAATCTGTGGGGGCAGTGTTGATCTCTAATTCGGCATGCACATAACGACCACAACAACGAAATAATCAGCCAAAGGGGGAAAGACTTCAAAGGCAGTTCACCCAAATCAACATGCCATTGTCACAAGAATTGCAGCACATGTTGAAGATGAATCTGATTACAGTGATAAACCGTCATCCGAACCCTAAGACTTCTTCTCCTAACTACAACCAAGATGCAAGGCATGCTTATCATTCCGGTAGCCCGGGGCATGATACTAACGATTGTTGGGCGCTGAAATACAAGATTCAAAATATGATTGACGCTAAGGAGATCGAATTCGACCCTCCTGAGACTCCCAATGTGATCACTGCTCCCTTGCCAAAATATGGTTAGGATTGAAAGCACTTTTGTTCATTTGAATTCTGAAGTTGTATTTTTCTTTGCTTATTCAAACAATTATTGTCATGTCAAACTTTTTTATTTCATTAATGCATTACACGTGTCTGTTTTGAATTAATTGTTTTCACTATGCTTAAATTGCTTCATATTTCCTTTTTGTGATGTTCAACTCTCGATTAAAAAACTCTAAGCCTTTAGAAGGAGGATGACGAAAATGATATCAAAATCTCTACAGTATGCTTTTGAACAGACCCCGTTGATGATGTACATGCGTTCTTTCAAATCCTAAACAGTGGAGTTATAAGGAAGATAATCCCTAGTAAACCCCTTTGAGCCAAAGAAGTTGGAGTTTTTCTTTTCACACAAATTAAAACCCTTAATCACAACCTGGGGCAGGGTAGTTTCTCAGTTAATTCGGGTGCACAATGAATGGCATCAAAGAGGTCCTTCCAAAATAAAAGATGGTGATGGTTCCTTATAATCATCAGGACAGGCAGTCATTATCTCTCAGAAATAAAAGCCCATTAAGTCAAAACCTATGAAGGAGACTTACAAAACTGGGGCATCATGCTGACTGTAATCACAAAAGAAACAGTTCAGGCAAAAGACAGGGATAATAAAATCAAAAAGAAAGAGATCCTACAAACTCTCAACAAAAATGACTGCCTGTTCAAAATAAACTGTCAGTATCCGAACCATCATTGGAATATCAGAGCAAAGACTCAAACAGGATCTAAATACACAATTAGCTGAGTTTAGAATCGAAGAACATCACGAAGAATGGGTGGGTACAAATAAAATTTGAGCCATTATCCTTTGTTTCTTGAACCGTGAACCAGGCCACGCTATAACCCTTAAAAGTCCTAGCTGAAGCATGGGTTAGTTCGAAAGCATACTGTTACATGAAGCTCATGGTTTCAATGCATCAATAGGGTGGTTGGTAGGCTTAGAGATGTTGCTTCTGAGCATACATGTTGAGTGTGTGCAGAGGGAGAAAGTGAGAGGCTCAAGAAGTTGACATTGTGTATAAAGCTTGCGTTATGTGAATGGCAATGGTGCCTTTCTTCCAAAAATGACAAAATGGATTGGATAATGCTTTAACCAATTGGATCATAGCTCAAACGTTTGTGTAAACATTTAATTATGTTGAGATTTTCAAGTTATAAGGCTTGCAAAGCAACATTATGTAGCATAGCATGAAGATTGGATTATGTGTTCATCATCAAAATGGCCTATAATTCAAGTTTATTATGCCAACTTCAAGTCTTCGAATCTCCTAGTTCAAAATTAATCTCTTCAAGTTCTTGGATATTTTGGAAAGCTTGAAGCATTATCTACAACGTTAATGTTAACCACTTTGGCTAAATCAACGTGGAACTTGGTGAAAAATTGTCAAGAAGTTGGGATAAAAATCTGACCAAACTTGTTGAAAATTTCACTAAGTGTTTTAGTAAAAATGTCATGACTTCATGGGCCTATATCTCCTAATACAAGAATTTTTTGGAGATCAACCCTTTAATACAAAGTTATAGAATTCATCAAGATCTACAACTTTCATGTTGAAAATTTTTCTTGAATCATCTTGCATCTTGGTGAAAAATTATCTTGAAGTAGTGGAATTGCCAAGGTTAAAAACACTTAGAAATTTTCTAAGTATTGAAAATCTATACTTTCTGTTGACTTTCTTGACTTTCTTGATTCTTGATGATCAAGTTCAATATTTTTGAATGTCTCGATGAATCTTGATCTTTGAAATTCAATGTTGACCAAGAATCAAAGTTTGACTTTTTGTGTATCAGTTGACTTTTCATCAGTTGATCAAATTTCAACTATCAATTCCTTGATCTTGAGAAATGATTTGAGCCATGAAATTAGGTAAAGATATTGTTTTTTAATCCTTAAGATCATGTTTCAAGTCATTAGGCCATGTACTAGGTCAAAAGTCAATGATCAGTCATTCTCAGTCAAAACCCTAATTTTGACAATTTTGCCCCTTTTATGATTTGAATGATTTTCTTGAGGAATTATGATCAACCCTTGATCAATTGATGAATATAAATTCAAAATGTTGATGTTGGCCAAAAAAATTTAAGTTTGACTGTATGTTGACCATAGTTGACTTTTTACTAATACAATTGATTTTCAGTCATCTGAGCAATTGATGAACAAATTTGTGATGCAAGACTTGAAAATTGGTATGAGAAATCTTGGAGACCTATAATGAACCATGAAAGTCATTTGAGGCATCAAAAGTCCAATTGTCCTTGAGAAAACCAAAACCCTAGTTTGGAGGCTCAGTGCTTAAGAGGTGAGCTTGTCTGATCAAACTCTTGAAACTTCTTGAGCATTTGAGATCTTTGGTGAGAAATGTTTTGAGAAAAGAGAGAGAAAATTTCGAGGTACAATAAATGACCCTATTAAATCTTATTAAAACTGAAGAGTTAGATTGGCTTGTCTGCCATTCGTGACTCGAAGGTGGAAGATGATTGAACACTTAAGTGCCCAAAAGTTTGCACTCGTTTGTGCATCAAGTAAAGTTGTTTGTTGATTATACCGAGAATGGGCTTACAGATTCCATTTGGAAAGATGATGGAGAGTTGTCAGAGATGGGCTTAAAGATTCCATCTAAAGTAACTATTGATAGAAATATCAGATTGAGTCTACGCTCGACTGTATATGAGGAGTATTAGAATAAATCTACGCTTGATTTAAACTGAGCTAAAACATGTTTGCATCCGTATTTAACTGGAAAAGAATCAAAATAAATCTTTAGTCGATTTAAACTGAACCAGAAGAAGTGTCTATTGGAAAAGTATCAGAATAAATCTTTGGTCGATTTAAGTTGAACCAGCAGATGTCTTATAAATCTTTAACTCAGAGAAGTATCAAAATATATCTTTGGTCAATTTTATCTGAGCCAGAAAAAGGTCTACTGAGATAAGTATCAGAATAAATCTTTGGTCGATTTAATCTGAGCCAACAGATGTTTGAAAATCTTTATCTAAGAGAAGTATCAGAATAAGTCTTTGATCGATTTAATCTAAGCCAAAAAAAGGTCTACTGAGAGTAGTATCAAAATAAATCTTTGATCGATTTAATCTGATCCAGAAGATGTTTGAAAATCTTTAACTGAGAGAAGTATCAGAATAAATCTTTGTTCGATTTAATCTAAGCCAGAAAAAGGTCTACTGAGAGAAGTATCAGAATAAATCTTTGTTCGATTTAATCTAAGCCAGAAAAAGGTATACTGAGAGAAGTATCAGAATAAATCTTTGGTTGATTTAATCTGAGCCAGCAGATGTTTGAAAATCTTTAACTGAGAGAAGTATCAGAATAAATCTTTGGTTGATTTAATCTGAGCCAGCAGATATTTGAAAGGAGTATCCATCATATAGATATTTTCCTTGTCTTGTTTCATGGAATGACCTATAATCTGTTTTGACAGTTGTTGATGATATTCATCTGTTGACTGATCTTTCCTGAAAAGGCAAAGAGTTAGTTGTATGCAATGTCATGATGTATGAAATGCATTGCGTAATAATGTTCTCAAAATAAATGAGATTGTTCTATATGCATTTCGTATGTATATGCTATGATATATGAATGTGTAATGTTGTTGAAGTGCATCTTCGTCTGGAGACTTCACTGGGGATGAAGAGTATGTGTATCTGTAAGGGATGTATTGATTTCTGTTTGGGAAATAGAGTTTAGGAACATTGGTCGTCCGTTGCTCTATTGGGGAATTTATTTCTTATATACCCTGAATGGGAGTATAAGAGATGGTTAAACTTCCGACTTTTCCGGGGAAGATAAAGTTAACTCTTATGTGGTCGGGTTCCAGGTTTTGCAGCAACTTTCTGGGGATAGTGGTAATTTCTCTTGGGGAGTGGAATTTTGTCAGTGATAGACTCGAGGTGTGGAATTTGTAGGTTGTTGGAGAAATAAACCTAGTTGGGGAAATAAACTCTTGTTGATGGAGGAGTGCTCTGCTGAGGAAACTAACTCTCTTGGTTATTGAAATTATTAAAGAGAAGAAACTCAGCATGATCTCTTTATTTGGTTTTGGAGGAATAAACTCAGCTGGGGAAGAGAATTTCCATGAATTGTAATGATTGGGACTCCGTAGGGAGATTTAACGAGGAGGAGATTATACTCCTTTATTTGATTGAGTGATCTGCCAGGGATATTATGGGGAATGTACCCTTATTTGTGAAGACTATTCTGTGGGAATAATATTATAGAGGTAGCTCTGGTGACTCCACGGGGATAACCTTATGAAAAGGGATTCTGTGGGGATTTGTGGATAGCTTGAGCATCATCCCAACTTCTAGAATTTTAGATAAATGCTTATTCCTGTTCTTATGTACATATTTGTTAACAATTAATCATGCTCATATGCATATGTTCATTCAATTTTAGTCATTGGACGTCTTTGCAAACAAAAGCAAAAAAAAAAGTCTGGACTTTAAAGTATATTTTCATTGATGATTTGCCTATAAACAAGCGAGTTTGTACAAAGAGACAGACATCCTTGTAAAAGGAAGTCGTCGTGAAATGAAATAATAAAAAGTGAAAACAAATATATATATATATATATATATATATATATATATATATATATATATATATATATATATATATATATATATATATATATATATATATATATATATATATATATATATATATATATATATATATATATATATATATATATATATATATATATATATATATATATATATATATATATATATATATATATATATATATATATATATATATATATATATATATATATATATATAAGATCCCACTGCTTCCTTCTCTGCATACAACGGAGCAGAATTGAATCATGGTTGCGCTTGTATAAGATCCCACTGCTCAGGAAAAACTTGGCTTAGAACCTCCGCAGGAATTTCTTGTTGTTGACTGACGCCCCTTCAGGATACCCTTGAGCTTCGAAATATCTTTTCACCTTATGAAACCAAGGCTCCTCCTCTACACCCTCAGTGTCAATCTCATAGCAGTGCGCTGGTTCGTCAAATCTTTCAATAGTAACTCGGGGAGCTTCGTTGTCCCATCTGACCTTGAACATAGAAGACATGGTAGCCAATGCATTTGCCAACTGATTATCTTCCCTCAGAATATGCTCAAAGGTAACCTATTCAAAGTATGGGATCAAGGTTAGCACAAGCTCTTTGTAAGGGATAGGGTTTGGATGTTTTGTATCCCACTCTCCTTTGACTTGACTGATGACCAAAGTTGAGTCTCCATATACACTTAAAAATTTTATTCTTAAGTCAATAGCAGCTTTAAGACCCAGGATGCAGAGTTCATATTCAGCCATATTATTGGTACAGTCAAAGTAGAGTTTAGAAGTGAAGGGAGTATCACAACCTTCAGGAGAAATGATCACAACACCAATTCCGTTACCCAACGCGTTGGAAGCTCCATCAAAAACCACAGTCCACCGGGATCCTTGTTCAGGTCCTTCATACGGTCTATGCTTTTCACAATCTATAATCAGCATGATATTTGTGTCCAGGAATTCAAAGTTCATAGATTGGTAGTCATCTACAGCTTGATGTGCCAAATGATCCGCCAACACACTTCCTTTGATTGCTTTTTATATGGTGTACTAGATATCATATTCATTTAGGATCATTTACCATCGGGCTATCCTTCTGGAGAGAGTTGGCTTCTCAAAGATGTACTTGATGGGATCCATCTTAGAGATTAGTAGAGTGGTATGAGTTAACATATACTATCTTAGCCGGAGAGCAGCCCATGCCAAAGCGCAACAAGTTTTCTCGAGTAGTGAATATCTTGTTTCACAATCGGTAAACTTTTTGCTAAGGCAGTAAATTGCATGCTCTTTTCGACCAGACTCGTCATGTTTCCCCAACACATACCCCATTGAATTCTCTAACATGGTTAAGTACATGATCAGAGGTCTTCCTTCAACTGGTGGCATCAGAATTGGAGGTTCTTGCAAGTATTCCTTGATCTTGCCAAAAGCTATTTGGCATTCGTCATTCCATCTTACCACTTGATCTTTCTTTAGCAGCTTGAAGAGTGGCTCACAAGTAGCAGTCAGGTGAGAGATGAATCGAGAAATGTAGTTTAGACGTCCCAAGAAACCTCTAACTTCCTTCTCATTACGAGGAGCTGGCATTTCTTGGATATCTTTAACTTTGTCGGGATCAACCTCAATTCCTTTGACACTAACAATGAAGCCTAGGAGCTTGCCAGACCTTACCTCGAAGATGCGTTTGTTGGGATTCAGCCTTAACTTGTATTTCTTCAACCTCTCAAACAACTTGTGCATATGATCAAGGAGCTCTTCCTCAATTTTAGATCTCGCTATCATGTCTTCAACATAGACTTCTATCTCATGATGAATCATGTCATGAAATAGAGCCACCATATCTTGTTGGTAAGTTGCACCGACGTTCTTCAGCCCAAAAGGAATGACCTTATAACATAAGGTGCCCCACTGTGTAATAAAAATGGTTTCCTCCATGTCCTCAGGCGCCATTTTGATTTGGTTGTACCAGGAGAAGCCATTCATGAAAGAGAGCACCTTGTGTTGAGTAGTGTTGTCAACTAAGTCATCAATATGCGGTAGTGGGAAGTCGTCTTTGGGGTTTCCCTATTTAAATCCCTATAGTCTACACACATACATACCTTACCGTCTTTCTTTGGCACTGGAACAACATTTAAAACCCATTGGGGATACATCATTACTACCATGAAACCTGCATTGAAATGTTTCATTACCTCAACCTTGATCTTCTCGGACATATAAGGGTGCATGTGGTAAACCTTTTGTTTGATAGGAGATCAACCTTCTTTCATTGGTAGCCGATGAACCACAATATTAGTATCGAGCCCTATCATGTCTTCATATGCACAAGCAAATACCTCAACATAGTCATGCAACATTTGAACCAATATGCTCTTGACATTGTGTTCCAAGTTAGCGCCGATCTTGACTTCTTTCTTATCTGCCTCAGTACCCAAGTTTATAACATTGACCGGTTCTTCGTGCGGTTGGATAGCCTTTTCCTCTTGTATCAGGAGTCTGGCGAGTTCTCCAGGTATCTCACAATTTTCTTCACCTTTGTCTTCGGCTTGATAGATTGGATTCTCGAAGTCTTAGATGGCAATAGCAGAGTTGTTGTCAATGAGATCTGGAGTGGATGTGGATCTGCAAATGTGTGTGTGTGCATGTAAGGTCACATGGCTATTTGAAAATGCAGTAAAGTAAAAGAAAGACAAAGAGTGCAAAATTTGAATGCAAAATCGTCCAATATTTTCATTAAATGAGCATATGATATATGAAATACAAATCCTTAAGAAATGGACCATTTTTCCTGGGCTAGGCTCATGGTTTAAAGTTATTATTTTGAAGGAAATTATACAGACAAAGTTCTTAAAGCAATAAAAACACGAAATAACAATTACTCGTGGTTGAAGGAGATTGGGATGAATTCTTTGGCCTTCCAGTTGTTGAGTCCTGTAACGCTCGTTAATTTAATTAATTATTTAATTAAATTATTTTTGGATTATTTGTTGAAAAGTTATGAGATTTTGAGAATTGTTGGTATAAATTGTTAGATTCAATAATAATAATAATGTTGGAATTAATAGAATAATTGTGTTGGGCTTATATTATTGGTTGGAAGTAGTAAAGTGGGGGTGTGTAAGTTAGGCCCAATATAATTGATGATATAAGGTTAAGCTGACACAAGGGTTTGGTTTTTGGAGAACAAGGAGTCTTGTGCATGACCGTGTGAAGCCGTGCGAAGGGAGGAGCAAGCTATCCGGTGTCGAGCAAAACAAATCAAGGTTGTCGGTTGGGAAGTTTGGTAGAGTGACCTTCAACCCATGTAAGGGTGGGGTTCTGACCGTATAATGGGATTTATGAGGTATTATATGGGAATTGGTCATTTGTATGACTTTTGTATGTTGATGTTTCTGAACCTGTTATTGAATTTACCTGTTTCCTCATGTTGTGGTTGTTTAGGGAGTTACCATACGACTGTTTAGTGAACCTGTTATAGGAAGTTGCTTGATTGTTATGTTGTGGGATTTTTGAGTTGTCTATATAGTTTCCCGGTATAATCTATGATTAGGTTAGTGTAGATTTTACCTGTTGATATGGTCGTTAGGACGTTGTGATATTCCGAGAGGTTGACAGGAAAATTAGTAAATTGTTATTATGGTTGTTATAGGAAGGGTTCAGTGTGACTGTCTTGTACAATTAGTGAGTCTGTTGAAAGTAGATATAGTTACCCGTTGCTGTGTTATTCCAAGAAGTTGGCTGGAAATCATGGGTTGTGTTGTGGTGGTCGTCATGCAGTTGTATTATTCTATGTTGATGGCCAGAATTAATGGTCGAGGAGGATGTTGATGGTGTTAGGTGCCGTGCGGCATTTAGGTTGTGAGGTGTGTCAGAGAATATATGTGTTATATGTCGAGCGACATTAGGCTGCAAGGCATGCCTAGGGGCACAATACTGTTGTCAAGCGACACGCAGTTGTTGGTTGTGTCGAGGAGTATAAGTTAGTTGCTATCCTTCTTTGTCTCTATGTGTCTCGATGAGTAGTAGTTAGTTATTATTCTGTCTGGGTTGTTGTGCATGACGAGGGGCACATAGTTTCCCTATCCCTATTTATGTGCGTGTTGAATTGGTCGTTATGGTGTGTTGTGTAGTTTGTGCTTAATTGAGAATTTGCAGGTTGATGAATTATGTTGAAATGCCTCTAATTATGGGCAAATATTATGTTATAGGCTTATGGCCAAAGTTGATTTATATTGAGTTGATGTTGAATTATTGTTGATGTTGTAGGCTTATGGCCAAAGTTGATTTATGTTGAGTTGTTGTTTGTTGTTGTTGTTGCTACATTCATGTTGTGTCGAATACATCACATATCAAGTTGGAGTTGATGCTCGTTAAGTTGGCATGGATTGACAAAATATTAAGTTGAAGGCTTATGCCTTGTTGATGCCTCAATTTATTGGGAGATTTTTAAGTTGGGAGTTCTTCTCCATTGGTACCACATGCATATGCATAAATACATGCATTATGTGTTGCATTCTGAGTCATTGTGTGGTTGATCTGATTATGCTTATGTTGTTAAAAATATGAGAAGTGGTGAATATGTATGAACTGATTCTAATGTTTTATTTATCATATGTTCTATTATATTGTTCAATATCTCACCCCTTCTGTTTGAATGTTACCCCTATGTTGGTAACGTGCAGGTAATCCAGAGTGAAGACGGTTTAACTTCAGTAGTTCGATTCGGTGTCACTGCTCTGATACGTAACACTCAGGGGGATGAACGCTTGCTATTTTATTGTTGTTATTATTCAGTTGTTTCACTTTAAGTTGTTGTTCGTTAAATAAATGTTACTTGAAGTTGTTTTACTTGGACCAAGATGTTATATTCTTTTAGTTGAATACTTGATTCCGCTGCATAGTTATGAAAGTTGTTGGCTTTAAAAGATTAGTTTATGTTGTCGTTGGTTCATCCAAAGTTTATAGTGTTATGTATCTGTGATGAATGCCATTGTTTTAAGTTGAATTTATAGCGTCCTGATTTAGTTTTCGAAATTTTGTAACTATGATTTTTATATAATCATCGGGTAGAATTGGGGTGTTATAAAGTTGGTATCAAAGCAAGTCGGTATGTCCGACCAAGTTGTCTAATGTTGTTTGTTCCTTTGTACGCGACAAGTGTTTAAAACACTGTCAATGCTTTCTTGCTTTTCTAATTGTTTGTATGCAGGAGTTAGTTTGAAGATAAGTGGGGGAGAAGCTTTGCTTCTTGGATATGTTTTGGTTGTAAGATGTTAGTTTAGTATGCTGTTAATGGCGACAGTGTAAGTATTGTTGAAGTTTTTTTGTTTCCCGAATCCGAAGGTGACATGGATTAAAGATTTTGTTTGTTAACCAAGTTGGAACATATTGAGGGAGGAAGATCAGACATTGTTGATGTTTACTTCTCGAAGGATGAGGAGCGATGTAACGGTTGTTGATATACGAGTAGATTGTAAATTCTTGATGTTTCTGAAGGTGATTATTAAGTAACAAGGATAATTTTTAGAAGATGGAATTTAGAAAGTTGCAATGTTTCAGCGCTGCTAGTGGACTGTGAAGTTGTCGGTTTGGGTAGCTCTTGCATAAGATGTCGATGTTTGAACAGTGATAGAGTGACAGATTGCTGTAGACCTTGTCGTGGGATCCTTGTGAGTGATTGTAAAAGTTGTTTAAGTTGTTGGAATGTTTTGAATCGCGAGTCAGAAATGCAAGGAGATGAGTCAGATTTCAAGAAATAAGAATGGTAAGTGTTGGTACGGGTACAAAGAAATTCTGTTATGATGTTATCGTAAGGTGTGTAATAGTATGTCGCTGCATGACGTTGGTGTTTGCATTTTCGGATAACTTCGGAAATTCATATCTCGTGTTCCGAGTATCAGATTGGTGTTCCGTTTGAACCTATGAGGAGATATAAATATATTTTATCCTATGGAAGTGGTTTCAAATATGGTTGATGCATTCCCATATGGAGGAACTCTGAAGTCGTTTACAGAACTAGAGACTTTTTGGGCATAAATGATTATTATCGCAGTTGTTCGAGACGAGGTTAAGCATAATATGTTGTTGGAGAATAAGTCGAGAAATGAGATGTTCGGCATTAAAAAGGATAGTCGTTCATCATTTCAAGTATGGTACGTTGCATGTGAAGAAAGTTTAGTAGAACTAAAGAAAAGATTGACGACTACTCTGGTATTGGTTTTGCCTAATCTGAGTGAGTCATTTGAAGTGTATTATGAATGCGTCTAAGATAGGATTTAGTGGTGTGCTAATGCTGAATAGATAAGTTGTTTCTTGTGATTCTAGACAACTCATAGTTCATGAGATAATTTATACTACGTGTGACTTAGAGTTAGCAACAATGGTGTTTATGTTGAAGATTTGGAGACATTATCTTTTTGGTTCTAGATTTGAAGTATTTAGAAACCATAAGAGTTTAAAGTATTTATTTGATTAGAAGGAATTGAATATGAGACAACGAAGATGGTTGGAGTTGTTAAAGGATTACAATTTCGGTTTGACTTATCATATAGGAAAAGTGAATGTGGTGGCTGATGCGTTAAGTCGAAAGACTTTACATATGTCAAAAATGATGGTTAAAGAATTGGAGTTAATTGAACAGTTCAGATATATGAGTTTAGTTTGCGAAGTGACACTGAAGGGTGTTATGTTAGGGATGTTGAAAATTATTAACGATCTTCTGGACAGTATCAAAGAAGCTCCGAAGTTAGATGTGAAATTGGTATGTTCGGTGGTTGGACTCGATCAGTCTTAGAATGGTGATTTCAAGTTTGATGTGCAAGGTGTGTTGAGATTCCCTAATCGAATTTGTATTCCTGATGATGCAAAGATAAAGAAATTAATTCTTGAGTTGGAGAATACTTAACCTTCGTGTGAGGTTAAGTGAGGGTAATGTGGACCGTTTAATATGTCAAGCGTTGGTGTCTCATCGACAAGATCGAATGAGAGGGAAATTATAAGAGTATTTGTAAACCTCATTGTAAATTATTGGATTATGGTGCTTTATGTGACTTGAGTACAAGTTCTAAAGTAACACTATTATAGTTTGGTAACGATGGTTTATACTCCATTATGGTTATCGACTATCTATTGACAAATTGAGGAACTGATCACCCTTAATCTCTTGTTGATAGTAGATGAGATCGTGTTGGATGGTATGGACTTATCTTTCTATATTAATGGTGTGTAAAGTGATTGATGTTATAACGTGAGGATAATCGCTCATCAGTTTGTGTGAAGTAATAGAGGAGTGGCTAGGAAATAGTTGAGAAGTATTGAACAATTCAGAGTAGCGGGTTTATATGTGAGCTAACGCCGCAAAGTGAAAGATTGAGAATATCAAGTGAACAACATTTTTTATGGTGGCTGTTAAAGAAAGTCTGAAACTAGGTTGAGACATGTAAATCAGATAGTTAATAGAAATTTTAATGAGGACGGTGACTTAAAATGGATGATCAGAGTTGCACAGCTGAAGCATGATGTGACGCAGTTGCTATGCTTGAACGACTCGTAAGAAGTGAAGGAATAAATATCAGAAGCCTATGGGAATTATATGTCTTGATATACATGTTTGATTTGGTGGATTGTTGATATAGGTATGATGTGCCAAGGTACTGTGTTTTCTCGTAAATATTTTCTGATTTTATAAGGATATTAATATGGTTGTTGGTTGATGGTGAGTTGTGTGCATATTTGTTGAGTTGACGTTATAATGATTTTCTTCCCGTTACCGTGCTGTTGTTGTTGGTTACCGTAAGTGATGAATAGTAGTCCATAATATGACGAAGTTGATTATGTTGGCTATGTTGATGTCACCATAAGGGTGATACGATGATATATATATATATATATATATATATATATATATATATATATATATATATATATATATATATATATATATATATATATATATATATATAGTTATTGATAGTTTGTTGGTAATTGACATGCATATATATGTATATATGGAAATGAAATTGTGTATGTGTTTTGATGTTGAAAATGTTGTTGAGATGATAATGTGATATTGTATATCCAAGTATAAGTATGTCATGGTTGTTACTACTTTAAATGTTGATATGACAAGATATGGTTGAAGTGGTTATTAAGTATTAACGATTAGTCGCAGAGATTTTGAATGTTTAGCACATGTGCATTTGCTTTAAATCATGTTGAGTTATTGTTATGTCGAGAAAGTAGTGGTCGAAGTGTTGCCAGACGCGACTTGGGGATCAGAGAGTGAGATGCAAAATTCGCGTTAAGAGTGGTAATATTGAGTAAATTTGCAAGGACGAAAATATTCTAAGTGGGGGAGAGTTGTAATGCCCGTTAATTTAATTAATCATTTAATTAAATTATTTTTGGATTATTTGCTGAAAAGTTGTGAGATGTTGAGAATTGTTGGTATAAATTGTTAGATTATTATTAATTAATTAATTAGTTGGCTAATAATAATAATGTTGGAATTAATAGAATAATTGTGTTGGGCTTATGTTATTGGTTGTAAGTAGTAAAGTGGGGTGTGTAAGTTAGGGACAATAGAATTGATGATATAAGGTTAAGCTGACACAAGGGTTTGGTTTTTGGAGAACAAGGAGTCTTGTGCATGACCGTGTGAAGCCGCATGATGAAAGGAGCAAGCTGCCCAGTGTCGAGCAGAACAAAGCAAGGCTGTCGGCTGGGAAGTTTGGTAGACTGACCTTCAACCCAGGTAAGGGTGGGGTTCTGACCGTATAATGGGATTTATGATGTGGATTATATGGGAATTAGTCATTTGTATGACTGTTGTGCGTTGATGTTTCAGAACCTATTATTGAAGTTGTCTGTTTCCTCATGTTATGGTTGTTTAGGGAATTACCGTACGACTGTTTAGTGAACCTGTTATAGGAAGTTTTTCGGTTGTTATGTTATGGGCATTTTGAGTTGTCTGTATAATTGCCCGGTATAATCGGTGATTAGGTTAGTGTAGATTTTACTTGTTGATATGGTCATTAGGACGTTGTGATATTCCGAGCGGTTGGTAGGAAAATTAGTAAATTATTGTTGTGGTCGTTATAGGAAGGTTTCAGTGTGACTGTCTTGTACAATTAGTGAATCTGTTGAAAGTAAATATAGTTGCCCATTGTTGTGTTATTATGAGCAGTTGGCCGAAAATCATGGGGTGTTTTGTGGTGGTCGTTATGCTGTTGTATTGTTCTATGCTGTTGGCCGAAATTAATGGTCGAGGAGGATACTGATGGTGTTTGGTGCTAGCCGTATTTAGGCTGCAAGGTGTGTCAGAGAATATATGTGTTAGATGTCGAGTGACATTAGGATGCAAGGTGTGTCGAGGTGCATAGTACTATTGTCGAGCGACACGAAGTTGCAGGTTATGCTGAGGAGTATAAGTTAGTTGCTATCCTTCTTTGTCTCTGTGCGTGTTGAGGAGTAGGAGTTAGTTATTATTCTGTCTGGATTGTTGTGCATGTCGAAGGGCACATAGTTTCTTTGTCCCTATTTCCGTGCGTGTTAAATTGGTAGTTACAGTGTGCTGTGTAGTTTGTGCTTAATTGAGAATTTGCGAGTTGATGAATTATGTTGAAATGTCTCTAATTATGGGAAGATATTATGTTGTAGGCTTATGGCCAAAGTTGATTCATGTTGAGTTGATGTTGAATTGTTGTTGATGTTGTAGGCCTATGGCCAAAGTTGATTTATATTGAGTTGTTGTTTATTGTTGTTGTTGCTACATTCATGTTGTGTCGCATACATCGCATATCAAGTTGGAGCTGATGCTCGTTAAGTTGGCCTGGATTGGAAAAATACTAAGTTGAAGGCTTATGCCTTGTTGATGCCTCTATTTATTGGAATATTTTTAAGTTGGGAGTTCTGCTCCATTGGTACCACATGCATTTGCAAAAATACAAGTTGCATTCTGAGTCTTTATGTGGTTAATCTGATTATGCTTATGTTGTTCGAAATATGAGAAGTGGTGAATATGTATGAACTGATTCTATTATTTTATTTATCGTACGTTCTATTATATTGTTAGATATCTCACCCCTTCTGTTTGAATGTTACCCCTATGTTGGTAACGTGCTGGTAATCCAGAGTGAAGACGGTTTACCTTCAGTAGTTCGAGTCGATGTCATTACTCTGATACGTAACACTCAGGGGGATGAACGCTTGCTATTTTATGTTGTTATTATTCAGTTGTTGCACTTTAAGTTGTTGTTCGTTATATAACTGTTACTTGAAGTTGTTTTAGTTGGACCAAGAGGTTATATTCTTTAAGTTGAGTATTTGATTTCGTTGCGTAGTTATGAAAGTTGTTGGCTTTAAAAGATTAATTTATGTTGCCGTTGATTAATCCAAAGTTTATAGTGTTATGTATCTATGATGAACACCGTTGTTTTAAGTTGAATTTGTAGCATCCTGATTCAGTTGTCGAAATTTTGTAACTCTTATTTTTATATAATCGTCAGGTAGAATTGGGGTGTTACAAGTCTACCGTCAGCATTTGGGAAGACCCAGCTGTCTAGGTCACTGTCACTATCAGTGTCTTCCAGTGCATTGACTTCATTGTTGCTAATACAGAGAAGTGGTCCACCAGCACGAGCACGTCAAACCTTATTATGAGTATTTGAAGTAAAACCCAACCCAAATTTGTCAGATTTGTAGGAGAAGTCAGGAAGTTGTCCCCTGATAGTGCAGCTTCTATCTTCTACAACAGCCCTAGCATCCTTCAGAGAGGCCATTCTTGGCGTGCCTTTGGATATTTCAGGAGTAGCAGGAGTAGCAACCTCAACCATTAGAGGGATTACCTCAAATGCTTGACAGGGGGTTTCAATGAATTCACCATCAATTTCAACGTATTTGAAAGAATTCAAATGACTGACCATATATTCTTCCTCTCCACAGACTATGGCAACCTTCCCTTTCACTGGGTATTTCAGCATTTAATGTAATGTAGAGGTAACCGCGCCTGCCCCATGAATCCATGGGCGTCCGAGCAAGCATGAATAGGCCGAGCGGATATCCATTACATAGAAAGTTGAATTGAAGAATTCAGATCCCACCTTGATCGGTAGATCAACCTCTCCATGGACCATTCTTTTTGAACCATAGAAGGCTCTCACCATAATATCGCTGGGTTTCAACACCAGGCCATCACAGTCTAATCTATCCAAAGCACCTTTAGGTAAAACATTGAGGGAGGACCCAGTATCTACTAACACATGTGCCAGGGTGGTGCCTTTGCATTCAATAGAGATATGGAGAGATTTGTTGTGATTCTTCCCCGTCGGAGTTAAATCTGCATCATAAAATCCCAAGTCATTATCAGCAGTTAGGCTTACAACACAGTTCTCAAATTGATCAATAGTGGTTTCTTGTGGTACATGGGTATTCTTCAAGAATTTCAACAAAGCTTGGGCATGTGCGTTAGAGCATAACAACAAGGACAACATGGATATCTATAAGGGTGTCTGGACCAGTTGTTCCACTATTTTGTAATTACTTTTTCGGATGATCTTCAGGATTTCCTTCATCTCTTATCTTGATGGGTCTTCAATTGTAACATCTTTTGAGGGTGCCTCAGTCAGAGCAGGCTCAATAACTTTTTCTTTACCTTGGGCATTGGCAGTTGGCTCAGCAGCAGGAATGCAAACAGGTGTTGTAGTAGTTATTGGAGGAGAGATCTCTGGAGAGAAAACCCTTCCTGTCTTTGTTACTTTACTAGTTCCAACAATGTTTGTAATTTCAATTCCTTCACTTCCAATAATCCATGGCTCTTGCTTGACACCATGATAATAAGATTCTGCCCTATAGTTTCAGGGCACAGCTTTTTCAGAGGTATAAGGGACTAGCCTCAGTGTAGTAATGATCAAGGGAACTACTATTGGCTCAACAGAAATCCTTATAGGGCCTTTAGAGGTGATCCTAATAGGAGTATTTAAAATGGTGATTATGGAAACATCTTCAAGTGTACTTTTAGGCAAACTTTTTACGGACGAAGTTTCTCAAACAAAATTTCATGGCTACCAATCAGGCGTTGAATACCTTTCTTCAGCCAGATACAACCATTAGTTTGGGAAGCACGATGGTAACAATTTCCAAGGCAGCCAGAAAATAAACCGGCTCTCAGCAGATTCTTCTTAACAGTCAATAATGGAGTGGTCAAATCATCGATGGAGGAGACAAAGGAGACATCGTCAACGACATTGACACCTTTACCATGATTGGGCATAGGATCAGTAATAACATTAGGGGTTTGTGGATGGTCAAATTCAATCACCATGTTATCAATCAAATCTTGGATCTTGCTCTTTAAGGCCCAACAATCATTGGTATCGTGCCCAGGGCTATTGGAATGATAGGCATATTTTGCAATCGGGTTGTATTTCGGAGATGAAGTATTAGGGTTTTGAGGAGGATTCCTCAGTGTCACCAAATCTGCTTTCAATAGATGTTTTAAAGCTTGAGACAATGGCATGTTGATTCTAGTGAATTTCCTCCTTGAGACATCAGGCCTTTGTTGATTGTTTAATTGTTGTGGTCATTGAACTGGGGTTGGGTTTGAAATCAATACAACTCCTACTAACTGATGACGATCATTCTTGACACGACTCCTTTGTCCATAAAAAACATTAGTCTCCTTCTTACCAACAAAAGGTTTCTTTACAACATTAGAGGTTGAGGACACGGGGATCTTTCCACTTTTGATTCCATTTTCAACTTGTTCACTAGTCATAATCAACTCAGTAAACCCTGGCGAAGAAATCCCAATCCGCAAATTAAAGAATGGACCAGTCAAGGTACCCATAAACATGTCCATTAATTCTCTGCCAGTCAACGGGGGTTGCACCCTTCCATCCAGGTCCCTCCATTTTTGAGCATACTCCTTAAAGCCTTCATTTGAACCCATTGTCATATTTTGTAATTGCACGTGAGTTGGTGCAAGATCAGCATTGTATTGGTATTGTCTGTAGAAGGCAGCATCCAGATCCTCCCAGGTTTGGATATTAGTCCCCTCTAATTGATAGAACCACTCCAACTATGTTCCAAATAAGCTTTCTTGGAAAAAGTGTACCCATAACTTCCTATCGGCGGTGTGTGGTTGAATTTTGTGGACATAAGACGTCAGATGCATCTTTGGACAGGAGACCCCAACGTATTTGGTGAAGACAAGAACCTTGAATTTGTAGGGAATGACCACCCCAGGGACCAAACCCAAGTCTCCAAATTATAAACCAAGCACTGCTTGGATTTCCACATCCTTAAGTCGGTCATCTGACTGTTTGTATTTCTCATTCGCCAGTGGATATTGCTCTTCAGAATAATATTCATCCTTTGTAATCTGGTTATTTCCACCCCAACTCTAGTTCTTCTAACCTCCTCTTCTTGATTGTCTTCTTCCTCAAAAGAAGCCTCTTCTATTTGAGCCAGTCGGGAAGGCCCATTGAACCTTCTTCCCATGTTGAGAATAACAACCATCTTCTTAGTCTTCTTCTTGGTGGCAAGGAGTGCCATTATTTCTTGCTGACCTTTGGCTAGGTTGAGGAGAGTCTCTTGGAACTGTGCGTGTTGAGTTTTCATATCTTTGACGGTTTGCTCTAGAGCCATCTTATACTGAAATAAACAGTAAAAAGATGAGGAAACCTGTATCGAAAAACCTACTTATGATATGATGCATGCTATGTGGATGCAATGTTTTCAAGGACCTTAAGAGATTTAAATTTTCTAGCCAAAAGGAAACAAATGCAACAATTTTATTAATGAGTTCAAAGATTACAGCTGCCCCTTGGGCTTACAATGAAAAATAAAAAAAGGTATCAAAGAGACAACATAATAGACTCCTAAAACGAAAGACTTAAGTCTCCCATGAGTGTTTCCTCTTTGGTGCAATGTAGGCATTCAGGCCTTGCTCCTCGTGAAGTTTCCTTGTGAGCTCCAACACTTTCTTCTCGCATGTGTAGAATCGAGCTTCAAAGGTGTCTCGTCCCTCCTTGAGTTTAATCCACTATCTCTGCAATTCCTCGAAGTCGGTAGGGCATGTCAGGATGTCAGGATGGAGAATGGTACAAGGAATGTCCCCCTCATCAACAGGTTCCACAACTATTGGTAGGATAGCTGGATATGGCATCATGAGACTTTGAGCACGAGGTCATACCCATTTGAGATAAGGATCAAGAGGGATGGAATTATTATACCCCAAATTCTTTCTATCAACCTTTCTTACCATGCCCCAAGCATGTACAAACCTTCTATGGTAACTTTGAACATCGTTCTCATAGTCGAATATAATACCTCAAATAAGTGCATCATGAGGATCATCTCTTCGAGCATAGCCAAATTGTCGTAGAGTCAAAGAAGGGTTATAAATAATACCTCCCCTAATGCCCAAGAGTGCCACATTAGGGAACTCCCCACAACGGTCAATGATAGTAATTTCATCTTGAGAACGAGAGCCCCGATGGACATCTGCAAGAGAAAGCGACATTATCCTTTGTGACCACCTCAAACCTTACTCATTCTTTAATACTGATCAGGGAAGGTGCGAAATAAACCACCTAGACAACAACATAATGCAACATATAATAGCCCCTCTCTTCCTTATTGCGCGAGTGTAAAGACAATCTAGAATATCTCTAAGCAAAGTAGGTACGGGATTACGAGTAAGGGCAATTTTGACAACATTCACATCTATGAGTTGGTCAGGGTTAGGAAAAAGCACCAACCCATAGATTAGAAGGGCCAAGGTCTCCTCAAAAGCTTGTAAATCCATAGCATCCCAAAATAGTTGAGCCTTCTCTATCATGAATTTAGCCATAAAGCCTTTGACCCCATTTCTTGTCTCCCAATTGGCTATAATGTCAGAACTCTTCAAATGTAAGGCCTTGGCAATAACTTCAGGTCTTGGAGTTTCCTCTAAACCGGTGAATGGTATTTGATCAAGGACTGGTACCCCTAATAGTTGAGAGAATTCTTCCATTGTGGGCACTAGTTGATAGTCGAGAAAGGTGAAACAATGATGTTTAGGATCAAAGAACTGAAATAGCACCCTCATCATGTCTTCTTCAAAGCTTGAGGTAACCAAATTGAGAATTCAACCATATCTTTTGGTGAACGGAGAATTTTCAGGAACCCTTGATGCTAACTCTTTGAGTTGAGGAGGCACCCTTACGAAGTTGATTCAGATGGTATTTCTGCGAGTGGAAACTATATATGCGTTCGATTGAAAAAAGGTGTCAAACGTGCTTTGTTAAGTCGACTCACTGAAAACACCAAAATTTGGTTTCCATGGCATTCACTCTGGTGAAGATTATCATATTTCTGTTGCTCTCTGCAACTGCATCCACTTTCTATCACTACGTTTTTGCTCAGACATGGACTCCAACCATGTGCTATTGAGATAAAAACTGTGTGATTGCTCCATACAAAGATAGATTTTGTTTACATGGGTTTTTGGCAATGGAATTTCATAATCCACACCTTTCACAAAATTGTTAGTTGAATCTGGCTTCAGAAGCTTACTTGTCCCAGCACCCCGAACCGGTAACAAATTTTCTACAAAACAGAATAAAGATAAATCCCTAGGTCCTTGAAATAGTTAGTGAAAATGCTATGACATGATGTCATGATGTTTATGAATAAATAATCACACACAAACAAATCACACAAGGCCTTAGGTTTAGGCTTGCATGGGGTTTATAGGTAAGTACCCTCTTGAAGTTTAGTTGGTTCAACCTGTCCTAAAAGAAAGTAATCGGGTTCTAAGGAATCTCAATATCACTGATCTTTCTTCATTGGACATTGTTTTAGCTCAAGCATCCAAACTGCGACCAAAATATCCCAAAAGTCTGATATCAATGAGTGTAGTATCGAGTATCAACCAACTTTAGTCTTTCACCAAAGCCATCAATCTCACTACTTTCTAATGGCCAAGTTGTTCAACTAAGGTTCTACGGTCAGTTAGTGCTTCATGACACCACACACCGACCATGTATTCTCCTTGATTAGACTCAAGGGACACCGATCCCAATAAAATGTGTCACACTAACGTAGCCATCACTTCAACCATGTCGGTATTACGCTGCATAATCCCCACGATTTATTGCTACTTACCTAATATGCCCCAGATCCGGGTATAGGATCTTTATAAGTAAAACCCAAGCATACCCATAAATGTAAAGCAAATAAGAAAATCAAATAAAGCAATAAAGGTGATCTAGCTCTTAAGGTAACCCCACTTTTATTTCAAATTCCCCAGTAGATTCGCCAGTTCTGTAATACGGTGGGAGAACTGACTTGGATATTTTGCGTTTGATTGTAAGTGTTGCAGATAGCAAGAGTCGCCACCGAATTTTATTTTATACAATAAAGGAAATGGTGAAAAGAACAGGAAAGACCTTTTGAGAATTTTCTTGAGTTTGGGGGGTAGGTTATGAAAAGGAAAGGTGTTAGCACCCTTTTCATCCGTAGTTATTGTAGTTGTTTAGTTATTGGCTTGCATTTTTGGTAAATCCCAAGTGTATGTGTGAATGTCATGACTGATGTCATAACATTCTAGTTTAGTTTGTACTGATTCATTAGGTACCTTTGCAGAAAAATATTGTCATACAGGTACTGATGTTTATGAGTGTGTATCTGAGCATTTTGCAAAATGATCACATTTACCAAAATCAGTAAACAGGAATTCAGATGTCATAACAAATGTTAAGACATCCTGTTCTGAACTAACAGGTTTGCAGTTTGGTTAATTCTGAGTTTTTTCAGGAAAATGACTCAGTCTTTCCAGAACAGAATCCTGCGTTTTCTTTGGGTTAACCTAGCTCAACCCTAACCTGGTTGATAAAGTCCTGTGACCTAGTCTTAAGGTCAAATGGAATTAACCCTAGATTTTTGTGGAAACCCTAACTGAAGATGCAGCTGCTATATATTCAACAGAGCTGCTGTTTTGAAAGCAATCCCTTTTTGGACAGAAGATCATCTGTAAGCTGTATAGTTTTAACTATTGTAATCCAAGCAATTATCATTGTGATAAGTGACTTGGAATAGGTTTTTAATTGTAAGGGTTGTGTAGCACTCAAAGCTTTGAAGCAAGAGTGTTTGTATGTCTCTTGACTAAAGCTGTGAAGCAGAGTCAAGTTAGGTGTGTGTATCACTCAAAGCTGTGAAGCAAGAGTGGTTGTGTTGCTTGATTAAAAAGCTGTGAAGCTTAATCAAGTGTATGTTTTTGAAGAGTGTCTTCATCAATTCATTAGTCAAATTGTTTTATGTATCACTGCTGTGATTGAGGGGGAGTGAGTAGGAACTCAGGTTTAAGTTGTACTTAGATTGAAATTGCATTGGGTAGGTCTTAAGTGAAGGAGATAAACTGGTTGGTTTATTCCTGAATTAACATCTCTTATAGTGGATTTCCTCTCTGGCTTGGTAGCCCCCAGAGTAGGTGTTGTTGCACACTGAACTGGGTAAACAATTGACTGTGTTCTTTACTGTTTTTTTTGTATTTACTGTCTCATAGAAAGTCAGATACGGTGTCACAACATTGAACGTGACATTGAGTATCTGCAGCCAGAATTTCAATTGGCATCAGAGCAGGCACCCTGCCTGTATTACTGGGTGAGATCTAGGGATATCACTTTCTGGCACTATGGACAAAGAAGGAGTTTTTGGAAATAGACCACCCATTCTGGATGTAACTAATTATGACTACTGGAAACCTCGTATAATTGCCTTCTTAAAATCTCTGGACAAAAAGGCTTGGAGAGCTGCTGACAAAGGATGGAACCATCCCACCATAACTGAGAAAGATGGAACAATCAGTCTGAAGCCTGAGGAAGATTGGAGTAAAGAAGAAGATGAGTTAGCCCTGGGAAATTCCAAAGCTTTAAATGCCTTGTTCAATGGAATTGATAGAAACATTTTCAGACTAGTACATCAATATGAACTGGCCAAGGAAGTTTGGGGCACTCTCAAAACTACTCATGAGGGCACTTCCAAAGTAAAAATGTCAAGGCTTCAGATGTTGACTACCAAGTTTGAGAATCTAAAAATGATGGAAGATGAAACCATTCATGAGTTTCACATGAACATCTTGGAGATTGCCAACACCTCAGGAGCATTGGGAGAAAAGATGTCAGAAGAAAAACTGGTGAGAAAGATTCTCAGATCCTTGCCTAAAAGATTTGCAATGAAGGTAACTGCCATAGAGGAAGCCCAGGACATCAGCAAGTTGAAAGTGGATGAACTTATTGGGTCTCTTCAGACTTTTGAGATGGGGATCACTGATAATGGTGACAAGAAGAACAAGAGCATAGCACTTGTATCCAACACTGATGTTGAAAACAAGGAGGATGAAGAAGAAAATATTTCAGAAGCTATAGCCATGCTTGGAAGACAGTTCAACAAGCTCATCAAAAGAATGGATCCAAAGTCAAGGTCTAATGTTCATAACATTCCCTCTGACATTGACAGTTCCAGCAGAAGACCAAGGTCAGAAGAGAAGGGAAACCAAGGCAGAGGAATTCAATGCCATGGTTGTGAAGGATATGGGCATATTCGAGCTGAATGTCCAACCTTTCTTAAGAAACAAAAGAAAGGAATGACTGCAACTTGGTCTGACTGTGATTCAGAAAGTAATTCTGAAGAAGAATCTGCCAAACTAGTTACTGCTCTAACTGGTGTTTGTACTTCTGAAAGTGACACCAGTGATGAAGAAGTGACATTTGAAGAACTGGCTGATACCTACAAGAAATTGTGTATCAGAAGTGCTGAAGTCTGTGTGCAGAATGAGAAACAATCAAAACTCATTATAAAGCTGGAGGCTGAAAAAAGGGCAGATCTTGAAACTATAAGTCATCCAGAAGGGGAAGTTCAATTGCTGAACTCATAACTGAACCATATGACCAAATATGTCAAGATGCTGACCAATGGAACAGATAAATTGGAAGAGATTCTTCAAGTTGGACAAAATGTGGGAAACAAATCTGGACTAGGATTTGTGGAAGCTAAGAAATCTGGTGCAGACAAGAAGATCAGGACTGTTAAACAATTGTCAAAGCAGATGTCTCAACACAACTCTCAACATCAGAAACAGAGACATATGAAGAAAAGGTACCAAAGATGGAGATGTCATCATTGTGGGAGATATGGCCACATAAAGCCCTTCTGCTTCAGATTGCATGGATACCCCAATCAAAGCTCAGGTGTCAAACCTAAGTCTAAAAAGGTACCACATACTCCTCAATGGAAGAAAAAGGCTACTGCCCTGATAGCCCATACTTCCCTGAGAGTGTCTGCAAAGGAAGGCTGGTACTTTGACAGTGGGTTTTCTAAACACATGACTGGAATAAAGAACATTCTCAATCATGTTAAACCTCACAACACTAGTTATGTGACCTTTGGAGATGGTGCTAAAGGTGAAATCAAAGGAGTTGGTAATTTGGACTGCCCTGAAGTTCCAAGTCTGAGTGAAGTCTTGCTGGTAAAAGGGCTGACTGCTAATCTCATTAGTATCAGTCAATTATGTGATCTAGGATTCAAGGTCAACTTCTCAAAATCTGAATGTCTAGTAATTAATGAAAAACTAGAAGTTGTAATGAAAGGAATTAGATCCAAAAATAACTGTTACTTGTGGCAGCCTGAGAACACTAATAACTCCACTATGTGTCCAATTACCAAAGAAGAAAAAGAGATGAAACTGTGGCATCATAAGCTTGGTCATCTTCATCTAAGAAGAATGAAAAGAGCTATCTCTATGGAAGCAGTCAGAAGGACTCCAAAACTACAGGTTGATAAAAGAAGGGTTTGTGGTGAACTTAAAATTGAAAGGCTTGGTAAAAAGAAACATGTCTATGATGTGGTGAATAAACTTGAAGAAGGATGTGTTGTCAGAACCAGAAGTAATCATGACAAGGATGTTGGAAACAACAAGTCTAATAAATTCTGTTTCCCTGAAGAAATGAGTCGTGAAGTCTCTTCTCCTATAACTCTCCATCAAAATGGAGTGGACAAAAAGAAAATCATTCAAGAATCAACCAGAACTATGATTCATGTCAAAAGAATTCCTTCCCAACTCTGTGCGGAAATGGTTGCAGCTAGGAATAACTGGTCTCAAAATATCTGGACAAAACAGATGCTCACTGAGTATAATGTCTCACAAGATGTTGTGACATTATATTGTGACAATCTGAATACAATCAATATTTCCATGAACCCTATTCAGCATAGCAGGACCAAGCATATTGACTTTGTAGAGAAGAAGTCAATTAAACTGGAACATGGTATCATTAAGCTTCAGCTGGCTGATTCTTCTACCAAGGCTCTTGTTGAAAATAAACTTGAAAACTTGAGGGGCAGGTTGGGTATTTGCCAACATGAGAAATTATAGCAATTAATTTTGCTTAAAACAAGGGTTGAAGGAGTTAATTTTGTTAAGTCTATTTTTAGTGGGTTAATCATATGTTTTCCAAATTCTTTCAAAATACTTAAGAAGTTGAAAAGACTTTCTTTTGCCTCCTACCTCTCTCGACTTTGCAACCTGTTCCCTTCTCTCAATCAAAATTTTCTCTCAAATTGCTACTGGTGCTCTAAGTCAATCAAAATGTCTCAGACATCATCTTCAACCAAGGCGACTTCATCATCCTCATCATCTTCATCATCTGACCAAGACTCTAGAGCAATCACCACATGCATAGAATCTGAAGTTCTTGAGGTCACTCCTCTCAGAGAGATGGCAACTGACCCCGCCAAAGTCAAAAAGCTGAGAACTAGACATGCAGGAAGAGCTCAAGCTGCAGCCTCTGGTAATCCTTCTCATCCTTCTTCTTCTGTACCAAATAGAGAAGGATCAGTTCAAGTTCATCAAGCTATTGCTAGGCTTGTTACTAGTATACTAAGCGGAAACCAACCTGTACCGGGGATTTCTGTCCCTTTAAATCAATCAGGAAGCCCAAATGTGGACGTCTCTGAGAATGTAGATGTCTCTGAGAATGTTATGACACAAAATGACAACATTCAGAACCCTTCAGAAAAGACTGCTGATCCACCTATCATTGATGTGGATGAGGATTACTCAGATAATGATCTGATTGCCAATGTAAACCCTAGCATAGCTAGGAGATTGATGAAAAGAAAGGGTAATCAGAATGATGCAAAATGTGTGTCCAAAGATAAACCTGCTGTTAAGAAATCCAAGGCTGAAGGCATGGCTGGGGTAGAATCTGTGAAATCTATTCAGTCCAAAGGGAAGGTGAAAGCCCAGGTGCATACTGCTAGACAACCAATTTCAAAGAAGAGAAAATAACCTGAATCTTCTGATTCTGATGAGGAATCAGAGTTTGAGATTGATGCTGAAGAAATTCCTATCAGAAGGAAGCTCCCCTCCAGCAAAATTGCTAGAGTTCCTGAAGTCCCAACAGACAACATCTCTTTTCATCATCCTGACAATGCAAACAGATGGAAGTATGTTTGCTTAAAGAGAATAGCTTTAGAAAGAGAACTCAACAATGATGCCATGGAGTGCAAAGACATCATGGACCTGATCAAGAATGCTGGACTGATGAAGACAGTGATAAAATTTAACAAGTGTTATGAAAATCTGGTCAAGGAGTTCATAGTTAACTTGTCTAATGATTGTGCTGATGGAAGGTCAGCTGACTTTGAAAGTGTTTTTGTTAGAGGAAGAAGGGTTAATTTCTCTCCATCAGAAATTAACAAATTTCTTGGAAGAACAAATGAGGATTGTCCTGATCTGGAAGTCACTAACAATGAAGTTTGTCAAACCATCACAGCAAGGCAAGTGAAGCGCTGGCCCTTGAAAGGCAAGCTGAATGCCAGCAAACTTAGCATGAAATTTTCCATCCTGCACAAGATTGGTGCAGCCAATTGGGTGCCTACAAATCATAAATCAACTATCTCCACAAGATTGGGGAGATTTATTTATGCTGTGGGAACCAAGACTGCTTTTGACTATGGCAGGTATATTTTTGAACAAACTTTAAAACATGCTGGTAGTTATACTGTCAAAGGACCAATTGCCTTTCCCTCCCTCCTTTGTGGAATTATCCTTGCACAATACCCTGATATCCTGGTGGAAAGAGATACTGCTTGCAAAAGAGCTCCTGCCCTTGGGTTGCATTACAAACTGTTTCAGGGATCTCATGCTCCTGATATTGTCATAACATCAGCTGAGACATCGTCTGTGAAGACCCAGTCCAAGACATCTGATGTCATAGCTGTATTAAAAGAGACTTGCAAAGAACTGGAAGCTAGGAAAAAGACCCTAGAAATCCTAATTGCCAGGTTAGAAAAGGAGGAAGCTGAAGGAAACAAAAGGGAAGAGGGTGTAGAAGCTGAAGGTCATCTCAATACTGAAGAAACTAGCTCCTCTGAGTCTGATGACAATGCTTAAAGGTTGGTTGCTGTTTGGTGGAGTTGATGCTGGTCCCTGGTGGAGTTTGGAAGGGTGTTCAGTTTTTAGCTGCTGCTCTTATTACTTTTTTCTAGATGATTGTATAATTTTTATGAACATGTATCTTTGGCCCATTTCTGGCTAAAGAGGGGGAGATATATTTTGGTACTCACTTAATTAGACATTCTATTTTTCTGCAGTCATTTCTTTCTGCTGCTAACTATCTCTGATTGCTTAGGGTCTTTAGCCAAAAATCTGCCAAAGGGGGAGTTTGTAGTTGTTTAGTTATTGGCTTGCATTTTTGGTAAATCCCAAGTGTATGTGTGAATGTCATGACTGATGTCATAACATTCTAGTTTAGTTTGTACTGATTCATTAGGTACCTTTGCAGAAAAATATTGTCATACAGGTACTGATGTTTATGAGTGTGTATCTGAGCATTTTGCAAAATGATCACATTTACCAAAATCAGTAAACAGGAATTCAGATGTCATAACAAATGTTAAGACATCCTGTTCTGAACTAACAGGTTTGCAGTTTGGTTAATTCTGAGTTTTTTCAGGAAAATGACTCAGTCTTTCCAGAACAGAATCCTGCATTTTCTTTGGGTTAACCTAGCTCAACCCTAACCTGGTTGATAAAGTCCTGTGACCTAGTCTTAAGGTCAAATGGAATTAACCCTAGCTTTTTGTGGAAACCCTAACTGAAGATGCAGCTGCTATATATTCAACAGAGCTGCTATTTTGAAAGCAATCCCTTTTTGGACAGAAGATCATCTGTAAGCTGTATAGTTTTAACTATTGTAATCCAAGCAATTATCATTGTGATAAGTGACTTGGAATAGGTTTTTAATTGTAAGGGTTGTGTAGCACTCAAAGCTTTGAAGCAAGAGTGTTTGTATGTCTCTTGACTAAAGCTGTGAAGCAGAGTCAAGTTAGGTGTGTGTATCACTCAAAGCTGTGAAGCAAGAGTGGTTGTGTTGCTTGATTAAAAAGCTGTGAAGCTTAATCAAGTGTATGTTTTTGAAGAGTGTCTTCATCAATTCATTAGTCAAATTGTTTTATGTATCACTGCTGTGATTGAGAGGGAGTGAGTAGGAACTCAGGTTTAAGTTGTACTTAGATTGAAATTGCATTGGGTAGGTCTTAAGTGAAGGAGATAAACTGGTTGGTTTATTCCTGAATTAACATCTCTTATAGTGGATTTCCTCCCTGGCTTGGTAGCCCCCAGAGTAGGTGTTGTTGCACACTGAACTGGGTAAACAATTGACTGTGTTCTTTACTGTTTTTTTTTGTATTTACTGTCTCATAGAAAGTCAGATACGGTGTCACAACATTGAACGTGACATTGAGTATCTGCAGCCAGAATTTCAGTTATCTACGGGCTCTTAATTGCTTGATCACTTTAAAATGCTTTGTGTTTGTGTAAGTTTGAAAATATTTTGAAAACGCCTATGTTTGGAAAACTTTGTAATGATTTTCTTATTGTTGAGAATGTATAAAAAATATTGATTTTGAAAATATTTGTTGAAAAGAGAATGTTTTGAAATATGTTTTGAAAATGCCAATGTAAGGCAATTTTGTAATGATTCTCACATCGTTGAGAATGTATACAAAATGTTCGTTTGAAAAAGTGTTTTGAAAGTGTGAAGTGTGGAAATGGTTTTCATTGTGAGCAAGCGATTACGAGTAATCTTTCTACTCAAAAATTCTTTGTTTTTTTCCTCCTCCTTTAGATAGTGCTACTTTACCATTGGTTGGTAAGGAGCCATATCATTGGATGTGAGGGACAGGCGTGGGTCGTCGTACAATTATAGAAGTCAACTTGTAAGATATTTTAGCAATTGTCGTAAGGGACTAAGATCATTTACCAAAGGCAGCATTTGAAGGGTCATCGAGGGACTATGATCTTTTAATCGAGGGTCTTTTGCTAAAACATCTCACATTTGAGGGACATGACTATTTTTTTATCCGAGGCAACAAGTGTGGGTTACCCTAGAGGTGCATGTGTGCAAGGTGTTTTGTTATCATGTACATTATCTTGGAATTAGGATTGTCTAATGTTGATTTTAAATCTTGCCATACAAATCCTAATTACTAGCAATAATATGAAAAGCGATAAATTGCGGAATTTAAATGTCCTACGCTATTATAATACATTGGGAATATGGGGTACAAATTTGTGAATGAGGGGAGGAAAGCAATAAAGCCCTAATTACTATTACAAACCATTGAATATGAATAATAATGTGAAATAATAAAATGCGCAAATAATGTAAAGTAGAGGAAAGAAAGAGGAATTTTTGTTTTGTGGTTTTTTGATGGAAATGGTTTTATGTTCAACCTAATTAATCTAATTAATTTACAAGAGAAGTTTTAATTAATTATTTAATAAAACCTAAAGTCTAATTTAATTTAAAAAGTAAATTAAATAAACCTAAGTCTAATTTAATTTTAATTCTAAAAAGAAAAGATTAATTAATTAAGAAAATATTTTTGGTGTTTTATTTATAAAACTAAATAAAGTAAAAATAAAAATTAGAAAATTTTAGTCTAATTATTTAAGAAAATATAATTTTGAGATTTTTGATTAAATAAAAATAAGTAAATAAAAGGAAAGAAAAGAAAATAAAAATAAATAAATATTGGGCCTGAGTGTTAAAAAGTAAAAGGGGGGTGTGGGAAAGTATTTTTGGTTCAGGCCCAAAAAAGGTTTTTATTGTTTGAAATTAGAAAATAAAAATAAAAAGGAAATGGGCTTGATTGTAATAGGAAAATTGGGGGTGTTTAGAAACAAAAGTTGCTAGGCCCAAACATCTCAAGCCCAGGCGCTGCGTGATTTAGTGTGAATCGCTTTCTGAGGGTGCATCATGGGGAATGGTTCTTAGCATTGGATGTTGATCAGCTTGATTTGATAGTGATCTAGTGGTGATGAAAGGAGGTGCACCGTGCATGTTTTGGAGCTTGTATGCATTGAATCTGCAAACAAATAATATGAAAGAAATAAAAAGGTACCACTAGGACTCAAACTTAGGTCCTTATAGACAAGTGACTTAGCACGCACATTGTTTATCACTGAGGTGACTGTTTCATCCGTTCATAAAACAACAACCAATAAATATAATATGTACTTAGTTGTCAAAATTTGGAAATGGCATTTCTTTCTTCTTCCTGCTGAACGTTATTACAGTAACAATGATATATGATTTCCAATTTTCAAAAACTCTAACTTCCTCATTTCTCAACCAAATTCAAAAATGTAAAAATGAAACTTGCTTAGAATTTCGCAAGGAATATAATGGTATAATTTTCTGAAGCTATAACTCAAATATTTTCACGAATTTCTATTGGTACCAAACGAAAACCTAAATGTCCAAAAAAATTCAGTTTCAAAATTCTCATCCCTCAGTCAATTAAAATGAAATTTAAGGATATGGTTAGCTTCATATACATGATATCTACATTTTATCTTTTAAAAGTAAGTGCAAATGATGCTTGTATCAAGATTTAAAAGTTGAAAAAACTTACCTTTTGATGCAAAAATCCAATATCCTCTACACGACTTCCAGAAGTAATGTGATGCTTGCTTTAGCTTCTTTGGACCTTGGTGAGTATGTTGCAACTCTTACTTTGCCTTGAGAGTGTCTAGATTGGTCTACTCAAGTCAAGTTGCAATGGTGGATTTTGAAAATGGAGTATGATGATAGAGTGATTACGGGAGTGAAATAGGTGTTTAGATCACTTCTATATGACATATATAATGTGTTTTGATGATTTGTTTGGACAAAAGTTGCAAGAGTGATGAGTTTCAAAGAAATGGATTTTGAAAACTCAAGAAATGAGTTTTATGGTCAATTCGGGTTTGAGAGTGTATGAGAGAGTTTAAGGGCTTGTAAATTCGTGCTATAGCTTGCTAATAACCCCTCTATTTATAGAGAAAAGGTTTGGGAGGTTGAAACAACCAGCTTTGTAAGATAGCAAATTATGGAGTTATGGCTTAGTTGAAATACAAGTGAGAAAGATACATGAAGCACATGATTTCAATCCATCAATAGGGTGGTTGGTAGGCTTAAAGATGTCGCTTCTGAGCATACATGTTGCGTGTGTGTAGAGGGATCAAGTGAGAGGCTCAAGAAGTTGACATTGTGTATAAAGCTTGCTTTATGTGAATGGCCATCGTGCCTTTCTTCCAAAAATGGAAAAATAGATTGGATAATGCTTTAACCACTTGGATCATAGATCAAACGTTTGTGTGAACATTTAATTATGGTGATATTTGCAAGTTAGAAGGCCTGCAAAGCAAGATTATGCAGCATAGCATGAAGATTGGATTATGTGTTCATCATCAAAATGGCTTATAATTCAAGTTTATCATGCCAACTTCATGTCTTATAATATCCTAGCTCAAAAATGATATCTTCAAGTTCTTGGACATTTTGTAAATCTTGAAACATTATCTACAACTTTCATGTTGACCACTTTGGCTAAATCAATTTGGAACTTGGTTAAAAATTGCCAAGAAGTTGGGATAAAAATCTGACCAAACTTGTTGAAAACTTCATTAAGTGTTTTAGTAAAAATGTTATGACTTCATGGGCCTATATCTCCTAAACCAAGCATTTTTTGTAGATCAACCCTTTAATACAAAGTTGTAGAATTCATCAAGATCTACAACTTTCATTTTGAAAGTTTTCCTTGAATCATCTTGTATCTTGGTGAAAAATTATCATGAAGTAGTGAAATTATCAAGGTTAAAAACATTTAGAAATTTTCTAAGTATTGAAAATATTGCTTTTTGTTGACTTTCTTGAATTTCTTGTTTCTTGATGATCAAGTTTGATATTTTAAAATTTCTTGATGAATCTTGATCTTTTAAATTCAATGTTGACCAAAAAGTCAAAGTTTGACTTTTTGTGTTTCAGTTGACTTTTCATTAGTTGATCAAATTTCAACTATCAATCCCTTGATCTTGAGAAATGATTTGAGACAAGAAATTAGGTCAAGATATTGTGTTTGAATCCTTAAGATCATGCTTCAAATCATTAGTCCATGTACTAGGTCAAAAGTCAATGATCAGTCATTCTCAATCAAAACCCTAATTTTGACAATTTTGCCCCTTTGATGATTTGAATGCTTTTCTTGAGGAATTGTGATCAACCCTTGATAAAATTATTAATATAACTTCAAAATGTTGATGTTGGCCAAAATTTTTGAAGTTTGACTGTATGTTGACCATAATTGACTTTTTACCCAATACAGTTGATTTTCAGTCATCTGAGCATTTGACTGAGCAAATTTGTGATGCAAGACTTGAAACTTGGTATGAGAAATCTTGGAGACATATACTAAGCCAAGAAAGCCATTTGAGGCATTAAAATTCCAATTGTCCTTGAGAAAACCAAAACCCTAGTTTGGAGGCTCAGTGCTTAGGAGGTGACCATGTCTGATCAAACTCTTGAAACTTCTTGAGCATTTGAGATCTTTGATGAGAAATGTTTTGAGAAAAGAGAGGGAAAATTTAGGGGTTCAACAAAGAGAAATAAAGTAAGTGTTTATATTTTCATAAAAAAAGATGCATGTATGAGATATATATAGGTGCGAAGCTTAGAGGCAAAAGAAAAACCTAGAAACACAAAAGAAAAACTGATTTTTGAAGTTTGGTACTGGATGTGTCGACACGTACAAGTGATGTATCGACAAATACGTGACAAAAATAGGTACATATGTCAATCTGTAATAGGCCATGAGTCGACACAAACTTCCAAAGGTTTTCAAGCTAAAAAGCAACAACATATGAGTCGACATGAAACACGAATATGTCGACACATAGAGTAGTTTTAAAGGCATGTGCCGACACGAACAAGAGGATGAGTCGACATAAAATTCTAGAGAATTATTTGCTTAAAACCAACAACACATGTGTCGACATGAAGTACGAATATGTCAACACACGTATGAATTTTATGCAAAAACTGATTTTTCCTTTATGAGACCAATGGATAACCAAACCTAACTTGTTCTATATGCTTCTTAAGGTTCCTAATGACTTCTAATGCAAGGGTGCACACAAATACTCAAAGATACCATTCAATGTACATAAAAGCTAAATCAATTCCTAGTTTTGATATCATGCAAAACATCTAAAAGATAAATACATCCATATACAATTGTTCTCTAAGATACCATGTAAATTTATCATAAAAACTCAAGGCCAGATGCAGAACCAATCATGTTCTTACAATCTCCCCTTTTTGATGATGACTGTTGTACCCCAAAATTTTCCGTCCCTTTTCTTAAGGCATTTCTCAGAAGATCTTCAGTGACTCAAGCTTGCACAAGTGTTTACTAGGCCAAACCACCTCCTAAGCACTGAGACTCTAAATTAGGGTTTTGATTTTCACAAGGACAATTGGACTTATAATGCCTCAAATGAATTTCATGGTTCATCATAGGTCCCCAACAATACTCATGCCAAGTTTCAAGTCTTGGATCACAATTTTGCTCATCCAATTGATCAGATGATTGAGAATCAACTGTATTGGATAAAAAGTCAATTATCGTCAACCTACAGTCTAACTTCAATATTTTTGGCCCATATCAATATTTTAAAGTCATATTCATCAATTGACCAAGTTTGGATCACAATTCCTCAAGAAAAGCGTTCAAATCATCAAAGGGGAAAAATGGTCAAAATTAGGGTTTTGACTGAGAATGACTGATTAGTGTGTAGCGGTAGAAATGTTGAGACTAAGCCATTGGGTTGACTTGACTCACATAGATCAAAATAAAAAACTCCACCGTGATTTATTGTTTCCAAAGGAATGGAAAAAGAGCGAATAACCCAAAAAGAGGGGGAGAGAATCTAAGTTCGGGGGTTGGTTATGCAAAGGGAATGTATTAGCACCCTAAACATCTACGGTACTCCATAGTAACCTCTTTGTAAATCTGTGTATTTTGGCTATAAATGTTGTATTAAATAATAAATGGTGGAGATGATAAAAGAAGTATTTTTTTTTATAATTTTCGCACCCGCCGCGGTTTTGAACCTTTAGTGCCTATGTACCACCTTCCGTGCAATAGGGGATTAGGATACTCGTAGTTCATCTTTTAAAAATTTTAAAACACAAGTTTGTTGGTTAATTGTAAGGGACGAGACATCATCATCTTATCTGAGTGGAAGAACGAACTTACTACTCACAATTATGAGAAAGGAGAATTTACATCATCTCAAAGTGGAGGATATGGCTTGGATTTTAAAATTAACAAAGCCTCGCTCAACACCTAAGTGGAAAATATCTCACTTCACTACATATCGTAGAAGTATAATAGCTCGCATCACTACAAAGATTGACAAGAGTCTAATCTTTTGAGAAAATTTTAAGGTAAAAAGCCAAAATGGGAAAATGGTTTGAATGAGATTGATTGACTTTTAATCTTCTCACAAAAAAAAAGTCCACATATTATTAAACTGATTAAAGTTTGATTAAAAAAATATTTTGAAAATGAATGGACATAAGTCCAAATTTATTATGAAAGTGGTTCGAGTTTTGAAACAAGAAGAGTTTTCAAAAAGAGGGAGAAGATTTTTGAAATTAAAGAAGATTGGAGGAGATGAAGGGACTATCCTAAAGCATAAGGTAAAAGCTAGGGAAAAGAACCATCTAACCAACAAGAAGCCAACACTTGACATAATGAGTCAATGTATAATTCCCATCCTTTGGATTTGAAACCAAATAAGCAAAGATAATAAACCTCTTAAGAAAACCAAGCTTCAATTGCATTAAGTCTTCAAAAAAATTGGGTAGAGTAATGATTGTATACAGATGAGTTCCCGATCACAGTCAAAGCATGTAATCACAATAACCTGCACACAAAGCAAACAAACAAACAACCCAATGTCTTGGGGTAAACCCCAAGAACTCCAGAAAAAATAACAGTTGAAGTCACAAGGTCTTAAAGTAGGTCACAACTTCTAATCCTAAGTTCAAGTAGTCCACAATCTCCATAATGCCAAAGATAGTAACCAAGTGGTCCAAGTAACATTAAAGTTTTTTTATGGTTCAAGTTGATTATTAGGTATCTTCAAAAAGAAAATGAAAGCTCAAATGAGCAAAAATAAAAATGACATAAAAGTAAATGCTCAAATGAGCAAATATGAAAATAACATGAAATGTAAATGCCAAAATAAATGTGCTTAAAGTAAAAGCATAAAATAAAAGCATAAAATAAAGTCAATTGTTAATGAGTTAGAAATTAGAGGTTAGTTGAATGACCATCTTGAAACTTGCATTTGAAAACTCATTAGAAGATTGATAAAATCAAAGCCTCTCAACAACAAGTTTCATTTGTTTTTGTCAAGTATATCATTCATTTCAAAATCTCAAGGCAATAATAAACGATCAATGATGTTTAAGTGATCCAATTTGACCAAAGTTGATGAAAATTCATTAGAGGATTGATAGGACCAAATCCTCCTAACAATGAATCTCAAGGTTATTGGATCAAAGGGTTCAAATTAACATACTTGGGCTTACAAACATGGGTTTGGGCCACGAATGATCATTTAATCAAACCGAGACAAGATTTAGCGCTATGTTAAGCAATCATTAGTGGACTTATATAGAAGTCACACCTATTTTGAGGCCATTTAATAGCAATCTATGTACCATATGTTTTGAGAAATAATATGGAAATCATTCTCCAATAACATTTAGTACAATAAGAAGGGGATAAGATAAAGAGGGATGGGGTAAAATTAAACCACATTTGAATCAAAAATTTAATCAAGCTATTATTAAAATCATTCATCCATTTTTTGTGGAGTTAAACTCAACACCATGGGTCCAATGATATTAATAAAGCTCATGATTAAAATCTCATAGTCCAAGATCATCCAGAATATATACAAGATAAAATATATTTAAAAAATAAAGAAAAAATATATAAAAAAAGGTTTAGAAATGAGAATAAAAGTAGAAAACAACAACTATATTCAAAACATCCAAGAAAAATCAAACAAGGCCATGGACAAATCAGGAATAAGCTCAAGAGTTTATATAAATTTTTTGGTAATTTTTTAAAGTCAGAAACTATTTTTAAAACTAAGAAATAGGCAAAACAAAACAAAAATTGTGAAAAATAGTAAAGTCAGAAATAAAATTAAAATGAGGTCACCAATACTTGTCAAAAGGTCATTGGATCCTTCCATATTTTTTCTAGAATTTAAAAATTAAGAAAAGTATTTTTAAACATTTAAAACAATTCAAATAAAGTGAAAAATTATAAAAAATATCAGAGCACAAAATAAAATTGTGAAAAAATAATAATCAGAGAGAGAAATATCAAAAGTATTTTTCAAATTTTTTCCAGATTTTTTGAAGTTAAAATTAATTTTCTATGATTTTTTTAAGTTTAAAACAATTTAAATATAAAAATAAAGTCAAAAAAATGTGGACCAATGGATGAGAGTCAAAACGCGTTAGTAAGCTAATCCAATGGATCAGACGCACTGTGCATATCATGGTCTTTAGTGAATAAAGTATGGAATCAATTATTTAAGTCAGATTTGAAAAAATGCGTGCACACCTTCATTGGTTGATAGATGATACGTTGGTCATCTTCAACCTCCAGCCAACGAATCTGTAGGTTCTAGAAACTGTAAAATTAGGACATGAGACCGGTACCATTCGCTTCATCTCTTCAAGCCAATTCCAATGGTACCTTCGCTAAAAGTTTATATAAACTGTAGCTCAATCATTTTTGAAAAGAAATTCTGAAAAGGGATTTGAAATTTCATCTCCAAAATGTACTTCTAGTTGAAAACAAGTGTTACGACTAGAATCAGGATGATGAGAGCTTCATAACAATATCAAAGTTTGAGAGAATTGGTGAAGGAATTTACCTAATGAAGTTAAGTTGCAGAGCTGTGAAACTGGAATTGGCTAGCACGATTTAGGAAGTCTTAGAGCTTAATTCTTCTTTTGTTAGCTTCAATGAGGTTCAAGGACGGTGAATTGACAAAGAAAAATGATTGAGAAAGGCTGTAAGAGCAAATTCGAAGTTACAGAAAATTGAGTTCAAGAGGAAGTTTGGCAGGGTGATTCTAACTCTCTATGCTTGAGAAAATGAATGAGGTATTATCCTCTATTTATGAGGAAGCTGATTGAATGCTCAAGCGTATGAAATGATGAAGTTTGGAGGGAAATCACGTGAAGTTGCAAACAAGAAAAGTGCGACTTCTAATTTGATCAAAACTCATCCAAACCTTGCGGTTTAATATGATAATCACTTATGGAGGTTCACTAAACATGTTTAGAAGCAAAAGTGCACAGAAAAATGTGTTTAGAAGCTAAATCAAGGATTTCAAATTCTGACTTTTGAAGAAACTTCAATTTCAAGTTATCAAGTTCAAACCAATGGCATTATCAGCTCAAAGAGTTTTCAGACATGATTCTTGAAGCTTTAGAAAGATGAGATCACAAGCTTTACAATGTGCAAAGAATGGAATCAAATGCATTCTTGAGCTGAAAATTGTGATGAGTCAATGTTAAGAAAAAGAGGTTGACTTTTGTACTTAGAAAAATTCTAAGTTTTTCTTCAAAAAATGACTTATAATGTCTTGCATCCAAACATGGCCTTCCATTTGAAATTTACTCTTGACCAAAGAATATTGCATGGAGTAGATCTCTTGAATGACATTTTGGGACTTGAACCATTTAAAATATCTAAAAAATGAGAAGGTTATGACTTGTTGAAGTTGGCAAAAATTCATAAAATGACCTATAATCTTTTGCATCCTTAGGGAATCTTCCATTCATTTTAACACTTTGCACTTAAAAGAAGGGTTGGAGTTCACATTTTTAAGATCAATGTGGAAAAATAATGGGCTCAAGATGATAAAAACTGACCAAGTTATGATCTTTTGAAGTCACATATGGGAGTTTGATGGCTTCTTTAGAGGACTTGTAATCTTTCTTCATCATTAGGTATCTTCCTAACAAAATTTGCTTGAAAATTTTGAAGTGATTTGTTGATATCCCTTTAAAGAGAAGGATTTATTTTGAATCACCCAAAAATACCAAAAGATGAGCAAGCTATACCCCTTTGAAGTTCAAAACCCTAGCTCCTAGAGTAACAAAATACCTTGGGAAACCTTTTCAATTTGGACAAACTTCCTTGTACAAATACTTTTTTTCAACTAAATAGAAGTTGTTGAGAATGATAAGGATACACCGTATCAACCAAAACCACTTCCAAATATTGAGAATTGAGGGAGATATGCACTTGTTACCAATGAAACCAAAGACCTGTCCAACTAGGTCAAACTTCTTCAATCAACCCTTGTACCTTTGAACTATTTTTTGACAACTTGAGGAATGATGAGTCATAATAGACTTTTTCATAATATTATTTCAAAATATCTTTAATAATGAAGCTTGGATCTCAATTAAGCTTTATTGAAGAAGGCATGGAAATAAACTCATGAACCTATTGATCAACTTGATGGAATGTATTGTGCTTTCACCTATGATACCAATAATTAAAGCAAATATTCATTGTACTTATTAGTAAAAGTTAATCAATACAAAACATAGATGATCACAAAATACAAGTCAAGGTGTTTGGTGATTCCCCATCACAAAATACATATATCATACATATCATTGCATAAACAGGTTTCATAGCAGGTTTCTCATCTTCTTCGCTGTTTATTTCAGCAATGGTTCTAGAACAAATGATCATGGATCTAACCAAGGGGAAAGAAGAACTGAAAGCCCTGCTTGTTAAAGAAAAGAAGAAGCCAAGGAAAACAGCTGGTGTGGTGAACTTGGGAAGAAGGATCAGAGGACCAGTGCAGCGAGCCTCTGAACTGATAACTTCATCAAAGGAAGGAAACAATCAAGAGGAGGAAACAAGATAGCAAGACTCCAGTAAAAAAGAATCTGATGATGAATCTGACTATGATTAGGAACAATATCCTCCTGCTGATGAAAAATACAAACAACTGGAGGATCATTTGAATGCAATGGAGGTCTAGAAGGTACCAGGTCTGGATTTTGAAGAACTGGGTTTGGTTTCTGGGGTTGTCATCCCGCAAAAGTTCAAGGTGCTGGTGTTTGCCAAATATGATGGGATTTCATGTCCCAAGATGCACCTCCGATCTTATGTGAGGAAGATCCAACCTCACACTGCTGGTAAGGACTTATGGGTCCACTTCTTTCAGGATAGTCTGTCCGGAACTCAACTAGAATGGTTCTACCAGCTGGAAAGGGCCAACATTTGTAATTGGGAAGACTTGGGTGCTGCTTTCTACAAGCAGTATCAGTATAATGCAGACCTTGCTCCCACCCGTACACAACTCCAAAATATGTCTATGGGTTCGAGTGAGGGCTTAAAGACTATGCTCAAAAGTGGAGGGACTTAGCAGGAAGAGTCTAACCCCCTTGTCTGATAGGGAGCTAGTGGATATGTTTCTGGGTACCTTATCTGGTTCATTTTTCAATCACCTGATTGGAAGTTCCTAAGTCGGCTTTACCAAACAGATCTTGACGGGAGAAAGAGTGGAAGCTGGAAATAGGAGTGGTAAGATTCAAAAGGATGCATCCTCCGGTGCAGTAAGGAAGCCATTTACTGGGAAGAAAGAGGTCAGTGCCACTTACAGCCAAAGGAATCAAGACAGAAATGAACACCGTCCAGTGGTAGGGGCTGTTATGATCTCTAAAGCAGCACTTACTCAACAAAGGAATAATCAGCCTAGAGCAGAAAGGCCGGTAAGATAGTTTACCTGAATAAATATGACTTTGTCTCAAGTCTTACCACAGTTGTTGAAGTCCAATCTGGTAACTTTGAAGGAAGCCCCGAAGAATCCTAATACTGCCTCTCCCCGCTACAATCCAAATATGCGATGCGCCTACCATTCTGAAAGTCTGGGTCATGATACAAACGACTGCTGGGCTTTAAGGAACAAGGTGCAGGATCTGGTCGAGGCAAAGGAGATTAAATTCGATCCCCCTGAGACTCCCAACGTTATAACTGCACCCATGCCCAAGCATGGATCGGGAATCAATGCCATTGATGTTGTCTCTGCCACAGAAGATGCTGACAATGAGTATGACATGGATAAATGGATCTTCCCTCCTACCAACGGTGGACCCAGTAAATGGACGGAAAAAGACTTTGTACCAATTAATTTTGTTCAGAAGTAATTGTCTTTCTTGTTTTTTTTATATGTAATAAACAATATAAACGTTATGGCCATGTGTCTTACCCGGGGCACATTGGTTTATTTGTGAGGGTTATCATGTTTCATTTTCATATGGCATTAATAAAGCATTGGATGCTTATTGCATACAAATTTTGCGCTCTCTGTTTTTCTTTTCTGCTTTTTTACGTTGTCTATACAGCTATGCTCTTACACACACCCACGTATCAAACTGCAGATCCATATCCCCTCTGAATCCCATTGATAACAGTTCTGCTATTACCAGTTATGACTTTGAAAATCCAATCAACCAAGTTGAGGACGGAGGTGAGGAAGATTGTGAGGTACCCGGAGAACTTGCCAGACTGTTACAACAGGAAGAAAGGGCTATACAGCCTCATGAAGAACCAGTTGAGACAGTGAATTTGGGCACAAAAGAGAACAAAAAAGAGGTCAAGATATGTGCAAATTTGGAGTTTCGTGTCAAACAGCGTTTGATTCAGATGTTGCATGATTATGTTGAGATCTTTGTCTGGTGATATGAAGACATGCAAGGACTAGACACGGATATTGTGGTTCATCGTCTGCCAACTAAAGAAGATTACCCTTCGGTAAAGCAGAAGGTCCATCGCATGCGCCCTGAAATGTCAGAGAAGATCAAAGCAGAGGTTATGAAATAGTTCAACACTGGGTTCCTAGTTGTCACCTCTTATCCTCAATGGGTTGCTAACGTAGTTCCGGTGCCTAAAAAGGACGGAAAAGTACGGGTGTGTGTGGAATACAAATATTTGAACAGGGCAAGCCCCAAGGATGACTTCCCGCTTCCCCATATTGACGTTCTAGTTGACAACACCGCACAACATAAGATCTTTTCCTTCATGGACGGTTTCTCTGGCTACGATCAGATCAAGATGGCACCCGAAGACATGGAGAAGACAACCTTCGTCATACAATAGGGCACTTTCTGTTACAAAGTGATGCTATTTGGGTTGAAGAATGTTGGGGCAACCATCAGCGATCCATGGTAGCTTTGTTCCATGACATGATTCACCATGAGATAGAGGTCTATATTGATGACATGATAGCCAGGTCTCAAACTGAGGAAGAACACGTTGATCATCTATAAAAGCTGTTTGATAGGTTAAAGATGTACAAGCTGAGGTTAAATCCGATCAAGTTCACCTTTGGGGTAAGGTCTGGTAAACTTCTAGGTTTCATTGTTAGCGACAAGGGCATTCAGGTAGACCCTGCAAAGGTGAAGGCCATAAAAGAGATGTCGGCTCCTCGCACTGAGAAGGAAGTTAGAGGTTTCTTGGGACGCCTAAATTACATTACCAGATTCATTTCCCATTTAACAGCTACTTGTGAGCCGATCTTCAAACTCCTGAAGAAAGATCAAGTGGTAAAGTGGAATGACGAATACCAGACTGCCTTCGAGAGAATCAAGGAATACCTTCAAGAGCCTCCAATTCTGATGCCTCTGATTGAAGGAAGACCTTTGATAATGTACTTAAAAGTTTTAGATAATTCAATGGGGTGTGTGCTGGGGAAGCATGACGAGTCTGGTCAAAAAGAGCACGCAATATACTATGTTAGTAAAAAGTTTATCGACTATGAAACAAGATACTCACTGCTCGAGAAAACTTGCTGCGCTTTGGCATGGACTGCTCGCCGAATGAGACAGTATATGTTGACCCACACTACTTTGTTGATATCTACGATTGATATGATCAAGTACATCTTCGAGAAGCCCGCTCTCTCCAGAAGAATAGCAAGATGGCAAATGATCTTGACCGAATACGATATCCAATACACAACCCAGAAAACAATCAAGGGAAGTGTATTGGATGATCATTTGGCTCATCGGGCTGTGGATGACTACCAGTCCATGAATTTTGAGTTCCCGGATGAGAATATTATGTTAGTGACTGACTATGAAGATCCTGGACCAGATGAAGGACCTGAGGAAGGATCACGATGGACTATGGTTTTTGATGGAGCCTCCAATGCGCTCGACAATGGCATCGGTTCTGTAATTATATCTCCCGAGGGCTGTCATAATCCTTTCACTAGCAGATTATATTTCAACTATACCAACAATGTGGCGGAGTATGAAGCATGCACCAGGGGTCTCAAAGCTGCTATTGACCTAAGGATCAAGTTCTTGAGCATTTTTGGGGATTCAGCCTTGGTAATAAGTCAAATCAAAGGAGAGTGGCACACGAAGCACCCGAATCTCATTCCTTACAAAGAACATGTGTTGACATTGCTTCCACACTTTGAAGAGGTCAACTTTAAACATTTTCCACAAGAAGAGAATTAGTTAGCGGATATGCTAGCTACTATGTCATCTATGTTCAAGGTCAAGTGGGACAACGAGGCTCCTCGGATCACTATTGAGAGGTTGGATGAACCAATATACTGCTACGAGATTGACACTGAAGAAGTAGCAGACAAACCTTGGTTTCATGAAGTGAAAAGGTATCTCGAAGCTCAAGAATACCCTGAGGGGGCATCTGTCAATGATAAAAAGTTTCTGAGAAGGTTCTCCGCAAAATTCTTCCTCAGTAATGGAATCCTCTACAAGCGCAACCATGACTCTACTTTACTTCGGTGCTTAGACAAGAGCGAAGCAGAGAGGATTATAACAGATTTACATGAAGGTACATTTGGCACCCATTCTAGTGGACACACCATGGCTAAAAAGATCCTACGGGCAAGATACTATTGGTCCACTATGGAAGCAGACTGTTATCAGCATTCCCGAACTTGTCACAAATTCCAAATCTACGCTGATAAAGGTCATGTACCTCTGATTCCCTTGAATGTCTTAACGCCCCCCTGGCCCTTTGAAATATGGGCATTGACATGATCGGAGAGATTAGACCTACCACTTCCAATGGGCTTCACTTCATCTTAGTGGTCATTGATTACTTCACTAAGTGGGTTGAGGCTGCCACTTTTGCTACTATTACCAGGAATGTTGTGGTGCAGTTTATCAAGCATAACCTGATTTGTCGGTATGGTGTGCCAGAGAGAATCATCACAGACAATGGTACAAATCTCAATAATACAATGATCACCGAACTCTATAAACAATTCAAGATCCAGCATCATAATTCTTCCCCTTACCGACCGAAGATGAATGGCGCTGTGGAGGCTACTAACAAGAATATCAAGAAAATCATACAGAAGATGACGGTGACGTACAAAGACTGGCATGAGATGTTACCATTTTCTCTTCATGGTTACCATACCTCAGTGCGTACATCCACAGGGGCAACACCTTATTCTCTGGTATATGGTATAGAGGATGTCCTACCTATTGAGGTCCATATCCCTTCTTTGAGGATCATGAAGGATGCGGGCTTGAACAAAGATAATTTGATCCAGACTCGACTTGATCATTTGAATCTGATTGATGAGAAAAGGCTTGGTGCTGTCTGTCATGGTCAGATATACCAAAAGCGAATGATCAAGGCTTTCAACAAAAAGGTCAGACATCAAGTATATCAAGTGGGTGATCTGGTAATCAAGCGCATCATACTGCCACAAGGTGATCCCAGGGGCAAATGGACTCCCACGTACGAAGGGCCATTTGTGATCAAAAGCATATTCTCCGGTAGAGCTATGATTCTAATCACCATGGATGGTGACGACCTTCCTCACCCTGTTAACGCGGACATAGTGAAAAGATACTACGCGTAAATAAAGACCCTCTAGGTTGACTGGCCTAGGAAAAAGTAAGGGCATCCCGGTGAACCAAAAGGGTTCGGGCAAAAATTAGGGATGAATACAAAAAATATGTACACCCGGCAAGTCGAAAACCTGAAAGGGAAGCTTGGGCAAAAATGGGTATCCTGGTGTACTGAAAACCCGAAAGGGCGGTCCAGGAAAAAGTTAGGGATTTGAAGCGTATAACTATGTCCCATTGGATCACCTTGCGACCAGACTTCAGTATCAACTACCAAGACTCAAACGGTATCAATCAATCCAATCAGCTTCGGACAAGTAGCAAAGACATAGGGGCAATAGTAGAATTGGAACTCAATGGGATTATTACACATTGTTGTTTTCTCTTTGTACACTGTTTTGTGTAGTTTTCATTTTTATGACAGCGTTCTCCTATTAAAATGTCAGTCTCTTTGTACAAAATGCCTGTTATAGGCGAACTTAAAAAAATCAATACAAATTGTTCCTTGAAAGTACCAAAACTATTTGTTTTATTCTTCTGCTTTGTTTTGCAAAAACGTCCAATGATTATTTTGACATATGCATTTAAATATGATCACTGTTCACAAATACTTGCATAAGAAACAGAAAGACAATTACTGATGACTTCAAGAATCGAGGCAAAGTCTAAAAAACAATTTGACATCCTGACAGCTACTCTTTCCAACATGGTATAGGGGTAGAGACGGTTCGAGACGAGGTCACTGTTACATACGACCCTGTGACGTCTATGTTCCCCACAGAGTAGAAACAACCAAAGTTTTGATCTCTCCTTCCCCAAGCAGAAATTACCTCCTCCAGCAAAGTGCTTTCAGAGAGCAGAAGTCTGTACTCCCCAGCCGAGTTTTATAATTTCAAACAACTTATAAAACCTCTTCCTCGGTAGAGTTTATTTCTCTAACTACGGAAGTTCAAGCCCCAACGGAGTTTATTTTTCTACATCCGCAAAACCTTTCAACAAAGAATTATCTCTCTCCACAGAGTTATTCTCAAACAAGAGTTAAGAACCACCGGCAGAGTATCCTCAAATGGAAAAGGAAAATCCCTAGAAAATCATCTCCATTCATCATCCCTAGTGGTAATGTAGGATTCAACATCCCAATACTCTTCAGTACTAGTCCGGGATTTACCTTCCCAAACTTAAAAAATGTCGCAAATATCATCCCATTTTCATACATCATGGCATGCGCATAAGCATCGCATACAGCATAATCTCATTTATTTTGAGAACATTATCACACAATGCATTTCATATATCATGACATTACATACAACTAACTCTTTACCATTTTCAGGAAAGATCAAATCAACAAACACCATTGGCTACTTACATGACCTGGTAGTCTTCTCAAAAGCTACGTCTAATGAAAGGCTATTTCAGCATTTTCCTCAGAAAGACATTCTCAAAAGACCTTCTCTCGTTCAGTTAGATCGATACTAAGATCTCTCTGATTTATATTCCATTTGAAGATGTTCCAAGACTTTTGTCTGGTTCAGTTGAATCGATACTAAGATTTTTTTGATTTCCATTCCAGTCAAAGTTAATCCAAGACCTTCTCCGGTTCAGTTAGATCGATACTAATATCTCTCTGATTCCTATTCCAGTTGAAGATGTTCCAAGACTTTTGTCTGGTTCAGTAGAATCGATACTAAGATTTTTCTGATTTCCATTCCAGTCAAAGTTAATCCAAGACCTTCTCTGGTTCAGTTAGATCGATCCTAAGATCTCTCTAATTTCTATTCCAGTTGAAGATATTCCAAGACTTTTGTCTGGTTCAGTTAGATCGACACTAAGATCTCTCTGATTTCTATTCTAGTTGAAGATATTCCAAGACTTTTGTTTGGTTCAGTTGAATCGATACTAAGATTCTTCTGATTTCCATTCCAGTCAAAGTTAATTCAAGATTTTCCTCTGGTTCTGTTAGATCGATACTAAGATCTCTCCGATTCCTATTCCAGTTGAAGATAATCCAAGACCTTTTTCTGGTTCAGTTAAATCAACACTAAGATTTTTCTGATTCTTATCCAGTCAAAGATAAATCAAGAGCTCTTCTGTTTGAGAAACTGCAAAGCCTGGAGTATGACCGGATAACAGTTTAACTCATTTCCCCAATAAGTCATTGTGAAGCCTGGAATACGACCAGATAGTAGTCAGCCTTATCATCCTCAGCAAGTCACTGCGAAGCCTGGATCCTAACCAGATATCAGTTCACTTCCGTCTCTTCAGTCAAGAGATGACTCCCCAGTAGAGTAATGGACAACCGAAGCTCCTAGACTCTATTCTCCTAAAACAAATTCCCCAACGGACTCCTCCTCAGACAGCAGGAACAGGAATCCCCACAAAGAGACTTCTTATGAAGTCAACATCTATTTTGGATGGCATCTTTAAGCCCATCTACGTCGACTCTCTGTCATATTCCTTGGAAGGCATCTGTAAGCCCATCTCTGACAGTCTTATGTCATCTTTTCCAAATGGAATCTATAAGCCCATTCTCGATATTATTCACCAAAAATCTCACTTCGGACGAGTGAAAATTTTTGGGCACTCTAGTGTTCAATCATCTTCCACCTTCAGATCACGAAAGGCAAACAAGCCAATCTAAACCTTCAGGTTTAAGAAGATTGAACAGGGCCAGCTGTTGTACCCCAAAATTTTCCCTCCCATTTTCACAAAAGACATACTCCTAGGGGTTCTCAATTGCTCAAGGTTGACCAAGAATTGACCAGACAATTCTCCTCCTAAGGCAATGAACCCCCAACTAGGGTTTCATTTTTCATCAACATGGTTGGGCTCCAATGGTCTCAAATGCAACCTGTTGTACCCCAAAATTTGCCCTCCCATATTCTTCAAGATTCCTCAAGGGTTGCACAGTCCAAATACCTCCTAAGCTAGTCAAAATTAGGGTTTTGGTTCCTTCAATGAAGTTGAGTTTTTCAATGGCTCAATCAAGTCTCATAGGCCTATACACATTGTCAAGCATCTACATGTCAAGTTTCAAGGTTCACAGTCTCAAATTGCACAGTCAAAGTCCTATTTGCTTCACAGTCAACTGCAGGGGCAAAATGGTCATTTTACAGTCAAAAGTCAAAATTTTTGGTCAACATCTTATTTTGAAGCCACAATCATCATTTGATCAAGTCTTGATCATGATTCCACAAGAATGGCTCAAAAATCATCAAAGATGCAAAAGTTGCTATTTTTGGACAGCTGAAAAGTCAACTGTATCTTGACCAAGGCATAACTTTTTCATGGTTCATCAGAAAAATCCCATCCAATGCTCATTTTGAAGGGGATGACATTTTCTACAACTCATCTTCACATTCCAAGTCCAATAAATGCTCTCACAAAAAGTTATCAATTTCTACATTATAGGTCAAATTCAAAAGTCAACAAAAATGCACTTTAAGTCAAAGACCATAACTTGAGATTGGTAAATCCAAATGACATGGGACCAAAGGCATTGGTTAGAGGACTTCAAGAACTTTCTAAAATGTCTAAGAACATGTTCATATGGTCAAAATTGAGCAAGATATGCATTGGAGAAGTTGGGAAATTTTGTGAATGTGCAAAAGTCAACTTTGCTCAAAATACCTTATTTTTGCTAATGGGCCTCAAATTTCTTCTTGAAACATTGTCCAAGGCTTATGCACGACCCATTGAGCTTAAATTAATTTATTTTATTATTTTTAATTAATTAATTGTATTTTTTATTAATATTAATTCATTTAATTGATTTAAAATGTAGGAAATTCAAAGATATGGTTTTCAAATCTTTTTATGAAGCAAATATGACCAATATGAGCTGGCAAATTCGTGTGCACATCAAGGGGACAAAGATCTCCAATTTTGGCAAGTTTTCTCCATCAAAAAGAGGCAAAAAGATTTGATTGAAAATCAAATATACAAACCATGATTCCATGGATCCTTGGCCCAAACTTTGACCTAATTCCCTTCCATTACATATGCACAACCTAACCCTAATGCTATACACGTGAAAAACTGCTGCAGAAACCATAAGCACATTCAAAAAAATCCAAGGAAAAAGTGAAAACTGTTTGCTATCTTCCAAGCCAATTCAAGGCGTTTCAGTGATTCAAATACATTGCTAGCACTCCCAGGAACAGATTGGAATCAAAATCAAGGGCTAACACTCAAAGAACATGTAAGAACAGTGTCACGGTTTGAACAATTTTTTCAGAATCGCATCTCATTATTCATGTGCATTTAACACGATTTGTTGTTTGTTTTGTGTTGTATGAGTCCATAGGAAGCTAATGGTGCAGGTTAATTGGACTGAAACGCCTTGAATCACAAACCACCATTGATGAAATTTAGGGTTTTGAAGCTTTCAAATTAGGGCTTTACAGCCCAGGAAAAATTAGCCTTCATGAGACCCATGGTTAAACTCGTTGAAACCAGACGAATTCAATGGACATGTCGCGAAATATTTATGTGAAGCATACACCTAATCGCTATTATCTGTGGATGCAGGTTGTGGGGGTTAAAAACCCCCGCTATCTCTTTGTCTTTTTTGCAGGGAAACGAAGAAGACGGTGAGCTGGCAATGTGCAGTTGGTCCATTCAAATATAATGGCGCGCGTTTTGTTGCTTTCCAGCATGATTATTGTTTTCATATATTACTTTCATTATCCATTATATTTACAAATGCGCGCAAACGGTGGAGTGGTGGATGTGCTGTCTATTGATCATTGGGACCTGGGTTCGATTCCCAGGTCCCCCCAAACCTTTGTTTCTATTTTGTTTAACAAGATTATGTGCAGGCTTCCAAGAGAATTCCACCATAAACCTCATGCTTCATCATGCCAAGTGGCGGGCAAGGCAGATCTGAAGGCCAAGGATGAAAGACTATGGTGCTACCTAGTCAATGCACGCACAACTAATTCTGGGAAGTCAACGCAGGCCTGAGCTTAGTGGGCCATAAACAAATCAACACCTCCATACAAGGGCCCAACACCCCCCTGGTTTCTATTTCCTTTTCTTTATTTTCTTTCCTTTTATTTTCTTTAATAACTATTATTATTATTATTATTTAATTAATTAACAAATTAATATTTTTCATAGTAAATTCAGAAAATTAAAAATGTAAATATTTTTATTATTTTTATTATTTATTAAATTCACTCTTAATTATTTTGTAAATAAATTCTAACATTAATTAATTTAGTTTTAAATTAGGTTAATTTTAATTTTCTTTTACAATAAAATAAAATAAATTAGACTTAGGGTTTTTTTACTAACTTTTGACCTTTTCTTTTTATTTTCATTTAAAATATAAAAACACAAAAAAATACTTTTTCTTTTAATTATTTAATTAATTAGGTTTAGGTTTAATATTTAATTAATTGCAAAAAAGGACAAATTACTTTCTTTTTTCAAAAAGGGTCAAAACCCTAAGACATTCCCGATTTTATTTCTTTCGCGCTTTAATTCCTTTTGATTATATTGATGTAACTGTTTCCGAGGATGTAATAGCGTAATTAGGTCTTTTACCGCTTTCTTTACTTTTCTCGCATTTATTTTCCAAACGGGTTTGTTTTTGGCGATGTATATACCCGTGCCTTGTAATAGCGTAGATTTACCTTTCCGCACTTTATTTCCCGCAAACATTAACTGTTAATTATGCCTGCAAGACTTGTATGAAAAATAAAATCAATCCGTAGCTCACAAATAACATGTACAAGATAATCTTAACTGAAACAACACACATGCATATGCCACTCTTAGGGTACGCCTCACTTGGTTGCCTCGACGTGGTCGTCAAGTATAGGGTGTTTTAGAGGTCGCCCTCCTGTCTAAAGATCCAGTTGCCTCGAAATGGTTGCCTCGGATAAAAAGGATCTAGGACACTAGGGTTACCGCTAAAGCGTCCTACTATTTCTTTGGTGACCACATGTCCCTATAATCGAATTGACCCGAAAACTCCAACGACGGTGCTACTTACTTCTCAATAGTGGGATAATACTGTCTAAAGGACTCTTACACAGCCTAATTCCTTAGAGTAGGTAGATTTCTCCTGGGTACTTGCTCTTTCAAAAAACAAAAACAACTTTTCGCACCTACACTTTCAAAAACTTTTCAAACAAATACTTCATACACTCTTGAGGACTGATACAAGAGTTACCTAAAAGTTTTCAAACTAAACTTTTTCAAACCCACATACACAAGAAAAGAAAACTCTTTTTGAAAACATATTGAGCAAGTACCTAAGAGCCCGTGGATAACCACGGATAGAAAGGGTGCTAACACCTTCCCTTTCTATAATCTACCTCCCGAACCGAGAAACATCTCGAAAAGGAATTTTGCTGTGCTTTTGTCCTTTCCTTGTTGGAGAAAATAAAAGACGGTGGCGACTCTTGCTTACCACGACATTTCGCGAACCAGCATTCCAAAACAGTCAGTTCTATTTCCACCGATCACAGAACTGGCGACTCTGCTGGGGACAATGTATAAGTGAGGTGTACCTTAGGATTAGACCACTCTTATGTTTTCAATTGCTTGTTTTGTTTGCTTTAATATTGTGGGCTTGTCTTGGAGTTTCATAGATCCTAACCAGGATCTGGGGGGATACCTTTTAGAAGTAGCAACAAACTGTGAGGGAACTGTGCGGGGTATACCGACACGGTTGAAGCCGTTGCTACGTTAATGTGGCACTTTGGTGAGTACCGGTAACCCTTGAGTCAAGTCAAGGAGAGTACGGGGCCGCCGCGTGGTGTCGTGAAGCATCAAATGAACTTAGGAACCTTACTTGACCATCCTGGCCTCTTTAGGGGTAGTGAGATGACCGACTTTGGTGCAGTCCGAAGTTGGTAGATACTCGATACTACACTCATTGAGGGTTGTTTTCTTGGAATATTTTGATCGCCAGTTCAGTGGCTAAATCAAAAACATAAAAAACAACCCATTGATATTGAGCTCCTTAGAACCCGGTTACTTTTGATAGGACAAGTTTTGAGCCCACCAACTTCAAGAGGGTAGTACCTAAACTTCATGCTGGCCTAAACTCTAAGGGCTCTTCTGTGTGACTTGTGTGCTTTCAAATCTGAAATGCTTGCATATTCTTGTTATTTAACAACATGAGTTCCTTGCAGGTTTTGTTTACAGTCCTTAATCTGGGCTTATAACAGGGTTTATTTACATCATTCCACGCATAACATACCATCATACCTTATTGCATGCATCCTGCATAAGGACTAACCTGCATACATCTTGCATAAGGACTAACCCATTTCAAGGATCTCAAGGGTCTGTGATGCAGGTCATGATGAACCAACTGTCTAGCAAGGGGCAAAGGGGATTTATTTTCCTCTAGCCAAGGTTGATAACTTGAGTCAGGGGCTATGACCCACTCGATATGGTGAGCCTAACTCTTGAAGAAGGACTCAACAACAGGAAGTTCCTTCAATCAAGCTACAGAATTCAAATTCTAACAACTTTCTTGTTTACCCCGCGAGATCCTTGAAAACATTGCATACATATCTCGTACATATCATTGCATTACAGGTACCCTTGTTACAGGTTACTTACCTCCTTCGCTGTTTATTTCAGCAATGGCTTTCCAACCAGACAACCAGGATCTTCATGCTCAAGAGGCTCGGTTCAAGGAAATCCTCCTAAACCTATCCAAGGGGCAGGAAGAGTTGAGAACACTCCTCATGGGGACTTTGGTCAGGAACAGTTCTGAGGAAGATAAGGACGAACGACTGAAACGTCTGCAAGCTGAGGTGGATGCTATGAGAACCCAGATGCTGGGGCAGACGGCCCTTATCCAAGGCTTAGCTCGGGAGCAAGAATAGTTGAAAGCCATGATCAATCAGCTTCAACAAGACAGTATGAAGCAAGTAGTCAGGGTTGGGGACCAAACCGGTTATTAGCCCCCAAGAAGTCAAAGGTTTGGTTTGATGAAAAGACCTCTCCAAGCTGCTACTACTTAACAGGTCCAACAACGACCTCACCAAGAATAATGGGTTGGTCAGAGCAAGCCAGACAAGCCCAGGAGGCAATTCACCCAGCTCAACATGTCACTGTTTCAAGCTTTACAACGCCTGTTGAGATTGAATCTGATCACATTAAGGGCTCCTCCCCGGAATCCCAACACCTCAGCTCCTACCTATCATCCCAATAAGAGGTGTGCCTACCACTCTGCCAGTCCAGGACATGACACCGACGACTGTTGGTCTCTCAAGAACAAGATCCAGGACCTAATTGATGAAGGAGCATTGGAATTCACACAAGATGGTCAGGCGGAGTTCTTCTACCATCTCTCCAAGGTTCACCATTTGAAGTGACAAGTCCTGAGACGAGAAGACTTTTTGCTCATTAGAATTTTTTCAAGTTGTATTTTTCTTTGATTGTTCAAACATTTATTCATGTCAAACATTGTTATTTCATTAATGCATCGCATATGTCTATTTTGAATCAATCCATTCGTATTCACTATATTCAAACTGCTTTCATTTTTTTTGATGTTTCAAACTCTCGATTAAAAGTTCTAAGCCTTTTGAGGGAGGATGACGAAAACGATACCACGATCGTTACAGTATGCTTTTGAACAAACCCCGCTGATAGGGTACAGGCATTGTTTCAATTCCTAAACAGTGGAGTTATAAGGAAGATAATCCCTAGCAAACCCCTTTGAGCCAAAGAAGTTGGAGTTTTTCTTTTCACAAATTAAAACCCTTAATCATAATCTGGGGCAGGGTAGTTTTCTCAGTTTATCCAGGTGCACAACGAATGGCATCAAAGGAGTCCCTACAAAACAAAAGACAGTGATGGTTCCATATAATCGTAAGGACAGGCAATCATTATCTCTCAGAAATAAAAGCCCATTAAGTCAAAACCTATGAAGGAGACTTACAAAACTGGGGCATCCCGCTGACTGTAAGTACCAAAAAGAAACAGTTCAGGCAAAAAACAGGGATAATAAAATCAGAAAAAAAGAGGTCCTGCAAACCCTCAACAAAAAATGACTGCCTGTTCAAAATAAATTGTCAATATCCGAACCATCACCGGAATATCAGAGCAAAGACTCAAACAAGGTCTAACGCACGATCAGCTGAGTTTAGGTTTGAAGAACATCACAAAGAGCGGGTGGGTACAAATATAATTTGAGCCGTTATCCTTTGTTTCTTAAACCGTGAACCAGGCCACGTTATAACCCTTAAAAGTCCTAGCTGAAGCATGGGTTAGTTCGAAAGCATACTGTTACCAAAGGTATCCTGACTCTTTAAGGCGTACTGTAAAATCCTGAGTTGACATCACAATTTTACAAAAATTCGTTTGTTTTACTGAAAAAATACATTTTCAAAAACTTCAAGACAGACATAAGCTTTGCATTTTTAAAATAACATTTGTTTGCATATGGTTATTTGTTCGAACAACAGAGAAATTCGCACGATGAATATCTTGTGAACAAAAATCTTCTCAATAAAAAGGTCATCTCAAAGGAAAAAACACTTCCAATCAAGGGGCACGGTATGATCATTGTCCATCATCTGGGGCAGTTAGGTCAAGATTCAGAGAATCTCTCAAATGCCAAATAGCCAGGGGCAAATCTCCGTCTGAGTCACTTGGGGCATTCTGACAACGAATCTGACACGATCAAACATCTTCTGGTAGTATGGCAACACAACACTACCGACAGTGACAACTCCCTGCATTCTGAGAGCATGGACATAGTCGGAAAAATACTGCGCAATCAAAGACCCGCTAGGTTGACACACCTAGGCAAAAATAAGGGCTTCCCGGCGAACCAAAAGGGTTCGGGAAAAAATAAGGGATGAAAATGAAAAAATATGTACAACCGGCAAGTCGAAAACCTGAAAAGGCGACTTGGGAAAAAAAGGGTATCCCGGTGGACTGAAAACCCAAAAGGGCGGTCCAGGCAAAAATTAGGGATCAAAGCGTACGACTATGTCCCGACATCCCATCACTTGCCTACCAGAAGAAGATTTGTCAATCGGCAGGTATCAAGCAACTCACAGACCTTCTTCTCCCGCAGAAACTGGGGCAATAAGAATTGTCTGAACGATCTAGTTGCTCTGTCCATCAAGGTACCAAGGTAAGTTCAGCTGAAGAACGTGACCAAGATACCTTCACTCTCCGCAGAGTAGGACAAGAACCAGCAATACTCTCCCCTAGCAAAGTTGGTCTCCCGTAAGCCCCGAAAAGGCACAGTATTCCCCAGCAAGTCAGCGATACTCTCCCCAAGAAGAGTTAGCCTACAGTCAACCTTAAGGAAGTTAGGTATCCCCAGAAGATCTCAACATTCCCCAGTGGAGTATACAGATATTCCTCAACAAGCATCTCCGACAGTCTTAATATAAGATTGTTCCCCGGCGGAATACCAGACATCCCAGTGGAATCAATCTCCCCAGTACGGTCCAAAAGTTTCCCCAGGAGAGTTGAATCATCCTCCCCAGTAGATTCTGGAAGCTTATCCCCAATAGAGTCTGGAAGCCAATCACCTGCAGAGTACGAGCATCTCCCCGGCTTTGTTCAAAGGTTATTCCCCAAAAGAGCCTATAACTGGGTTATCCTCAGCTAATTACCACGGAAAGATCGTCCTCGGCGAAGTTCTTCCTATCCCCCAGCGGAGTTCATCAAATTCCTCAACAAAATTTATCAACAGGAATCCCCAGCGGAGTTATCATCAAAAATATCAGCGAAGTATCTCTTCCCACAGAGTAATTCCCCACAGAGTAATCTCTCCAACAAGTTTTATTCCCCAACGGAGTCATTTTCTCCTACCAGTTTATTCTTGCAATCATCATCCCCCAGCGGAAACGAAGAACTCTACTCTTCAAACGTCAGGCAAGGATTCAAGTTCCCGGCATTCGTCAAGGATTTATTTTCCTAGACGAAAATACATTCATAAACATATCACATCTCATACCTCGTATTCATATCCATGATAAAGTGCATACGACACGATCTCATTTGTTTTTGAGAACATCATGACATCATGCATTTCATACATCATGACATTGCATGCGACTAATGTTTTGACTCTTCAGGAAAAGGTCAATCCAAAGATGATTACCATCTACCTTTGCAGTTCCAGATCAACACCTGTAACAAGCCAGGAAAATTCTGTGGACGACTGATCGTGGGTTAATACCTGAAGCCAGACAGGACAATTATCTACTTGATCATCATGAAGCAACCCTACACCGGTTCCTTCTCAACTTCAGATGTAGTTTTACACGAACTCATCATCAGGCAACCCTACACCGGTTCCTTCTCAATTTTCAGACGAAGTCTTACACGGACCCATCACAAAGTAACCCTACACCGGTTCCTTTTCTTTCAGAAGAAGTCTTACACGGACTTATCATCAAAGCAACCCTACACCGGTTCCTTTTCTTTCAGAAAAAGTCTTACACGGACCTATCTCAAGGTAACCTTACCCCAGTTCCTCAAGAATTTTTACACGAACTTATACCAAGGTAACCTTACCCCGGTTCCTCAAAACGTTTTACACGAACTTATCCCAAGGTAACCTTACCCCGGTTCCTCAAGAAGTTTTACATGAACTTACCTCAAGGTAACCTTACCCCGGTTCCTCCTAAATTTTTACACGAACTTATCCCAAGGTAACCTTACCCCGGTTCCTCAAGAAGTTTTACACGAACTTACCTCAAGGTAACCTTACCCCGGTTCCTCCTAAAGTCTTACACGGACCCATCCCAAGGTAACCTTACCCCGGTTCCTCAAGAAGTTTTACACGAACTTATTTCACAGTAACCTTACCCCGGTTCATCCAGAAGTCTCACACGAACTTATCCCGAAGAAACCCTACACAGGTTCTCTCAACTCCAGACATAGTTTTACACGGACTCGTCATCAAGAAACCTTACACAGGATCTCTCTCTCCAGACGTAGTTTTATACGGGCTCGTCACCAAGAAACCCTACACAGGTTTTCCTCTTTCCAAAGATGAAGTTTTACACGGACTCATCATCAGTCAACCCTACACAGGTTTCCTTCCTCCCAAGATGAATTTTAACACGGAATCATCATCATCAGTCAACCCTACACAGGTTTCCTTCCTTCAAAGATGCAGTTTCACACAGGCTCATCATCAGTCAACCCTACACAGGTTTCCTTCTTTCCAAGATGCAGTTTTACACAAGCTCATCATCAAGCAACCCTACACAGGTTCCCTCGTTCAACTTACAAGATCACAATTCTACCAACAATCTCCAGATGGCATCTATAATCCCATCCTCCTATCCATCATCTCTCCAAATGGCATCTGTAAGCCCATTCCCGACATCACATTGTTGATACTATGCTATGCGAGTACAAATTTCTGGGCACTCTAGTGTTCAATCATCTTCCACCTTCGGATCACGAAAGGCCCGAAAGCCAATCTACATCCTCAGGTTTAAGAAGATTGAACAGGGGCAACTGTTGTACCCCAAAATTTGCTCTCCCATATTCTTCAAGATTCCTCAAGGGTTGCACAGTCCAAATACCTCCTAAGCCAGTCAAAATTAGGGTTTTGGTTCCTTCAATGAAGTTGAGGTTTTCAATGGCTCAATCAAGTCTCATAGGCCTATACACATTGTCAAGCATCTACATGTCAAGTTTCAAGGTTCACAGTCTCAAATTGCACAGTCAAAAGTCCTATTTGCTTCACAGTCAACTGCAGGGGCAAAATTGTCATTTTACAGTCAAAAGTCAAAATTTTTGGTCAACATCTTATTTTTAAGCCACAATCATCATTTGATCAAGTCTTGATCATGATTCCACAAGAATGGCTCAAAAATCATCAAAGATGCAAAAGTTGCTATTTTTGGACAGCTGAAAAGTCAACTGTATCTTGACCAAGGCATAACGTTTTCATGGTTCATCAGAAAAATCCCATCTAATGCTCATTTTGAAGGGGATGACATTTCCTACAACTCATCTTCACATTCCAAGTCCAAGAAATGCTCTCACAAAAAGTTATCAATTTCTACATTATAGGTCAAATTCAAAAGTCAACAAAAATGCACTTTAAGTCAAAGACCATAACTTGAGATTGGTAAATCCAAATGACATGGGACCAAAGGCATTGGTTAGAGGACTTCAAGAACTTTCTAAAATGTCCAAGAACATGTTCATATGGTCAAAATTGAGCAAGATATGCATTGGAGAAGTTGGGAAATTTTTGTGAATGTGCAAAAGTCAACTTTGCTCAAAATACCTTATTTTTGCTAATGGGCCTCATATTTCTTCTTGAAACATTGTCCAAGGCTTATGCACGACCCATTGAGCTTAAATTGATTTATTTTCTTATTTTTAATTAATTAATTGAATTTTTTATTAATATTAATTCATTTAATTGATTTAAAATGTAGGAAATTCAAAGATATGGTTTTCAAATCTTTTTATGAAGCAAATATGACCAATATGAGCTGGCAAATTCGTGTGCACATCAAGGGGACAAAGATCTCCAATTTTGGCAAGTTTTCTCCATCAAAAAGAGGCAAAAAGATTTGATTGAAAATCAAATATACAAACCATGATTCCATGGATCCTTTGCCCAAACTTTGACCTAATTCCCTTCCATTACATATGCACAACCTAACCCTAATGCTATACACGTGAAAAACTGCTGCAGAAACCATAAGCACATTCAAAAAAATCCAAGGAAAAAGTGAAAACTGTTTGCTATCTTCCAAGCCAATTCAAGGCGTTTCAGTGATTCAAATACATTGCTAGCACTCCCAGGAACGGATTGGAATCAAAATCAAGGGCTAACACTCAAAGAACATGCAAGAACAGTGTCACGGTTTGAACAATTTTTTCAGAATCGCATCTCATTATTCATGTGCATTTAACATGATTTGTTGTTTGTTTTGTGTTGTATGAGTCCATAGGAAGCTAATGGTGCAGGTTAATTGGACTGAAACGCCTTGAATCACAAACCACCATTGATGAAATTTAGGGTTTCGAAGCTTTCAAATTAGGGCTTTACAGCCCAGGAAAAATTAGCCTTCATGAGACCCATGGTTAAACTCGTTGAAACCAGACGAATTCAATGGACATGTCGCGAAATATTTATGTGAAGCATACGCCTAATCGCTATTATCTGTGGATGCAGGTTGTGGGGGTTAAAAACCCCCGCTATCTCTTTGTCTTTTTTGCAGGGAAACAAAGATGACGGTGAGCTGGCAATGTGCAGTTGGTCCATTCAAATATAATGGCATGCATTTTGTTGCTTTCCAGCATGATTATTGTTTTCATATATTACTTTCATTATCCATTATATTTACAAATGCGCACAAACGGTGGAGTGGTGGATGTGCTGTCTATTGATCATTGGGACGTGGGTTCGATTCCCAGGTCCCCCCAAACCTTTGTTTCTATTTTGTTTAACAAGATTATGTGCAGGCTTCCAAGAGAATTCCACCATAAACCTCATGCTTCATCATGCCAAGTGGCTGGCAAGGCAGATCTGAAGGCCAAGGATGAAAGACTATGGTGCTACCTAGTCAATGCACGCACAGCTAATTCTGGGAAGTCAACGCAGGCCTGAGCTTAGTGGGCCATAAACAAATCAACACCTCCATACAAGGGCCCAACACCCCCCTGGTTTCTATTTCCTTTTCTTTATTTTCTTTCCTTTTATTTTCTTTAATAACTATTATTATTATTATTTAATTAATTAACAAATTAATATTTTTCATAGTAAAGTCAGAAAATTAAAAATGTAAATATTTTTATTATTTTTATTATTTATTAAATTCACTCTTAATTATTTTGTAAGTAAATTCTAACATTAATTAATTTAGTTTTAAATTAGGTTAATTTTAATTTTCTTTTACAATAAAATAAAATAAATTAGACTTAGGGTTTTTTACTAACTTTTGACCTTTTCTTTTTATTTTCATTTAAAATATAAAAACACAAAAAATACTTTTTCTTTTAATTATTTAATTAATTAGGTTTAGGTTTAATATTTAATTAATTGCAAAAAAGGACAAATTACTTTCTTTTCTCAAAAAGGGTCAAAACCCTAAGACATTCCCGATTTTATTTCTTTCGCGCTTTAATTCCTTTTGATTATATTGATGTAACTGTTTCCGAGGATGTAATAGCGTAATTAGGTCTTTTACCGCTTTCTTTACTTTTCTCGCATTTATTTTCCAAACGGGTTTGTTTTTGGCGATGTATATACCCGCGCCTTATAATAGCGTAGATTTACCTTTCCGCACTTTATTTCCCGCAAACATTAACTGTTAATTATGCCTGCAAGACTTGTATGAAAAATAAAATCAATCCGTAGCTCACAAATAACATGTACAAGATAATCTTAACTGAAACAACACACATGCACATGCCACTCTTAGGGTACGCCTCACTTGGTTGCCTCGACGTGGTCGTCAAGTATAGGGTGTTTTAGAGGTCGCCCTCCTGTCTAAAGATCCAGTTGCCTCGAAACGGTTGCCTCGGATAAAAAGGATCTAGGACATTAGGGTTACCGCTAAAGCGTCCTACTATTGCTTTGGTGACCTCATGTCCCTATAATCGAATTGACCCGAAAACTCCAACGACGGTGCTACCTACTTCTCAATAGTGGGATAGTACTGTCTAAAGGACTCTTACACAGCCTAATTCCTTAGAGTAGGTAGATTTCTCCTGGGTACTTGCTCTTTCAAAAAACAAAAACAACTTTTCGCACCTACACTTTCAAAAAGTTTTCAAACAAATACTTCATACACTCTTGAGGACTGATACAAGAGTTACCTAGAAGTTTTCAAACTAAACTTTTTCAAACCCACATACACAAGAAAAGCAAACTCTTTTTGAAAACATAGTGAGCAATTACCTAAGAGCCCGTGGATAACCACGGATAGAAAGGGTGCTAACACCTTCCCTTTCTATAATCTACCTCCTGAACCGAGAAATATCTCGAAAAGGAATTTTGTTGTGCTTTTGTCCTTTCCTTGTTGGAGAAAATAAAAGACGGTGGCGACTCTTGCTTACCGCGACATTTCACGAACCAACATTCCAAAACAGTCAGTTCTATTTCCACCGATCACACAACCCATGGTCCTAATATGCCTTCAAGATTATCCATGCCAAATTTCATGCCTTTCATAATAAGTTTGCTCAGTCAATTGCTCAAGTATTGGAAAATAAACTGTGCTAGCTCAAAAGTCAATTGTGGCCCATGTACAGTCAAACTTCAAGATTTTTGGTCAATATCAACATTTTGAAGTGATACCCATCATTTGATCAAGGGTGGATCATGATTCCTCAAGAAATTCTCCTAATTCATCAAAAGTCAAGAATTGCTAAGTTAGGGTTTCTATAGGAAAAGTCAACTGAATTTTGACCAAGCATAACTTTCTCATACTTTATCAGAAATTTTCCAACCAAATATAATTTTGAAGAGAATCCAATTCCCTACTCTTCAACCCTCAAGATCAAGAAAGGCACCATTTGAAAGATATGAGCTCAAATATTACAGGTCATTTTCAAAAAGTCAACAAAAGCCACTTTTTCCCAAGATCTTTTACATCAAGATAATATCTTCAAATGTAAAATTTATTAAAAGAGGGATTGAAGTAGACATCTTGGGATTTCCAAAAAGTATAAGATCATCATCATGAGGTAAAAATTGAGTAAGTTATGGCTTTCCCAAGTTGGGAAAATTTTGGAATTTTCAAGAATGGTGCATTGATAATATTTGAATGTTTGGGTCAATGGCCTAACTTTTTAAGGTTCAAATATCTTCCTAAGGTTATAGAGGACCTCTAATCTTATTTTTGCATGGCCTTGCATTTTATACCTATTTTTTACATATTTATTTTAATGTATTTCAAATAAATATAAAATAAATGGTACAAAATATTTGGAAATGGGCTTAGGCATGTGGGCTAGTGTTTTGGGTCAGTCTTGAGGCCCATTTTTTGTGCAAACCTGACCAGATTCATTGAACATCACAAAATGGCATGAAATCTCAAGTTTGGTATTTTTTCAAAATTGTGATAATGGCTTTAAACCATGGCTTTATGGGCTTAATTCTTTCCTCCTTATCTTGTCCCCTCCTTCTATGCTATAAGTGCATCACTTTGCCAAGCCAAACACACGCATATACGCTGTAGAAAAAGCTCTACCAAATTTGCAAAAAATCATCCAAATCGTGAAAATCCAAACAAACCTTCCCAACCTGTTTCAGTCTAGCATAAGCCCTCCATTCACATCCAGAAATTCCCAGGAGCACGTATCCATCTTTGTTCGATCAATCTCACGCCCAGTAGCACCAAACTGAAACACTCATCGTTGGTAAGTTTTTAAATTCATATTTTTGATTTTCATGATGAACTAACCTCTTTCAGTGTTTGATTTGTATTCAAGGTAGCCTATAGGACAGGTGTAACATAAAATATATGAGGAAGGGAGCCATAAGAAGATCGTACCATTTCTAGGGCACAATCTATATTCTTTGTTATACCTTCCAATTCAGGCCGTTTCAGGATAAACAAACCCCAGAAATGGAATCAGGAGGGTCGATTTCGGGGGGGGGGGGGGTAGCCTTGATTGTAGGCTTTTATCTTTCCATTTTTGCAGGTTTTAGATTTTGACATCCCGGAGAAGACGATCGGAGTTTGACTCCAGCGTCCCTCCGGCCAGTTGACTCAGGTAGGTGCATGCGTGGCTGGATTAGCATCTCTGATTGGTTCATTTAAACTTCAAGGTCCCACCTGGAGCGCGCGCGTGTACAACTCAACATAATCCACTTGCTTCATATATATATATATATATATATATATATATATATATATATATATATATATATATATATATATATATATATATATATATATATATATATATATATATATATATATATATATATATATATATTACTGTTCTCGTTTATATACACGAATGATGAGTTGGTCTGGTGGTGAAGCGTTCGTGTGTATGGCTAGAGGTCCTGGGTTCAACCCCAAATTACTGCATTTTGCTTTATTTCCTTTGACATTTCTCTTTTGCAGGTTTTTGAGCAAGTTGGGCCTTCCTTTGGGCCTAACAAAAATTCCAACACACCCCCTGTTTTACTAATCAGTCAGGCCCATGTTTTGTTTTATTTTGTTTATTATTTTCAAAAGTTATTTTTTTAGCAAATTATTAAAAAAAAATAGATTTAGGTTTTTTTTTCAAAAATTATATTAATTAATTATTTTAATGTTATTTTATCAATTCAAAATCAAATTAGACCTAGGTTCACTTTAATTAAGTTATTCTCTTAATAAAAAAAATATAAAAATATTAAAATTAGGATTTATTTCATCCAACTTTTTTTTCTTATCTAATTAAATTTTAGGTATTTATTTCACTTAGTTTTTTTATTATAGATTAAAAAAAAATGTTCTCATTTACTTAGAATTTTTACTAGGTTTTTAGACGTTTCTTTATTTTGCGCGCCTATATCATTATGTATCTGCCTATGGTTTGTAATTTTATCGCGCACACATTTTATTTCCCGATTATGTATCTGCCTATGGATTGTAATAGCCCTAATTAGGATTTTCATTTTCCGCACTTTACATTTTAAGTCAGATATAACTATAACTGTCCCAAAACGTTGTAATAGTTGTAGGAACTTTATTTCTCACTTTATATTTCTTATATGCTTGTATATAAATTGTTAGTAACTTAGACGTGCATGTCAAGATTAAATCAAATAATCATTAGATCACTAATCTCAAGACAAATATTTGAAAAAAGCACCATTGCACACTTGCACCCTTAGGGTACTCCTCACTTGGTTGCCACGGAAAACAATGGTCATGTCCCTCGAACATAGGGATATTTTACCAAAGGCCCTGAGTTCAAAAGTTATCATAAAGATCATAGTCCCTTACTGTCCCTCGATTTGCCTATGAGAAATGATCTTGTCCCTCGATGTTGCCTATATGATGACAGTCCCTTCAAAATGCTAAGGTATCCTTACATGTTGCCTTCAATGACCATAACGTCCCTTTCGATAGTCCCTCAACATCCAACGATAGGGCTACCTACTTACTAATAGTATGATAGCATTGTCTAAATGAATGGAGGAAAAGAACATCCTTTTTTCGAGTAGGTAGACAGTTCTTAAGTACTTTCTCAAATATGAATTTTTCACCTACACACTTTCAAACTACTTTTTCAAAAAACGCTTTATCACACTCTTGAGGACTGATACATGAGTTACCATGAAGCAAACAAAAATATTTCAAAACACACAAACACAAACAATTTTAAAAAATGAGCAAGTACCTAAGAGTCCATAGAAAACCACGGATGGAAAGGGTGCTAATACCTTCCCTTTCCATAATCTACCCCCTTACTAAATTTTTTTCGAAAAAGGTCTTTTTCTGTTCTTTTCACCCTTTCCTTTGTTGGATAAAAGAAAATTCAGTGGCGACTCTTGCTTACCGCGACATTTGCAAACAAAAAATTCAAACCAGTATTAAACAGTAGGTTCTTCCACCGTATCACAATGAGCTGGTGCTTAGAAACTCATGATGCCTTACCCCTCTGTCCTACCAGTTATCATGGAGCCTGTTGCTGAAGGAGAAGTCCCGTATGAAGATGTGAAAAACACAAGAAGGGGGTTGAATTGTAAAACTTTAAATCAAATGCAGACAACACTGTATTTTTATCCTGGTTCGTTTGATCTCAAACTACTCCAGTCCATCCGTCAAGGTGATTTCGCTTCTCTCCAATGAGGTCTTAATCCACTATAATCAATTGATTACACAACTGTTAAAGCCTTCTTGAGTATGACCACATACCGGTTTATCTCAAGGAAATTTTCTTACAAATAAATGAACAAAAGTGTGTTTGATGTTTTCTAATAAAACTATATATCACAATTGTGATAATACACAATATTAAGCTTAGAATGAAACTGGGTTGCTAATGCTTTTGAGTAGGCATGGTTGAAAGCTTTAGAAAATTGTATGAGTGAGTTCGTTTACGTAGGCGTGTAAATACGTGAAGATTATTAGCCTTTTCTTTTCTCACACTGACTTGTTTATATAGCATGGGAAGAGATATGTTGTTGTCCATAAAGCCATTTCAATGCTAATAACGTTCTTTCCTTTTTGAGAAGATCTTGTCTTGGAATAAAGCCATTGGTAATTAATCTGTCTTGAATGCATAGTAACGCTTCAAAGTGTTCTACTAATGATAATCAGAGTGTTCTTTCCTTTATGCTGACGCTTCTGAGTGTTGATGACTTGGTTAGGATCTTATTAGAGTCAGAGTATTTTATGCGTAGATTCTGTTCATCAGGCTTCAGCGTATGACACATGTTATTTGATCTTTTGATGCTGACATATCTTCTGATGCTAATGTTGATACTGATCTTCTGATGCTGATTCCATCAGAGTTTCTGTAAACACAAAACATAATTTTAAGTAGCATATATGTCTTATATATAAATCTTACAATTTATTTACTCTTGTATTTTGTTATCATCAAAACTCTAATTGAGGGTTGTAGAATCAAACTATGTTCTAACAATCTCCCCCTTTCTGATGATGACAAAAACCAGATTTTTTTTCCAATTAAAAATAAAGAATAAAAGGTATCAGAGATTAGACGATAAGGAATAAAAGGTATCAGAGATAAGAATAAAGAATTAAAGTGTCAGAGATAAGAAGAGAAAACTCCCCCTGAGTTGATTACTTCCCTTTAATTCCATGAGGCTTTAAGCATCAGAACTTTACTTTATCAGGTTCATCAGATTCTTCAGAGTTTTTGTACCTGTAAGCTTTTCAGAAGAGAAGAAAATTACATAGATCAGAATGTTTGAGACTTATGTCTCAGTAATCCGTTATTGAAAAATATCATTCTTTCTCCCCCTTTTTGTCAGTTATCAAAAAGCACAAATAATCAGAGCTAAAATGATCAGAGCTAAAAAGTGTTTGTATTAAAAACAGAAGCAATGATTAGTTCAGAACAATGGAAAAATATTACAGACAAACATGTAAAGAAAACAAGGAAAACACAAGAAAATTCTAAGAGGGAGGTGGAAGACGTGTGAACAGAGCTTCCAACATGCTCTTGATTTGGGTGCTGGTTTCCTGTTGGTGAGATACCATGTTTGCTATTGCATCAATTTTGATGTCCTGCTTATCCATTCTTTCATTCATCAGCATATCAGATCTTTTCAAGTCCTCCAGAGTCTTCCTGTCAAGAGAGGAAGCTTGAGGATCTTCAGAAACAGGGTGCTTCTTAGAGATTTCTTCAATATCTTCTTCTTGACTCATGTCTTCAGCTGGAATCATCTGTTCTTCTGCAGGTTGAACTTTGGATGCTGGACGATGTTCAGACCAAGGAGCAATGTCCAGATGGAGAACTTCTTCCTTAAGCAGCTTGCTCAGAACTGGACCTTCAATCTCTTTCAGCAGATTGCTGAAGTTTTGTTGAGTCTGTCCATAGCTCTGGTCTTGCAACTTAAAGGTTTCAGAGCATACCCATCTTCTGAATTTTGTCCAGAGGAAGTCTGATACAGCAGGATCAACCAGTTCCAGACTTGCTTGTTTCAAAGAAGTGATCCACTTCTATATTTCTGTTTCAAAGTTCAATATGCTAGAACCAACATATGGATGTTTTGGTTTAGGGATAGCAGTTTTGTTGTTTATTGCAGCAAGGCGTTCAAAGACTATTAGATCAATGACAGTCTTGCTGTGGTCATCTGAATTTTTCTTAGCTGAGGGAGTGGGAGAGTCAGGAATTACGATTGGACTTGATGGGGAATTTGGTGGAGTTATTTCTGGTGAAGAGGGAAGTTGAGGAATATTCACAGTGGTACCACAGGGCAATTAAATGGCCAAAGGTTGTGGTTCAGGGGATTCAGAGGGTTGAGCCTCAGAGGTTTGAGTCTCAGGTTGTGGAGATTGTTCAGGTTGAGGAGAGGGTGGATTAATTTCTGGTTGAGGAGATGAAGGTTGTGGGATTTCTGGTTCTGGAGAGAGTGGAATTTCTGGTATTGGTGAGAGGGGAATTTCTGTGTTTGGATTTGGATTTTCTGTTTCGGGAGTAGAAGTGTGTTGGTCTATATCAGAAAGAACTTTTTCAAGTTCTTGTTCTGGTATGGTTTCAGTATTTGGATTTTATGGTTGGGAGTGGGATCTTCTGAGGGTTAAGGATTCAGAAGGGTCAAAATCAATGTCAAAATCATCGAAAGTTTGAGGTGTTGGGTTTTCAGATGGAGTTGGAATTGGAATAGATGTTGATATAGCAATTGAATCTAAAACATTTATAGAAGAAGGATTACCTCTCTTCTTGGGAGTCTGTTGAGATGATCCTTCTGCAACAACTTTTCTTTTCTTTGTCTTCTTCAGAACAACCTCTGGAGCCTTCTGCTGAAGATCTTGAATATTCAGATTTGGTGCTGTACCATCAGCTTTGCAAGCATCCAAATATATCAGAATGATTTCAGGCTTAGAGTCAATCTCTGAGAACAGAGGGAAGTTGTCCAGAGGGACTCTTCTGCTGGAGATTTCAGCAAAAGGAGTGACGTTGGGCTCCTTCTTGATGTTCTCTATCAACTTCATTTTCTTCAGATTTTTTGCATTCAGCTGCTTGCCAACAGTAAGTTCCAGAGTGCTGATTTCTTGAGCCTCTTACAGATGATCAATCAGCCTATTCTCTGTAAGAATATATGATATCAGTCTTCCCAAGGGTATCCAATCCCTTTTTGTTCGCTCCTCTTCTCTTGTTTCTTTGACACTTGTTCTGAGATGGTTGAACAGAAGATGAGCTAGATTTATCTTGACCTTCTGAGCGATAAAATAGATCAGAAACTGCTGATCAATATTAATGTAATCAGGAGAGCTGGTAGGCTTCCTGTGTTTGAAGCAGCCCAGAATGATCTTGGCCCAAATTATGTGCTTGTCTTTCAAATCCCTTATCTTGCTGGAGGGAAGCCCCAGCGTGAAAATTTCCCTTGCAATTAGGGCAGCATCAACACACCTTTCTGCCATATCAATACAACGAACACCACCACCATTGTAGCCTATCAAGCATGCAATGAGGTCTTCAGTGATAACAATCTTCTTCCCCATGATGTAAGACGTAACTTGATGATTTGAAGAAGAAGCGTGAATCCAAAATTCCTTTACCAGAATAGGAAATGTTGGACCCACCAGCCTGTCAAAATACTTTTCCCAACTTTGAGCTTTAACCTCTTCAGATAGATCAAACCCATTTTCCTTAAGACTGTTGAAATCCACTATTAATTCTGACAGAACCTCAAGATTCTTGATTGGAGTTAGAAGCGTTCTGAAGGGTACTTCATATTGTTCAGATGAAACAGTTTTCTGGGAACCTGAAGAAGGAATGCTGGAAGAAGCCATGTTCACACGAGGTTTTTGTGAAAAAGATTGAAAGGGTTTCTTGAGAAAGAAGAACGCTGAAAACAGAAATATTGAGAGAAGACGAAATTGAAGGTAACAAGTGTGAATGGTGTGAAGTGTTTAAATAGATTTCTAAAAAGTTTTTGAAAACATAAACGTTAAGAGAGAGAAATTAATAATGATTATTAGCATTTAATGCTAGCTAATTTTAGGGGATTCAGAAAGATATTTGGAACGGTTACCCATGACATGTGTCTCAATTCACCCAATCAGCGCTTTGCCTTTTCAGAAACGTGAACACGTGTTCAGCCTCAGAAAATAGCTGATGACTGGATGACACTTGTTTGCTTGAGTGAACAACATATTTCCATCCTTGAAATGAAGCGCTCAGATCTTCATGGATAGATTCTGATACAATCTGCACTTCTAAAGTTCTGAAGGAAGATTGATCAGTAGTTCACAGAAAAATAAACAAAGTTCGGAAGGTTAAGATATAAAATTAAAACAATTTTATTCTGGACAGAGCTTCATGCTGAGATGTTTCAGAATGAAGTTGAACCTATCTTCAGAAAGTGGTTTTGTGAAAATATCAGCCCATTGATGGTCTGTGTTAATAAATTTTAAATTTAAAATCCCTTTCTGAATATAGTCCCTAATAAAATGATGTTTTATTTCTATATGCTTAGCCCTAGAATGTAAAATTGGATTCTTACTAAGACAAATAGCAGAAGTATTGTCACAGAGGATAGGAATGTTACTGTCAAATATCTGGAAGTCCTCAAGTTGACTTTTCATCCAGAGCATTTGTGTGCTGCATCCAGCTGCTGCTATGTATTCAGCTTCTGCTGTTGATAGAGCAATTATGGATTGTCTTTTGCTGGACCATGAGATCAGATTTTCTCCCAGAAACTGGCAGCTTCCAGAAGTGCTTTTATGTTCTACTCTGTCTCCAGCAAAGTCAGCATCATAGTATCCTACTAAGCTGTAATCACTTGATTTTCTATAAAACAAACCAAGATTAGTAGTACCTTTCTGATACTTGAAAATTCTCTTAACTGCTGTTAAGTGAGATTCTCTAGGATCTGATTGGAATCTAGCACAAATGCATACACTGAATAAAATGTCAGGCCTTGAAGCTGTCAGATAAAGAAGAGAACCAATCATACCTATGTAGACCTTCTGTTTTACCTTTTTACTTACATCTTCTCTTTCCAGAATGCACGTTGTTGTACCCCAAAATTTGCCCTCCCATATTCTTCAAGATTTGCCAAGATCAATCTCCAGATGATTCAAAATCTCTCAAAGGTTGCACAGTCCAATTGCCTCCTAACACAGTCAAAATTAGGGTTTTGGTTCTTGCAAAGAAATTGAGGTTTTCAAGGGTCCAATCAAGTCCCATATGCCTACATACATTGTCAAGCATCCATATGTCAAGTTTCAAGACTCACAGCATCAAATTGCACAGTCAAAAACCCTAATTGCTTCACAGTCAACTGCAGGGGCAAAATGGTCATTTGACAGTCAAAAGTCAAAATTTTTGGTCAACGTCTTATTTTGAAGCCACAATCATCATTTGATCAGTTCTTGATCATGATTCTCAAAAGCATGGCTCAAAAAGTCCCAAGATGCAAAAGTTTCTATTTTTGGACAGTTGAAAAGTCAACTGCAAATTGACCAAGGCATAACTTCTTCATGGTTTATCAGAAAAATCCCATCCAATGCTCATTTTGAAGGGGCTGAAATTTCCTACAACTCATATTCACACTCCAAGTCCAAGAAATGCCCTCACAATAAGTTATCAATTTCAACATTATAGGTCATTTTCAAAAGTCAACAAAAAGGCACTTTAAATCAAAGACCATAACTTGAGATTAGTAAATCAAAATGACATGGGACCAAAGGCATTGTTTAGAGGACTTCAAGACCTTTCCAAATTGTCCAAGAACATGTTCATAGCTTCGAAATTGAGCAAGATATGCATTGGAGAAGTTGGGAAATTTTTGGGAATTTTCAAAAGTCAACTTTGCCTAAAACACTTCAAATTTGCTAATGGGCCTCAAATTATTCCTTGAATCATTACCCAAAGCCTATGCACGACCCATTGAGCTTAAAAGGATTTATTTTCTTATTTTTAATTAATTAATTGAATTTTTATTCTTATTAATTCATTTAATTAGTTTTAATTGTAGAAAAATATCAAATAATGGTTGTCAAATCTTTTTATGCAGCAAATATACTCCACACATGCTAAGGATTTCGTGCATCAATCAACAAGACAAGATCTTCCATAATTGGCAAAGTTTCCATGGAAAAAGATTGAAAAAAGATATGATTAGCAATCAAAGATTCAAGTCATCAATTCATGGATTCATGGGCTTTATTTTGACCTAATTTGCTTCACATACTTATGCAAGAGTGAACCCTATTCAGAAAAACACGAAAAAGCTGCTGAAAACTCATAACCAATTTGCAAAAAATAGAGAAAAAGCTTGAAACTGATTTCATACTTGCAGTACAATTCAAGGCCTAAAGAGGATTCTAACACATTGCTAGACCTTCCAGGATTCTATTAGCATCAAGAACCAGTCCAAACGTGCAAGGAATCGAAGAACATAAGCTATACGGTTTGCCATATTTTCCAGAAATTCATATCATAATTCATGCGCATTTGATGCATATTGTTGGTTGTTTTGTATTCACAGGAACCTTCTGAAGCTAATGATATGATTTAATTGCGTTATAAGGCTCTGAATCGTGATTTGCCATTAACATGTTTTAGGGTTTCAGAACATCCAAATTAGGGCTTTCCTTGTATGGAAAAATTGGACCACCAAGCCTATATGGACAAATTCGTGGCAACAAGACAAATCGATTGAAACCCTCACGCTCAATTTATTTAATTTGTGCGCGTGTTCGCTATTTTTCACAGTTTTAGTTTGTGGGGGTTTAAAACCCCCGCTACTTGTTTCATATTGCAGGTACAAACGAAGAAGAAAGCTGAGGTGTCCAAGCGCTACTGGGAGATTTGAACTTTAGCGCGTTTTTTAACGTTTGCAGCATAATTGACTTCTTTCATATATTACATTTATTGTTTATTATGTATACAAACGCGTTGCCTAGCTCAGTTGGTGGAAGACGTGGCTGGCAGGTATAGGGACCTGGGTTCGATTCCCAGGTCCCCCCACACACTTCATAATTTTTATCCTAACGTGTTTCCATGTAGCGTTCACCCAAAGGCCCACCATACATACTCACGCTTAAGACTGCCACACGATCTTGATCACTCATCCAATGGCCACAGATTGAAGCCTATGGTACACTCCAGTCAACAACGTACACACAATCCTAGAAAGTCAAACAAAGGCCTTGTCTCTTGGGCCAGAATTGCTTCAGTTAACCTCCCCTTTGGGCCTGAAACCCCCCTTGGTTTGCATCCTTTTTAATTTTATTTTCTTTTCTTTTCTAATTCTTTTTAATTGTTTTAATTGTTTTTTCACCATTAATTAATTTTCATAATAAAAAAATCAGAAACCAAAAAATGTTTTATATTTAATTATTATTAATTTCACCACTAACCTATTTTTTGTAAATAAATGACTAACAATTAATTTAGTTTAATTTAGGTTTTAAATTTCAATATTTTCTTAATAAATAAAAAATACATAGAATTAGGTTTTGACATTTTTTATCTTTTCTTAATTAATTATTTTCATCATTACTTATTATTACTATTATTTTGTACATAAATATGTAAATTAATTAATTAGTAATTAGGTTTTAATTTTGACACTTTTTCTTTAATAATTAAAATATATAGAATTAGGGTTTCCTCTTGATTTTTCTTTTCTTTATTTCATTAAAAATCCAAAAAAACATAAAAACATTTTCTTTCCTTTAAATAATTAATTAGTATTCAATTTTTAATTTAATTTCAAGCAAAGGGTCAAAACCCTCGGACGTTCAATTTTAATTTCTATTTCGCGCATTATTTTTCTTGTTGATTATTATGTAACTGCTTTCCGGATGTAATAGTAATTAGGTATTTATTTACTTTCCGCATCTTTTATCAAAAACGGGTCTTTGTATTTTGGCGATGTATAGACCCGCGCCTTGTAATAGCGTAGCCTTTATCTTTCCGTCTTTTAATTTTCCGCACTCCTAACTGCTAAACTTGCATGAAAGAATGTATGGTAATTAAAAATAACTCGTAGCTCACAATGCCATGATCAAAGATAACTGTTAAACTGAAAATAACACACAAATACACACACCACTTCTAGGGTACGCCTCACTTGTTGCCTTCGAAACGTGGTCGTCAAGTATAGGACGTTTTAGCGGTCCTTATGTCCATGATCCAGTTGCCTCGAAACAAGTTGCCTCGAAACAAGTTGCCTCGAAATAGATGCCTCGAAACAGTTGCCTCAGACTAAAAAAGGATCAAGGACATAAGGGTAGCTTCTAAGGTGTCCTACTATTACTTCGGTGACCACACTGTCCCTACACTCGAATTGACCCGAACACCTCCAACGGTGGTGCTACCTACCTTTCAATGGTGGGATGGCACTACCTTAAGGACATTTACACAGCCTAATTCCTTAGGGTAGGTAGATGACTCATGGATACTTGCTCTCTTCAAAAACAAACAAAAATATTGTCACACTACACTTTCAAAAGCTTTCAAAACAAATTTTTCAAACACTCTTGAGGACAGATACAAGAGTCATTTAGAAATATTTCAAAGAAACTTTTTCAAAACCCACTCACATTTTGAAAAGCAAACATTTTGAAAACATAAGAGCAAGTATCTAAGAGCCCATGGATAACCATGGATAGAAAGGGTGCTAACACCTTCCCTTTCTATAAATCTACCTCCCGAACCGAGAAACATTCTCATAAGGAATTTTGCTGTGCTTTTGTCCTATCCATGTTGGAGAAAATAAAAGACGGTGGCGACTCTTGCTTCCGCGACATTTCACGAACCAGCGTTAAACAGTCAGTTCGAAATCCACCGATCACAGAACTGGCGACTCTGCTGGGGAAAATTATTAGTGAGGTGTACCTTAGGATAGCTCATACTTGTGTTTTCAATTGCTTTGTTTTGTTTGCTTTATTATTGTGGGCACTGTCTTGGGAGTTCTATAGATCCTAACCCGGATCTGGGGGATACCTTCTTAGAAAGTAGCAACAAGACTGTGAGGGAACTGTGCGGGGTATACCGACACGGTTGAAGCAGTCTGCTACGTTGATGTGACACTTTGGTGAGTACCGGTAACCCTTGAGTCAAGTCAAGGAGAGTACGGGGCCGCCGTGTGGTGTCGTGAAGCATCAACTGACCTTAGGAACCTTACTTGACCATCCTGGCCTCTTTAGGGTAGTGAGATAACTGACTTTGGTGCAGTCCGAAGTTGGTTGATACTCGATACTACACTCAGTTGAGGGTTGTTTTCTTGGGATATTTCGATCGCCAGTTCAGTGGCTAAATCGAAACAATGAACACAGAAAACAATCCAATGATATTGAGACCCTTAGAACCCAGTTACTTTTGATAGGACAGGTTTTGAGCCCACCAACTTCAAGAGGGTAGTATCCCAAACTGCATGCTGGCCTGAACTCTAAGGGCTTTTTGTATGACTTGTGTGCCTTCGAACTTGACTATGTGCATGCTTGTTATCTGACACTTGAGTTTCTTGCAGGTTTTGTTTATAGTCCTTAATCTGGACTCATAACAGGGTTTACTTACATTACCCCACGCATAGCATAACATCATACCATTGCATACATCCTTCATAAAGACTAATCCATTTCAAGGATCTCAAGGGCTTGTGATGCAGGTCATGATGAACCAAAATGTCTAGCAAGGGGCAAAGGGGATTTATTTTCCTCTAGCCAGGTTGATGACTTGAGTCAGGGGCTATGACCCACTCGATATGGTGAGCCTTGACTCTTGAAGAAGGACTCCCATCAACATGAAGTTCCTTCCATCAAGCTACAAATGCAGATTCTAACAAATTTTCTTGTTTACCCCACGAGATCCTTGAAAACATTGCATGCATACATACACATCATTGCATAACAGGTACCCTTGTTACAGGTCACTTACCTTCTTCGCTATTTATTTCAGCAATGGCTTCCCAACAAGATAACCAGGGTCTTCATGCTCAAGAGACTCAGTTCAGGGAGATCTTCCTAAGCCTATCCAAGGGGCAAGAAGAGTTGAGGACACTCCTCATGGGGAATTTGGCCAAGAAAAGTCCCGAAGATGACAAGGACGAACGACTGAAACGCTTGCAAGCTGAGGTAGATACAATGAGAACCCAGATGCTGGGGCAAATGGCTCTCATCCAAGGCTTAGCTCAGGAGCAAGAAGAGTTTTGGACCATGATCAGTCAGCTTCATCAAGACATGAAGCAACCAACCCAAGTCAGGGACCAGGTCATTGATCAGCTTCCAAAAGGACAAGGGTCTGGTATGGTGAAGAATAGACCTCTCCAAATTGCTACCACTTCACAGGTCCAACCACAACCCCGCCCAGAGCAACCGGTTGATCATAGTAAGCCAAGCAGGTCCAGGAGGCAATTCACCCAGCTCAACATGTCGATGTTTCAAGCTTTACAACACCTGTTGAGATTGAATCTGATTGCACTAAGAGCTCCTCCCCGGAATCCCAACGTCTCTGCTCCTAACTATCATCCCAACAAAAGATGTGCATACCACTCCGATAGTCTGGGACATGACACTGCCGACTGCTGGGCTCTGAAGAACAAGGTCCAGGACCTGATTAATGAAGGAGAAGTGGATTTCACCCAAGTGGGTCAGGCTGAGTGCTTCTACCATCCCTACAGGATTCACCATTTGAAGTAACAAGTCCTGAGATGAGAATACTTTTGTTCATTAGATTTTTCAAGTTGTAATTTTCTTTTGATTGTTCAAACAATTATTGTCATAGAAAACTTTATTACTTTATCAATGCATCGCATATGTCTGTTTGGAATCAATATATTCGCATTCGCTATTCGCAAACTGTTTTCATATTTTTTGTGATGTTCAACTCTCAATTAATAATTCTAAGCCTCTTGAGGGAGGATGACGAAAACGATACCACAATTTACAGTATGCTTTCGAACAGACCCCGCTGATGAGGTACATGCATTGTTTCAATGCCTAAACACTGGAGTTATAAGGAAGATAATCCCTCGTCAACCCCTTCGAGCCAAAGAAGTAGGAGTTTTGCTTTTCACAAAAAAATTAAAACCCTTAATCATAACCTGGGGCAGGGTAGTTCTCTCAGTTGATCCAAGTGCACAACGAATGGCACCAAAGGAGTCCTTCCAAAACAAAGACAATGATGGTTTCGAACAATCATAAAGACAGGCAGTCATTATCTCAAAACAATAGCCCAATAAGTCAAAACCTACGAAGGAGACTTACAAAAACTGGGGCATCCCGCTGACTGTAATCACAAAAGAAACAGTTCAGGCAAAATTTAGGGATAACGCAATCAAAAAGAAAGAGGTCATACAAACCCTCAACAAAAAAGGAAATGACTGCCTTTTCAAAATAAACGGTCAATATCCGAACCATTACTGGAATATCCGAGCAAAGACTCAAACAAGGTCTGACGCACGATCAGCCGAGTTTAGGTTTGAAGAACATCACGAAGAGCGGGTGGGTACAAACACATTTTGAGCCTTATCCTTTGTTTCTTAAACCATGAACCAGGCCACGTTATAACCCTAAAAAGTCCTAGATGAAGCATGGGTTAGTTCGGAAGCATACTGTTACGAAAGGTATCCTGACTCCTTAAGGCTTGCGGTAAAATAACGAGTTGACATCACGTTTTACAAACATTCACTTGTTTTTATAAAAAAAAATGCATTTTCAAAAAAACTTCAAGACAGACATAAGCTTTTCATTTTTAATATAACATTGTTTGCATATGACTATTTGTTCGAACAACAGAGAAATTCGCACGACGAATATCTAAGTGAACAAAAGTACTTCCAACCAAGGGGAAGACTGATCATTGTCCATCATCTGGGGCAGTCCAGTCAAGATTCAAAGAATCTCTCAAATTCCAAATAGCCAGGGGCAAATCCCCACCTGAGTCACTTGGGGCATTGGACATGGATTCCATCAACGAATCTTGCATGGTTAGATCTTCTGGTGGTATGGTAACACTACACTATTGACAGTGACAACTCCCTGCATTCTGAGAGCGTGGACATAGTCGAAAAATACTGCGCGTAATCAAAGACCCGCTAGGTTGACACACCTAGGCAAAAATAAGGGCTTCCCGGCGAACCAAAAGGGTTCGGGCAAAAATAAGGGATGAAAATAAAAAAAAATCTATACACCCGGTAAGTCGAAAACCTGAAAAGGCGGCTTGGGCAAAAATGGGTATCCCGGTGGACTGAAAACCCGAAAGGGCGGTCCAGGAAAAAATTAGGGATCAAAGCGTACGACTATGTCCCATCATCTCGTCACTTGCCTACCAGAAGAAGATTTGTCAATCGGCAGTCATCAAGCACCTCCACAGGTATCTTCTCCCACAGAAGCTGGGGCAATCAGAATGGTCTAAATTGTACAAGCTGCTCTGTCCTCCAGGTACAAGGTAGATTCAGCTGAAGAACGTAACCAAGATATCTCTACTCCCCGCCGAGTAAGACAAGATTCAACAATTCTCCCCGAGCAGAGTTGGTTTCCCATCAGCCCTAACAAGGCACCGTATCTCCAGTAAGTCAGTAACGCTCTCCCCCAAGCAGAGTTAGACCACAGTCAGCCTTAAGGAAGTTGGGTATCCCCAGAAGATCTCAACATTCCCCAACGGAGTCTACAAACATTCCTACCAAGCATCCCCGGCAATCTTGATCTAAGATTGTTCCCCGGCGGTATACCGGACATCCAGTGGAGCCATTCCCCAGTCCAATCTGAAAAGTTTCCCCAGGAAAGTTCAACCAATCTCCCCAGTAAGAAGCTTATCCCCAGTAGATTCTGGAAGCTTATCCCCTGCAGAGTACGAACGCGTCCCCGGACTTTATTCAAAGGTTATTTCCCCACCAGGATATAACTGGGTTATCCTCAGCTGAAAACCACGGAAAGATCGTCCTCGGCGAAGTCTTCCTATCCCCAGCGGAGTTCATCAAATCTTCCAACAGAGCTCAACAATGGTATCCCCAGCGGAGTTATCATCAAACCTCAGCGAAGTATCTCTTCCCCACAGAGTATTCCCCACAGAGTAATCTATTTGCCAAGTTTATTCCCCAACGGAGTCATCTTCTCCTACCGGTATTCTTGCAACCATCACCCCAGCAGAAACGAAGAACTCTACTCTTCAACAACAACCCATAAGTTAACTTCCTGGCATTCGTCAAGGATTTACTTTTCTAGGACAAAAATGCATTCATGACTATCACATCTTCATACATTATAGCATGCACATATGCATCATGAACATACAATCTCATTAATTTTGAGAACATCACGCATGTCATACATCACGACATCGCATACAACTAACGTTTTGTCTTTTCAGGACAAAGGTCGGTACAAAGATGATTACTATCCACTGTCTCAATTCCAGATTCGATACCTGTATCTAGCCAGGGAATGTCTGTGAGCGACTAATTCCAGAATCGATTCCTGTATCTTGCCAGGGCACGTCTGAAGAGTTTGAAGATCCGATTCCTGTATCTTGCCAGGGTGTATCTGTTGACGACTATATTTCAGAATCGATTCCTGTATCCTTCCAGGGCACGTCTGAAGAGTTTGAAGATCCGATTCCTGTATCTTGCCAGGGTGTATCTGTTGACGACTAATTCCAGACTCGATTCCTGTATCCTGCCAGGGCACGTCTGAAGAGTTTGAGGATCTGATTCCTGTATCTTGCCAAGGTGTATCTGTTGATGACTAATTCCAGACTCGATTCCTGTATCTTGCCAGGGCACGTCTGAAGAGTTTGAAGATCCGATTCCTGTATCTTGCCAGGGTGTATCTGTTGATGACTATATTCCAGACTCGATTCCTGTATCCTGCCAGGGCACGTCTGAAGAGTTTGAAGATCCGATTCCTGTATCTTGCCAGGGTGTATCTGTTGACGACTATATTCCAGACTCGATTCCTGTATCCTGCCAGGGCACGTCTGAAGAGTTTGAAGATCCGATTCCTATATCTTGCCAGGGTGTATCTGTTGACGACTAATTCCAGACTCGATTCCTGTATCTTGCCAGGGCACGTCTGAAGAGTTTGAAGATCCGATTCCTGTATCTTGCCAGGGTGTATCTGTTGACGACTAATTCCAGACTCGATTCCTGTATCCTGCCAGGGCACGTCTGAAGAGTTTGAAGATCTGATTCCTGTATCTTGCCAGGGTGTATCTGTTGACGACTAATTCCAGACTCGATTCCTGTATCCTTCCAGGGCACGTCTGAAGAGTTTGAGGATTCGATTCCTGTATCTTGCCAGGGTGTATCTGTTGATGACTAATTCCAGACTCGATTCCTGTATCCTGCCAGGGCACGTCTGAAGAGTTTGAAGATCCGATTCCTGTATCTTGCCAGGGTGTATCTGTTGACGACTATATTCCAGACCCGATTCCTGTATCCTGCCAGGGCACGTCTGAAGAGTTTGAAGATCCAATTCCTGTATCTTTCCAGGGTGTATCTGTTGACGACTATATTCCAGACTCGATTCCTGTATCCTGCCAGGGCACGTCTGAAGAGTTTGAAGATCCGATTCCTGTATCTTGCCAGGGTGTATCTGTTGACGACTATATTCCAGACTCGATTCCTGTATCCTTCCAGGGCCCGTCTGAAGAGTTTGAAGATCCGATTCCTGTATCTTACCAGGGTGTATCTGTTGACGACTAATTCCAGACTCGATTCCTGTATCCTGCCAGGGCACGTCTGAAGAGTTTGAAGATCCGATCCCTGTATCTTGCCAGGGTGTATCTGTTGACGACTATATTCCAGACTTGATTCCTGTATCCTGCCAGGGCACGTCTGAAGAGTTTGAAGATCCGATTCCTGTATCTTGCCAGGGTGTATCTGTTGACGACTATATTCCAGACTCGATTCCTGTATCTTGCCAGGGCACGTCTGAAGAGTTTGAAGATCCGATTCCTGAATCTTGCCAGGGTGCATCTATTGACGACTAATTCCAGACTCGATTCCTTTATCCTTCCAGGGCACGTCTGAAGAGTTTGAAGATCCGATTCCTGTATCCTGCCAGGGTGTATCTGTTGACGACTATTTTCTGGATTCGATACCTGTATCCAGCCAGGGCACATCCACATGAAGAGTTTGAAGATCAACCCCTGTAATAGGCCAGGTAATTATTTTCTTTCTCGGGTACGCAAGTTCTCGCTAAGGAATCTCTTACGCGATCGACACCTAGATAACATCTATAAGCCCCTCCACATACCGACGGTCTCCAAATGGCGTCTATAAGCCCATTCCCGACAAGGTTCTGTCACATCTCCAGATGGCATCTATAAGCCCATCCTCCTATCCATCATCTTTCCAAATGGCATCTGTAAGTCCATTCCCGCCATCACACTGCTAACACACTCTATGTGAGTGCAAATTTCTGGGCACTCTAGTGTTCAATCATCTTCCACCTTCGAATTACGAAAGGCACGCCAGCCAATCTACATCCTCAAGTCTAAGAAGATTGAATAGGGGCAACTGTTGTAACCCAAAATTTTCCCTCCCATATTCTTCATGATTTGCCAAGATCAATCTCCAGATGATTCAAAATCTTTCAAAGGTTGCACAATCCAATTGCCTCCTAACACAGTCAAAATTAGGGTTTTGGTTCTTGCAAAGAAATTGAGGTTTTCAAGGGTCCAATCAAGTCCCATATGCCTACATACATTGTCAAGCATCCATATGTCAAGTTTCAATACTCACAGCATCAAATTGCACAGTCAAAAACCCTAATTGCTTCACAGTCAACTGCAGGGGCAAAATGGTCATTTGACAGTCAAAAGTCAAAATTTTTGGTCAACATCTTATTTTGAAGCCACAATCATCATTTGATCAATTCTTGATCATGATTCTCAAAAGCATGGCTCAAAAAGTCCCAAGATGCAAAAGTTTCTATTTTTGGACAACTGAAAAGTCAACTGCAAATTGACCAAGGCATAACTTCTTTATGGTTTATCAGAAAAATCCCATCCAATGCTCATTTTGAAGGGGATGACATTTCCTACAACTCATCTTCACACTCAAAGTCCAAGAAATGCTCTCACAAAAAGTTATCAATTTCAACATTATAGGTCATTTTCAAAAGTCAACAAAAAGGCACTTTAAATCAAAGACAATAACTTGAGATTGGTAAATTAAAATGACATGGGACCAAATGCATTGGTTATACGACTTCAAGACCTTTCCAAAATGTCCAAGAACATGTTCATAGCTTCAAAATTGAGCAAGATATGCATTGGAGAAGTTGGGAAATTTTTGGGAATTTTCAAAAGTCAACTTTGCCTAAAACACTTCAAATTTGCTAATGGGCCTCAAATTCTTCCTTGAATCATTACCCAAAGCCTATGCACGACCCATTGAGCTTAAAAGGATTTATTTTCTTATTTTTAATTAATTAATTGAATTTTTATTCTTATTAATTCATTTAATTAGTTTTAATTGTAGAAAAATATCAAATAATGGTTGTCAAATCTTTTTATGCAGCAAATATACTCCACACATGCTAAGGATTTCGTGCATCAATCAACAAGACAAGATCTTCCATAATTGGCAAAGTTTCCATGGAAAAAGATTGAAAAAAGATATGATTAGCAATCAAAGATTCAAGTCATCAATTCATGGATTCATGGGCTTTATTTTGACCTAATTTGCTTCACATACTTATGCAAGAGTGAACCCTATTCAGAAAAACACGAAAAAGCTGCTGAAAACTCATAACCAATTTGCAAAAAATAGAGAAAAAGCTTGAAACCGATTTCATACTTGCAGTACAATTCAAGGCCTAAAAAGGATTCTAACACATTGCTAGACCTTCCAGGAGTCTATTAGCATCAAGAACCAGTCCAAACGCGCAAGGAATCGAAGAACATAAGCTATACGGTTTGCCATATTTTCCAGAAATTCATATCATAATTCATGCGCATTTGATGCATATTGTTGGTTGTTTTGTATTCACAGGAACCTTCTGAAGCTAATGATATGATTTAATTGCGTTATAAGGCTCTGAATCGTGATTTGCCATTAACATGTTTTAGGGTTTCAGAACATCCAAATTAGGGCTTTCCTTGTATGGAAAAATTGGACCACCAAGCCTATATGGACAAATTCGTGGCAACAAGACGAATCGATTGAAACCCTCACGCTCAATTTATTTAATCTGTGCGCGTGTTCGCTATTTTTCACAGTTTCAGTTTGTGGGGGTTTAAAACCCCCGCTACTTGTTTCATATTGCAGGTACAAACGAAGAAGAAAGCTGAGGTGTCCAAGCGCTACTGGGAGATTTGAACTTTAGCGCGTTTTTTAACGTTTGCAGCATAATTGACTTCTTTCATATATTACATTTATTGTTTATTATGTATACAAACGCGTTGCCTAGCTCAGTTGGTGGAAGACGTGGCTGGCAGGTATAGGGACCTGGGTTCGATTCCCAGGTCCCCCCCCCACACTTTATAATTTTTATCCTAACGTGTTTCCATGCAGCGTTCACCCAAAGGCCCACCATACGTACTCACACTTAAGACTGCCACACGCTCTTGATCACTCATCCAATGGCCACAGATTGAAGCCTATGGTACACTCCAGTCAACAACGTACACACAATCCTGGAAAGTCAAACAAAGGCCTTGTCTCTTGGGCCAGAATTACTTCAGTTAACCTCCCCTTTGGGCCTGAAACCCCCCTTGGTTTGCATCCTTTTTAATTTTATTTTCTTTTCTTTTCTAATTCTTTTTAATTGTTTTAATTGTTTTTTCACCATTAATTAATTTTCATAATAAAAAAATCAGAAACCAAAAAATGTTTTATATTTAATTATTATTAATTTCACCACTAACCTATTTTTTGTAAATAAATGACTAACAATTAATTTAGTTTAATTTAGGTTTTAAATTTCAATCTTTTCTTAATAAATAAAAAATACATAGAATTAGGTTTTGACATTTTTTATCTTTTCTTAATTAATTATTTTCATCATTACTTATTATTACTATTATTTTGTACATAAATATGTAAATTAATTAATTAGTAATTAGGTTTTAATTTTGACACTTTTTCTTTAATAATTAAAATATATAGAATTAGGGTTTCCTCTTGATTTTTCTTTTCTTTATTTCATTAAAAATCCAAAAAAACATAAAAACATTTTCTTTCCTTTAAATAATTAATTAGTATTCAATTTTTAATTTAATTTCAAGCAAAGGGTCAAAACCCTCGGACGTTCAATTTTAATTTCTATTTCGCGCATTATTTTTCTTGTTGATTATTATGTAACTGCTTTCCGGATGTAATAGTAATTAGGTATTTATTTACTTTCCGCATCTTTTATCAAAAACGGGTCTTTGTATTTTGGCGATGTATAGACCCGCGCCTTGTAATAGCGTAGCCTTTATCTTTCTGTCTTTTAATTTTCCGCACTCCTAACTGCTAAACTTGCATGAAAGAATGTATGGTAATTAAAAATTACTCGTAGCTCACAATGCCATGATCAAAGATAACTGTTAAACTGAAAATAACACACAAATACACACACCACTTCTAGGGTACGCCTCACTTGTTGCCTTCGAAACGTGGTCGTCAAGTATAGGACGTTTTAGCGGTCCTTATGTCCATAATCCAGTTGCCTCGAAACAAGAGTCCTCGAAACAAGTTGCCTCGAAATAGTTGCCTCAAAACGGTTGCCTCGGACTAAAAAAGGATCAAGGACATAAGGGTAGCTTCTAAGGTGTCCTACTATTGCTTCGGTGACCACACTGTCCCTACACTCGAATTGACCCGAACACCTCCAACGGTGGTGCTACCTACCTTTCAATGGTGGGATGGCACTACCTTAAGGACATTTACACAGCCTAATTCCTTAGGGTAGGTAGATGACTCATGGATACTTTCTCTCTTCAAAAACAAACAAAAATCTTTTCACACTACACTTTCAAAAGCTTTCAAAACAAATTTTTCAAACACTCTTGAGGACAGATACAAGAGTCATTTAGAAATCTTTCAAAGAAACTTTTTTCAAAACCCACTCACATTTTGAAAAGCAAACATTTTGAAAACATAAGAGCAAGTATCTAAGAGCCCATGGATAACCATGGATAGAAAGGGTGCTAACACCTTCCCTTTCTATAAATCTACCTCCCGAACCGAGAAACGTTCTCATAAGGAATTTTGCTGTGCTTTTGTCCTGTCCATGTTGGAGAAAATAAAAGACGGTGGCGACTCTTGCTTCCGCGACATTTCGCGAACCAGCGTTAAACAGTCAGTTCTAAATCCACCGATCACACATGTGGGATGCATTGGAATCTTTGATGGCTTACATTCTGAGAGATCAAATTTCTTCAGAAGTTCTCTGACATATTTGCTCTGATTAATGTAAGTTCCTTCTGGGGTTTGATTGATCTGAATACCCAGAAAGAATTTCAGTTCCCCCATTAGGCTCATCTCAAATTCTTCCTGCATACACTTAGCAAACTTTCTTCCCAGAGAAGGTTTAGTAGATCCAAATATGATATCATCTACATAAATCTGACATACTAAGATGTCATTCTTAACTGTCTTACAGAATAGAGTTGTGTCCACTTTCCCTCTGGTAAATTCCTTTTCTAACAGGAAGTTACTTAGTCTTTCATACCAAGCTCTGGGAGCTTGTTTCAGACCATAGAGTGACTTCTTTAGTTTGAAAACATATTCTGGATTTTTGGAACTTTCAAACCCAGGGGGTTGGTGCACATATACCTCTTCTTCTATATAACCATTTAAGAATGCACTCTTAACATCCATCTGATAAAAGAGTGATGCCTTTATTAACAGAAAATGAAATTAAAAGTCTGATAGATTCTAACCTGGTGACTGGAGCAAAGGTTTCTGTATAGTCTATCCCCTCTTACTGACTATAACCTTGTGCTACCAATCGTGCTTTGTTTCTGATGACTTCACCTTGTTCATTCAGTTTGTTTCTGAACACCCATTTTGTTCCAATGAAGTTGAATCCTTTTGGTTTGGGAACAAGATCCCATATGTCATTTCTTATGAATTGATTCAGCTCCTCTTGCATTGCTAGAATCCAGTCATTATCCAGAAGTGCTTCATCAATTGTTGATGGTTCAATTAGAGAAACAAGTCCCATGAGGGATTCTTCAGAGTTTCTGAAGCTAGATCTTGTTTTGATTGGATATTCCTTTCTTCCTAGGATTGTTTCTTCTGGATGATCCAAGCTGCTTCTGGATAGTCTTTTCTGAAGTTGATCAACAGAAGGTGCTGGATTGCTTGCAATGCCTCTTTCTGATGTTGAGGGAGTGTCTCTGTTAAGAGCTTCTGATAACTTGTCTTCAGTACCTGTGAATTCAACTTCCATACCTGCAAATACTTCATTCTGCTTTGACTTTTGAGAGTCAAGCTTATTATCAAAACTAACACTGATTGATTCTTCCACAATCTATGTTTCTGTATTGTATACTCTGTACCCTCTTGAGCGTTCAGAGTATCCTAACATAATACACTTTTGTGCTTTAGAGCCAAACTTGTTCAAATAGTTTTTAGTATTCAAAATAAAGCAAGTACATCCAAATGGATGAAAATATGAAATGTTGGGCTTTCTGTTCTTCCACAATTCATATGGAGTCTTTTCCAGAATAGGTCTTATGGAGATTCTATTCTGAATGTAACACGCTGTGTTTATTGCCTCCGCCCAGAAGATCTTAGCAACGTTAGTCTCGTTGATCATGGTTCTGGCCATTTCTTGCAATGTTCTGTTCTTTCGTTCTACAACTCCATTTTGCTGAGGAGTTCTAGGATAAGAGAAATCATGCAGAATGCCTTTGTCATTAAAAAATGATTCAAAATCTTTGTTTTCAAACTCTCCACCATGATCACTTCTGACTTTGACGATTCTAAGATCCTTTTCATTCTGAACTTCGTTGTAGAAGGTGACAAACACAGAGTGTGACTCGTCCTTATGTCTTAAGAACTTTACCCATGTCCATCTGCTATAGTCATCTACGATTACTAACCCATACTTCTTACCACTGACTGAAGCAGTTTTAACTGGTCCAAATAAGTCAATGTGCAGAAGTTCTAATGGCTTAGAGGTAGAAACAACATTTTTAGATTTGAAAGCTGGTTTTGCAAACTTGCCTTTCTGACATGCTTCACACAGAGCATCTGAATTGAACTTCAGGTTAGGAAGTCCTCTGACCAGATTGAGTTTGTTAATCTGAGATTTTCTTCTCATACTAACATGTCCCAATCTTCTGTGCCAGATCCATTGCTCGTTGTTAACAGACAAAAGACACTTTACATTCTGACTTTTTAGTTCAGAAAGTTTTATTTTATAAATGTTATTTCTCCTCTTTCCATTAAATAGGATAGTCCCATCTTTCTGACTAACAGCTTTGCATGAATTTTGATTAAAGATCATATCATAACCGTTATCACTTAATTGACTTATGGATAACAGGTTATGCATTAATCCATCTACTAATAACACATTACTTATAGAGGGAAGATTTCCATTACCTACTGTTCCAGAGCCAATGATCTTTCTTCTCTGATTGCCTCTAAAACCTACGTGGCCTCCAGGCTTAAGTTCCAGGCTTTGGAACATATGCCTTCTTCCCGTCATGTGTCGTGAGCAGCCAGAGTCCAGGTACCATGACTGGTGTTTCTGCTTTGCTGCTAAAGATATTTGCCACATGTATTATTTTATCCTTAGGTACCCATATTTTCTTGGGTCCTGATTTGTTAGTTTTACCAAAACTCTGGTTGAATTTTGGTTTGACAGAATAATTACTACTAGTATATTTAATGTCGTGTGTGTGCCCATATACAAAGTGTGAATCAAGTGAAGTGCGTTTTATAACTAAATCCATGGCATTTTTTGGTGTAGGTACCTTACCTTGGTATCCTATTCCTTTTCTGCCATTTCTGCTAACTCCATAGATCATTGAAGCCATTTTGCTTCTATCTATGTTTTTAGCTAGAAACTTCTGAAAGCTGTGATCATACTCCTTGATGATATCATCAACACTACTGGGAGTTTCAAGGATTGTTTCCTTCTGAGAGTTTTGCAATAGATTTTCTAATTTTGAAATTTTATCTTTTAACTCAGAATTCTCCAATTTGAGACTCTCAGTCTTATCAGAGTCAGAAGCAAGATTCCTTTTCAGGTTTCTGAATTTGACTCTGATCTACTGATATCTTTCCAGAATTTCATTAAGGCTTTCATCTAGTTCAGCCTTAGTAAAGTTTATAGCAAAGTCAAGAAATACCTCTTCTGTATCTGATTCATAGTTTGACTCAGAAGCTTCACTGTCTTCTGTTACGTTTGCCATGAGAGCTATGTTTGCTCTTTCATCATCTGATTCTGAGTCAGCTTCAGATGTGTCAGAATCATCCCATGTATCCATGAGACTTTTCTTCTTTTCCTTGCCAAACTTCTTTTTAGGCTTTTCCTTCTGAAGCTTTGGGCAATCACTTTTGTAGTGTCCTTGCTCGTTACATTCATAGCAGATGATGTCTTTGTTGTTTGGCTTTCTGCTTCCGGAAGAGTCTTCAAATCTTCTGTGTCCAGAGGAGGATTTTGACCTTCTGTATCTCGAGAAGGATTCATTCTGGTTCTCTGATCTTCTGGGATTCCTGAACTTCCTTTGCCTCTGCTTCCATAATTGGTTCACCCTTCTGGAGAGGAGAGATAGTTCATCTTCTTCTGATGAAGACCCATCATAAGTTTCTTCTACAGCCTGCAAAACCTTGGAGTCAGATTTTTTGTTAGATTTTAAAGCTAATGGCTTACCTTGCTTTTGAGGTTCATCTGCTTCTAGCTCTATCTCGTGACTTCTGAGGGAGCTGACTAGTTCCTCCAGGGAGATTTTGTTGAGATCTTTGGCTAGCTTAAGCGCTATGACCATTGGCCTCCACTGTTTTGGAAAGCTTCTGATGATCTTCTTGACTTGATCAGCAGTAGAATACCCTTTGTCAAGACCTTTGAGACCAACAACCAGAATTTGAAATCTTGAGAACATCGTTTCTATTGATTCACTTTCTTCCATCTTAAATGCCTCGTACTTCTGAATGAGCGTAAGAGATTTGGTTTCTTTGACTTGAATGTTGCCTTCATGCATCATTCTCAGAGAGTCAAACATATTCTTTGCAGTGTCTCTGTTCGATATCTTTTCATATTCAGTATAAGAGATGGCGCTGAGAAGAATTGTTCTGGCCTTGTGATGATTTCTGAAATCACGCTTTTGCTGATCAGACATTGCCTTCCTGTCAATCTTCTGACCACTTCCATCCACTGGGTGCGTGTATCCATCAGTCACCATGTCCCACAAATCAACATCATGGGCCAGAAAGAAGCTTTCAATTCTGTCTTTCCAGTAGTCAAAGTTCTCTCCATCAAAGACTGGAGGTTTGCCACTGAATCTGTCTCTTTCTTCATTGTTGTCATTGCTGATGTTTTGACGTGGTCCTGCCATTGTGTTTTTCTGACGCTGGATCTTGTACTGACACAGTTAAGTGTTATAAGCTCAGAACCAGGCGCTCTGATGCCAATTGAAGATGTGAAAAACACAAGAAGGGGGGTTGAATTGTAAAACTTTAAATCAAATGCAGACAACACTGTATTTTTATCCTGGTTCGTTTGATCTCAAACTACTCCAGTCCACCCGTCAAGGTGATTTCGCCTCTCTCCAACGAGGTCTTAATCCACTATAATCAACTGATTACACAACTGTTAAATCCTTCTTGAGTATGACCACAGACCGGTTTATCTCAAGGAAATTTTCTTACAGATAAATGAACAAAAGTGTGTTTGATGTTTTCTAATAAAACTATATATCACAACTGTGATAATACACAATATTAAGCTTAGAATGAAACTAGGTTGCTAATGCTTTTGAGTAGGCGTGGTTAAAAGCTTTAGCAAATTGTATGAGTGAGTTCGTTTACGTAGGCGTGTAAATGCGTGAAGATTATTAGCCTTTTCTTTTCTCACACTGACTTGTTTATATAGCATGGGAAGAGATACGTTGTTGTCCATAAAGCCATTTCAATGTTAATAATGTTCTTTCCTTTTTGAGAAGATCTTGTCTTGGAATAAAGTCGTTGGTAATTAATCTGTCTTGAATGCATAGTAACGCTTCAGAGTGTTCTGCTAATGATAATCAGAGTGTTCTTTCCTTTATGATGACGCTTCTGAGTGCTGATGACTTGGTTAGGATCTTATCAGAGTCAGAGTATTTTATGCGCAGATTCTGTTCATCAGGCTTCAACGTATGGCACATGTTATTTGATCTTTTGATGCTGACATATCTTCTGATGCTAATGTTGATACTAATCTTCTGATGTTGATTCCATCAGAGTTTCTGTAAACACAAAACATAATTTTAAGTAGCATATATGTCTTATATATAAATCTTACAATTTATTTACTCTTGTATTTTGTTATCATCAAAACTCTAATTGAGGGTTGTAGAATCAAACTATGTTCTAACACCGTATACTGTCCTCCACCCCGACATGCCTACTTCTCTTAAAGACTTGCAAAAGGGTTGGATTCAGCTGAAGGAAGAACGAGACACCTTCGAAGCTCAATTCTACACTAGCGAGAAAAGGGTTTTGGAGCTTACAAAGCAACTACATGAAGAACAAAGCTTGAATGCCTACCTTGCACCGAAGAGGATGCGTTCGACCTTTTTGTCTTAGAAATTTATTTTTGTAAGCCCAAGAGGCACGTTGTAACCATTTTGAACTAATTAATGAAAATTGACATTTGTTAGTTCTTTGTCTAGACAAATTTTAATTTCATAAATCCTTGAAATCATTTGCACGCACATCTTCCATGCATCATAACCTAACAGGTTTTTCACGACATATTTCCTTATCTTTCTGCTGTTTATTTCAGCAAGATGGATATCAAGAAAACAGTCAAAGACCTACAAGCACAAAACTCCCAATTTCAAGAGACTCTGCTGACCCTGGCCAAGGGGCAACAAGAGTTGATGATGTTGCTGACGTCCAAAAAGAAACCAAAAAGGAAAGCCTTAGTCAACATGGGTAGAAGATTCAAAGAGCCGATCCGTAAGATACCAGTAGTGGAAGACTCGTCTGAGGAAGAAGAAAATCAAATTGGAGAAGCAAGGAGTACCCAGGCTGGGTGTATCAATGATCAAGTGTCCGATGATGAAGACTATTTTGACGAGCAGTATCCTCCCGCCGATGTTAAGTACAAGCAGCTATAGGACAAGTTGAAGGTCGTTGAGATTCAAGCCATCCATGGTTTAGATTTTGATGATTTGGGTTTAATATCCGGGGTTGTTATTCCCCACAAATTCAAAATACCAGTCTTTGTTAAATATGATGAGGTTTCCTGCACAAAGCTTCACCTGAAGTCTTATGTGTGCAAATTACAACCGCACACCGCTGACAAGAAACTCTGGGTTCACTTCTTTCAAGAAAGCTTGGCTGGGACCCAATTAGAGTGGTTTTACCAATTGGAGGGTTCCCGTATCCATACATGGGAAGACTTGGCCACTGCTTTCTATCACTAATACCAATACAACACCAACCTGGCTCCAACAAGAGTTCAAATGCAAGACATGACGATGGGAAAAAACGAAGGGTTCAAAGAGTACGCCCAAAAGTGGAGGGATCTTGCCAGTAGGGTTCAACCACCATTAACTGATAGGGAACACATTGATATGTTTATGGGCACCTTATCTGGTCCATTTTCAACTTATTGGTTGGTTGTTCTTCATCAGGTTTCACCGAGCTGATCTTAATCGGTGAAAGAGTTAAAAGTGGTATCAAGAGCGGGAAGATTCCCATAGCATCTGCTTCCACCTCCAATCCTGTAAAGAAACCTTTCACTGGGAAGAAAGAAACTAATGTTGTGTATGGGGCAAGGGACCGTACCAAGAAGGATGACCACCCGTCTGTTAATGTTCGGATTTCCAACCCAACTCCTGTTCAAATACAATCTTCCAATCATCAACAATTTGAGGCTCCACGAAGACAATACACAAGGATAGGCATGTCACTATCCCAAGCCTTACAACACTTGTTAAAGGCTAATTTGGTGACACTGCGTGATCCTCCGGCCAATCCAGATACCTCCTCACCTAAATACAATCTGTGATGCGGTGGGAGAACTGACTTGAGGTTTTGCGTTTGTGTTCGCAAATGTTTCGGTTTAGCAAGAGTCGCCACCAACTTTTTATTTTATCCAAAGGAAAGGTCAAAAAGCACAGGAAAGAGCTTTAAGATGTTTTCTTGGGTTCGGGGGTTAGATTATGAAAAGGGAAGGTGCTAGCACCCTTTTCATCCATGGTTTTCCATGGGCTCTTAGTTACTTGTTTAGATCACTTGCTTTTGCTTTTCAATTGTTTGAAATGATGCTTTGTGTATGGTTTTGAAAATATTTTGAAAAGAGGCCTTTTGTCTAGGCAACTTTTGTAATGATTCTTGTTTGAATGTATACAAAGGTGTTTGTCTTTTGAAAAATGTTCAATTGTTCGAAAGTTTGTTTTGGGAAAATGTTTTGAAATGGTGTTGTGATGTGTTTTTGAAAATAGCAAGGATGTTTGCAAGTTTGATCAAGTAACTAGGAGCATCTACCCTACCTACTCAAAAGTCTTTCCTACAAATTTTTAACCCTTTGACATTGTTGTTTTACCATTGTATTTGGTAAACAACCTTGTGTTTGGATGTTAAACAGGACAGGCGTGGGTCATTGTATGACCATGATAGCAATTGTGCCAAGTATCTTAGCAAATTTTTTTGAGGGACTAGATCATTTTGTATAGACAACCAAGATAGCGTCATCGAGGGACTATGATCTTTTGTTTTGATTTTTGTTTTGCCAAGACAACTAGCATGCATACCATGGCCATTTTAAAGGCAACAAGTGGATGAAACCCTATGGGTGCTTGTGTGTATTGTGTTGTCATTTTCATGCATTTTGTCTTGTATTAGGTCAAGCTATTTGTTTGATTTTAGATTTTTTGCATACAAACCCTAATCTCTATCATGGCATATTTGAAAGCAATAAAAGCATAAAAGTAAATCTAATACTATTACAACATTGATATTGGGGAGGGGGATACAAATTTGGATAGGGGGATATTTGCAAGAAAATAAAACCCTAAGTCAACTATTACAACCAAATTGAACTCATTGTGCAAATAAATAAATAGACAATATTTAAATATGCAAATAAATATGAATATGCAAAAGTGTTTTTGTATTTATTTTTATGTATGTAAAAATAAATTATTTAATGTATTAAAATGAGAAAATAAAAAATGATTTTTATTAAGGGTAGAAACCCTAGTTTGTTTTAAGAATATATATATATATATATATATATATATATATATATATATATATATATATATATATATATATATATATATATATATATATATATATATATATATATATATATATATATATATATATATATATATATATATATATATATATATATATATATATATATATATATATATATATATATATATATATATATATATATATATATATATATATATATATATATATATATATATATATATATTAATATTTATTTATTCACAAGAAAATAGAATAAAATATATACAAAATGTTGAAAATGAAAATATGTGAGAAAAATATTATTTAAGTATATAAATAATAAAAATAAAAATATTATATTTTTTATAATATTTACAAGTTTTTATTTAAGAAAATAAAAGTATATTATTTAAGAAACTATTTTTATGTTAGAAAAAATAATAAAAATAATAAAATAAAATATGAAAATTTAAGAAAATATTTTTGGTAATTTTTAATGTTTAGAAAATAAAATAAAGTCAGAAATGTAAATAAAAATATAAAAATATAAAAAAAATAATGAAATGGGCCAAGGGGGTGTAAACAACAAGTCAAGGGGTGTCAAAAGCAAAGAGAAACCAAGCCCAGCCCACATTGCCTTCGTCCCTGTCCTTGAGACAGCAACCAAACGCGCGCTTCTTGTTCAAATGGCTAACTCTTGCATTTGTGCTTAAAAACAAAAACTTGCAACATGAAAGTTATAGAGCATGATCATACGATTCTAACCATATAAAAAACTTAATCTAACTATCAAAGACCAACGAGAATTTCTCTGGCCCTAATTTCTAACCTAGTTTTTTCATAAAGTTCATCATTCAAATACTCCCAACTCAGTTAACTTAAATGAATTCTATGCATATGTACAGCTCAAGGGCAATGAGTACTACATTTTTTATTCACAAACCTAAGCCTAATGATTCCTAAATAGAGAGATAGAAGTTTGAACTTTACCTGTTTCAGTCAAGCTCGAGTATGGCAATGTAGGGGTTTTCAGTGAGGCTTGAGATGCTTGTGAGCTTGCTTGAAGTTCCTTTGACCTTCCCCAATGCTTAGTTTGCTTTGAACTTGCTTGAATCTCTCTATAGAACTCAACCTGCAAAGTCAGAATTTGAAAATGGTGAAGTGAGTAAATGGAGTTACAGTGGCTTGGGAATGGTTGGGATAGTTTAGGTAGGTTGTATGGAGTGTGTTGGAACTGATTGCAAGCAAAACGCACGAGTAGTTTGTGATTTGGAAATCAAAATGCAGAAATTGCCCTATTTTGCAAGATTTTGGTGTTTTGGTGTACAAGGGTGTTTGAGGACTGGCTAGCTCGTGTTTCTGACCTTAGGCAATATGCAAAACTTGTTTGAAATCTTTACAACACTTGGTTTTATCAGATTGCAAAGATTTGTGCTTTTTGCAAGTTGACTTGGTTTTGAAGAAAAGTGTGAATTGACAATGCAAAGGCTTGTACAAGCCTCCTTCCTAGTTGCACCAAGTTGGTGTACCTTTGCCTAAGATTATGGAGTTGGTTTGCTGCAAAGGGATGGTGTTGTACCCCAAAATTTGCCCTCCCATATTCTTCAAATTTGCCAAGATCAATCTCTAAATGATTCAAAATCTCTCAAGGGTTGCACAGTCCAATTGCCTCCTAACACAATCAAAATTAGGGTTTTGGTTCTGGCAAAGAAATTGAGGTTTTCAAGGGTCCAATAAAGTCCCATATGTCTATATACATTGTCAAGCATCCATATGTCAAGGTTCAAGACTCACAGCATCAAATTGCACAGTCAAAAACCCTAAATGCTTCACAGTCAACTGCAGGGGCAAAATGGTCATTTGACAGTCAAAAGTCAAAATTTTTGATCAACATCTTATTTTGAAGCCACAATCATCATTTGATCAATTCTTGATCATGATTCCACAAGCATGGCTCAAAAAGTCTCAAGATGTCAAAAGTTTCTATTTTTGGACAGTTGAAAAGTCAACTGCAAATTGACCAAGGCATAACTTCTTCATGGTTTATCAGAAAAATCCCATCCAAAGCTCATTTTGAAGGGGATGACATTTCCTACAACTCATCTTCACACTCCAGGTCCATGAAATGCTCTCACAAAAAGTTATCAATTTTAATATTATAGGTCATTTTCAAAAGTCAACAAAAAGGCACTTTAAGTCAAAGACCATAACTTGAGATTGGTAAATTAAAATGACATGGGACCAAAGGCATTGGTTATAGGACTTCAAAACCTTTCCAAAATGTCCAAGAACATGTTCATAGCTTCAAAATTGAGCAAGTTATGCATTGGAGAAGTTGGGAAATTTTTGGGAACTTTCAAAAGTCAACTTTGCCTAAAACACTTCAATTTTGCTAATGGGCCTCAAATTCTTTCTCGAATCTTTACCCAAAGCCTATGCACGACCCATTAAGCTTAATTTGACTTATTTTCTTATTTTTAATTAATTAATTGAATTTATATTTATATTAATTCATTTAATTGGTTTTAATTATAGGAAAATTCAAAGATATGCTTTTTAGATCTTTTTGTGCAGCAAATATGACTAGGGCAAGCTGGCAACTCGTTTCTCAATCAACAAGGCAAAATATCCATGATTGGCAAGGTTTCATGAAAGAAAAGATTGAAAAAGATATGATTGGCAATCACATATTCAAGTCATAATGCAATGGATTCATGGGCCTTATTCTAACCTAAATTCATTCACATACATATGCTGAGTGAAACCCTAAAGCTAGACACGAAAAAGCTACCATAAAACTCCATAACAAAGTTGCAAAAAATTGATAAAAAATGGAAAACTGATTTCCTATTTGCAGCATAATTCAAAGCTTCCCTTTGATTCAAACGTATTGCCTGAGTCTCCAGGAAGCATTTGCCATCAAAAACCAATCCTAACACGCGAAGAATCAAAGAACACGAGTCATTCAGTTTGTCTTGTTTTTCAAAATTGCATAACACGATTCATGCATTTTAAACCATTTTTCTTGTTTGATTTATGTTAATAGGGACCTTTTGAAGCGATTGGTATAATCCAATTGAGTTATAACTGCCTGAATCAAAATCCACCATGAACGAAATCTAGGGTTTCTGAAGCTTGCAATTAGGGCTTTAGGCATAAGGAAAAATTGGACCATGTCATGACCATGGTTGAATTCGTCAAGGCCAGACGAATTCAACCAGACCATCGCGCTCTTTTTATATCATCCATGCTGCTAATCGCTATTTTCTGCACTTTTGGTTTGTGGGGGTTTAAAACCCCCGCTATCTTGTTTTCTTTTTACAGGGCAAATGAGGAAGACAATAGGTGGCAAGGCACTAGTGGATGATTCAAACGATTGGCGCGTGTTTTCGTTCTGTGGCATAGTCACGTGATTCCTTAATATAATATTTCTTTGTTATTATGTTTACAAACAAACACAAATGGCTGGATGGTGGGAGACGTGGCTGGTAAGTATTGGGACCTGGGTTCGATTCCCAGGTCCCCCACATAATTATTCATATTTTTCTTAACCCGTTCCAATGCAGGAACGATTCAATGGTCCATCATGCACCTTCACGCGCTAGCTTGCCAAATGGCCATGATGCCCAATCCAGTGGCCACCGAATGAAGTCCATGATGCACTCCAGTCAACCAGCATGCACGCAACCATAAAGTCAACGAGGCTTGCTTTGTCTAATGGGCCTGAATTGCTTCAAAAACCTCCACTTTGGGCCAGACACCCCCTTGGTTTGCATAATTAATTTTATTTTATTTTCTTTTCTTTTAATTTCTTTCAATGGTTTTTTAAATTATTTTTATTAATTCACCATAAAATAGTTTTTCCTAATAAAAAATCAGAAACTCAAAAATATATATATATATTTAATTATTTATTAAATTTCATCATTAACCTATTTTTTTTTAATAAATACTAACAATTAATTTAGTTTAATTTAGGTTTTAATTTTAACCCTTTTTTTCTTAATAAATAAAAACTACATAGAATTAAGTTTTGACATTTTTATCTTTTTCTTAATTAATTATTTTCATCATTATTTATTATTATTATTAATTACTATTATTTTTGTAAATAACATGTAAATTAATTAATTAGCTTAAATTAGGTTAACTTTAATATTTTCATTAATAATTAAAATAAACTTAGAATTAGGGTTTTCTCTTGATTTTATTTTCTTTATTTCATTAAATACAAAAACATAAAAAACACACTTTCTTTTCTTTAATTAAATAATAATTAGGTCCTAATTTAATTTAATTTCAAGCAAAGGGTCAAAACCCTCAGACGTCCTAATTTTAATTCTTTTCGCGCATTATTTTCTTATTGATTATTATGTAACTGTTCAAGGATGTAATAGTAATTAGGTTTATTGCTTTTTTACTTTCCGCATCTTTATCAAAAATGGGTCTTTGTATTTTGGAGATGTATAGACTCGCGCCTTGTAATAGCGTAGCTTTTATCTTTCCGTCTTTTAATTTTCTGCACTCCTAACTGCTAAACTCGCATGAAAGAATGTATGGTAATTAAAAACAACTCGTAGCTCACAATGCCATGATCAAAGATAACTGTTAACATGAAAACAACACACAATACACACACCACTTCTAGGGTACGCCTCACTCGTTGCCTTCGAAGCGTGGTCGTCAAGTATAGGACGTTTTAGCGGTCGCTCTTATGTCCAAGATCCAGTTGCCTCGAAACAATTGCCTCGAAACGGTTGCCTCGGATTAAAAAGGATCTAGGACATTAGGGTTACTTCTAAGGTGTCCTACTATTGCTTCGGTGACCACACTGTCCCTAAAATCGAATTGATCCGAACACCTCCAACGGTGGTGCTACCTACCTCTCAATGGTGGGATGGCACTACCTTAAGGACTTTTACACAGCCTAATTCCTTAGGGTAGGTAGATGACTCATGGGTACTTGCTCTCTTCAAAAACAAATCAAAAATCTTTTCACACTGACACTTTCAAAAGCTTTCAAAACAAATTTTTCAAACACTCTTGAGGACAGATACAAGAGTCACTCAGAAATCTTTCAATGAAACTTTTTCAAACCCACTCACATTTTGAAAAGCAAACATTTTGAAAACATAAGAGCAAGTACCTAAGAGCCCGTGGATAACCACAGATAGAAAGGGTGCTAACACCTTCCCTTTCTATAAATCTACCTCCCGAACCGAGAGACATTCTCATAAGGAATTTTGCTGTGCTTTTGTCCTTTCCATGTTGGAGAAAATAAAAGACGATGGCGACTCTTGCTTACCACGACATACGCGATCCAGCTTTAAACAGTCAGTTCTATTTCCACCGATCACAGAACTGGCGACTCTGCTGGGGATCTTTTAAAATGAGGTGTACCTTAGGATATATCATACTTATGTTTTCAATTGCCTAATTTGTGTGCTTTAATATTATTGGGCCTGTTTTGGGAGTTCTATAGATCCTAACCCGGATCTGGGGGATACCTCTTAGAAAGTAGCAACAAGACTGTGAGGGAATTGTGTGGGGTATACTGACACGGTTGAAGCAGTCTGCTACATTGATGTGGCACTTTGGTGAGTACCGGTAACCCTTGAGTCAAGTCAAGGAGAGTACGGGGCCACCGCGTGGTGTCGTGAAGCATCAACTGACCTTAGGAACCTTACTTGACCATCCTGGCCTCTTTAGGGTAGTGAGATGACCGACTTTGGTGCAGTCCGAAGTTGGTAGATACTCGATACTACACTCATTGAGGGTTGTTTTCTTGGAATATTTTGATCGCCAGTTCAGTGGCTAAATCGTAACAATGAACACAGAAAACAATCCAATGATATTGAGATCCTTAGAACCCGGTTACTTTTGATAGGACAGGTTTTGAGCCCACCAACTTCAAGAGGGTAATACCTAGACCCCATGCTGGCCTAAACTCTAAGGGCTGTCTTGTGTGACTTGTGTGCCTTACCATGTTTGCTTCTTGTGGATACTTGTGCTGTGTTTTTATCATAATATCATAACATCATACAGCATCATATGCATCCACTAACCACTTCAGGGGTTCGAATCTTCATCTTTGTTCTTGTTTTGTAGGACATGGAAACTATCCGCAGAAAGACAATTCAGATCAACCTTGTAAGGGTCCCTCCTCAGCTTAGGGAGCTTACATCTAGGATTCCCGAGAACTCTTCATTCAGTGAAAGGCATGGAAGACTCATTAGCTTGGTCAACACCAACATTGAGGAAGATATGATAAAGGTCCTCTTCCAGTTCTTTGACCCTTTGCACCACTGCTTTACTTTCCCGGATTATCAACTGGTGCCTACCTTGGAAGAGTTCTCCCATCTTCTGAAGATCCCTATCCTTAGTCAACTACCCTACAACGGTACAGAAAGGGAACCCAAACTTGAAGAGGTTGCTAAAGCATTACGCCTACAACCATCTGACATCAAGGGACATTGGGAAGTTAGAAGTGGTATCAAAGGATTCTTGGAAAAGTTCCTGTTTGAGAAGGCCCAAGAATGTTGGAATTCCCTTGACCTACAAGCCTTTGAAGAAGTTGTGGCTCTCCTTGTCTATGGGTTGGTGCTGTTCCCGAATCCAGATCAGCTTATAGATATCAATGCTGTCAAGATCTTCATGTCCAGGAATCCTATACCTACGCTGCTTGGGGACATCCTTCACTCATGTTACACTCGAACCATGAGAAAAAGAGGTGTTCTCATGTGCTGCACTCCTCTCCTGGCAAGGTGGTTTATTTCGCACCTTCCACAATCAATTTTGAAGAACGGGCGGGGTTTGAGGTGGTCACAACGATTAATGACTCTTACGCATGCTGATATACATTGGTGTTCTCGGTCCAGAGAAGACGTCACTATCATTGATCGTTGCGGGGAGTTTCCTAATGTTCCTTTACTTGGAATCAGAGGAGGTATTACTTACAACCCATGCTTGGCTTTGAGACAGTTTGGATATGCTCGGAGGGATGGCCCTCACGACATGTTGCTTCCTGACATAGTTTTTGACTTCGACAATGATGCACAAGGACTTTGCCAGAGATTTATCAGAGCTTGGAGGATGCCCAACAAGGTAGACAGCAAGACACTGGGGCACAGGAACTCCATCCCGTTGGAGCCTTATCTCAAGTGGGTACGAGCCCGCTCCCAGAAGTTGGTGATGCCATATCCTCATGTTCTCCCTATGATCAAAGAGCCAGTTTTGGAAGGAGAGGTGCCCTACACCATTCAACATCCTGACATGCCTACATCCTGGGAAGAAATGCAGAAGAGCTGGATCCAGCTTAAGGAAGAACGGAATTCTCTTGAAGCCAGTCTACATGCTAGTGAGAAGAAGGTCTTGGAGCTCACCTGCCTACTGCACGAGGAAAAGACTCTCAACACTTACATAGCTCCAAAGAGGATACGCAGTGTCTTTTGGGATTAAGTTACTTTGTAATGTTTTGCCCATGAGGCCTTGATGTACTGAACAATTATTTCTTAATGATAATGTGTGTTCCTTTTTGTCTACAACAAATTTGAACTTTCGAACCCTTGAATGCATTGCCGAAACAGCATATCATGCATCATGTGCATAGCAGGTACTCTTTTTTTTTACAGGTGGTTTAATCTTCTTCGCTGTTTATTTCAGCTCATCTCATCATGAATCCTGAATCATCTACTGAGCAATCCATCAAGGCCCTCCAGGCCCAAAACGCCCAGTTCCAAGAGTTGATCATGAGTTTAGCCCAAGGTCAAGAGGAATTGAAGGCTCTGCTGGTCAAGAAAAAGAAGAAGAGAACTGTACTATTCAACACTGGACAGAGGTTTGGTATCACACTGCAAAATGAGGTTGATCAAGCTGGTTCTTCTGTAGGGAAAGGCAGTCCCCAAGGGGGAAGGGTTCCTAGTCATGTGGTCTCTGACAACGAGACTGATTTCAATGAAGAGCAGTATCCTCCCGCTGAAGACAAGTACAAGCAGTTAGAGGATCGTCTGAATGCCATGGAAATTCAACAGGTGCCTGGTTTGGATTTTGGAGACCTGGGTTTATCTTCTGGGGTGGTAATCCCACATAAGTTCAAGGCACCATCTTTCGCAAAGTATGACGGGGCATCCTGCCCTGAGCTACATCTCAGATCTTATGTGCGGAAGATCCAGCCATATACTGTGGACAAGAACTTATGGATCCATTTCTTCCAGGAGAGTCTTTCAGGGACTCATCTCGAATGGTTCTATCAGCTGGATGGAACCAAGATTCGTAACTGGGAGGACTTGGCTACTGCTTTTTACAAGCAGTATCAGTACAATGCCGACCTCGCTCCTACACGTACCCAACTCCAGGGTATGTCGCTAGGATCGGGAGAAGGTTTTAAAGAGTACGCGCAAAAGTGGAGGGACTTGGCTGGCAGGGTGCAGCCACCGTTAACCGACCGTGAACTCGTGGACATGTTCTTAGGGACCCTATCCGGGCCGTTCTTCAATCATCTCATTGGCAATTCGTCTGCAGGGTTTACAGACCTCATTCTGACTGGTGAGAGGATAGAGGCTGGTATGAAATCAGGGAAGATACAGAAAGGTGCATCCTCAAGTTCTGAGAAGAAGCCTTTCAAGAAGGAAGCCAGTGCTGTGTATGGACCCAGGAGGCAAAATAAACCGGAACGCCTCCAAGCTGTCAACGCGGTGGTAATTTCAAAGCCTGCCGCCTCTCCTCGGCAACCTAACCAACCAAGGGGTTAGAGACCCAGAAGAGAATATACTCGGCTTAGTATGACCTTGTCGCAGATCTTGCCGCAACTGCTATCGACCAACTTTGTAACTGTCAGAGAAGCTCCGAAGGTGGTAAACACAACCTCTCTGAAGTACAATCCCAATGCCCGCTGTGCTTATCACTCCGATAGCCCGGGGCATTCTACTGATGATTGCTGGGCCCTAAGGAATAAGGTCCAGAACCTTATCGATGCCAAGGAAATACAGTTTGAGGCGCCCGAAAGGCCCAACGTTGTGACTGCTCCTATGCCCCAGCATGGAGTAAATGCTATTGAGGAAGACCTGTATGTAGTCTCGGTGGATGAGATTGTTACTCCTTTGTTGACCGTCAAGAGGAACCTGTTGCTAGCCAGTTTATTTCCGGGTTGTAGCAAGGGTTGCCTTCTGTGTGCTGTTTCCCCTGCTGGTTGTCCGTTGCTGAAGTCAGGCGTCCAAAACCTGATGGATAGCAAAGAGATCTTGTTCAAGAAGGCTGCTGTCCCTATTGTTCCTACTGAAGAAGTATCCGTTGTCACCATTTTCAACAATCCTACCAAGGCTCCCCCGAGGAAGCCAGTAAAAATCATGTCTGTTGCACCTATCATCATTACTGTTCCTGGGCCCCTCCCTTATAAATTTGACAAGGCTGTCCCATGGCACTATGGGGCAGATGTGTATGTGCTTGGAGTGAAGCAGGAGTTCAACACCAGTACCGGCATCAGTAACATCACCGGTCCCGCTAAAGTTACTCGCAGTGGCAGGCTCTTCTCGCCTAACATTGCGCCACTAGTCATCCGAAGACCTCTTATCATCACACCTACAAGTGTGCCTGTTTCCCCTCCTGATCAAGTTTCTACCCCTGCTGCCGAGTCATCCGACACTCGGGGCAAAGGGATTGCTGACATGCTTGTCCAGATGGAGGCACCAAAGACTGTTAATGTTGAAGCTTCACAGCAAGAGATGGAAGAAATCCTTAAGATCATCAAGAAGAGTGATTTCAACGTCGTTGAACAGCTGGGGCACACCCCCTCTAAGATCTCTATGCTATCACTGCTGTTATGTTCAGAGGCCCATGCCAAGGCCCTGATTTCTTTCCTAAAGACGGCCCATGTGCCACAAGAAACGTCTGCGGACTAATTTACTGATTGTGTGGCCAATTTGACCGCTGACAATAGGCTGGGCTTCTCTGATGCTGATCTGACCGCTAAGGGAAGGAACCATTATGATGCTCTGCATGTCTCCATTGAATGCAAGGGCACTACTCTTGCACACGTGTTGGTATACACCGGTTCTTCACTGAACGTATTGCCCAAGAAGGCCTTAGACAGGTTGGATTGTGAGGGTTTGGAGTTGAGGCCTAGTAACATCATTGTCCGAGCCTTTGACGGGTCGAAGAGGATGGTACATGGTGAAGTAGATATTCCGATCTGGGTTGGTTCTCAAGTCTTTGATTCAATGTTCTATGTGATGGACATTCGTCCATCTTATTCTTGTTTGCTGGGTCGTCCTTGGATCCACAAGGTTGGGGTTGTGACCTCCACTCTACACCAGAAGCTTAAATACCCTGTCAGAGGGAAGATTGTTACAGTACAGGGGGAGGAGGAATACATGGTTAGTCATCTTAACTCATTCCAGTATATAGAGATGGACGGGGAGTTCATTGAAACCCCCTTTCAACATTTTGAAGAGGTGCCTCCAACATTGGCGTCAGCAGAGACAGTGATTGAAGAAGACTCTCCTTTGAAGATGGCTTCCTTGAAGGACGCCCGAGCTGTGATTGAGAAAGGTGAATGTGAAAACTGGGGCAAGCTCCCTGATTTTACTCCAAAGACTGACAAGTTTGGGCTGGGTTTCACTGCAGAGGCTCAGAGGGCTGTACGTAAAGCAAGGATCGGAAGACCTCCCGTGTTCATCACCAACCCGGGAGTGAATGCTATTGAAGGCGATGCGGAGGAATCTGAATTTGACAGCTGGATCTACCCGACGACCGACGGTGGACTGAACAATTGGACTGCAAAAGACTACATACTTGTTACTTTTGTTACTCAGTAATGAACTCCTTTGTTTTTTTAATTTGTAACGAACAATAAATTGAAACTTTATGGCCCGATGTCTTACCCGGGGCACCGTGGTTTCATTTGTGAGGGCTTATTACTTGTCATTTCCATATATCATGAATAAAAACATTGGACGTTTTTCGCATCTCAAATCTTGTGCTCCCTTTCTTTCTTTCTTTATATATATTGCAAAACAGCTATATTTACACACACTCACTCATACAGGTTTCAATCCACTCTGGATCTCACTGGTAACGACTCTGCTACTGCCAGTTACGACTTCGAAAATCCGATCAACTTAGCCGAAGACGAAGGTGAAGATGATTGCGAAGTGCCTGGTGAGCTTGCAAGACTGTTACTCCAGGAAGAGAGGGCCATTCAGCCACACGAAGAGCCAGTGGAAACGGTAAATCTGGGTACTGAGACAGATAGAAAAGAAGTCAAGATTGGTGCCAATCTAGAGCTCAGCGTGAAACAACGGTTGATTCAGATGTTGCATGATTATGTGGAAATCTTCGTCTGGTCTTATGAAGACATGCCTGGGTTGGATACTGACATTGTGGTCCATAACTTGCCTACCAAGGAAGAATGCCCTCCGGTTAAACAGAAGGTCCGCCGTATGCGTCCAGAGATGTCCGAGAAGATCAAAGCTGAGGTTATGAAGCAATTTGATGCCGGGTTTCTAGCAGTGACTTCTTACCCTCAGTGGGTTGCCAATGTGGTTCCGGTACCGAAAAAAGACGGTAAGGTCCGAATGTATGTTGACTACAGGGATCTAAATAGGGCGAGCCCCAAGGATGACTTCCCCCTGCCTCACATTGACGTTCTGGTTGACAATACTGCTCAGCAAAAACTGTTCTCCTTCATGGACGGCTTTTCAGGTTATAATCATATCAAAATGGCTCCTGAAGACATGGCGAAGACTACCTTTGTTACTCAGTGGGGCACCTTCTGTTACAAGGTCATGCCTTTTGGACTGAAAAATGATGGGGCAACCTACCAACGTGCCATGGTTGCTTTATTTCATGACATGATCCACCATGAGATTGAAGTATATGTCGATGATATGATTGCAAGGTCCCAAACTGAGGAGGAACACCTTGAACATCTACAGAAGCTGTTTGACCGTCTGAAGTTGTACAAGCTGAGGTTGAACCCAAACAAGTGCACATTTGGGGTAAGATCTGGAAAGTTGCTAGGCTTCATCGTGAGCGACAAAGGTATTCAAGTGGACCCTGCCAAGGTTAAAGCCATACAAGAGATGCCAGTTCCCAAGACAGAGAAAGAAGTCAGAGGCTTTCTAGGACGGCTAAATTACATTGCCCGATTCATCTCGCACCTAACTGCTACTTGTGAACCAATCTTCAAGCTGCTGAAGAAAGATCAAGTAGTACGTTGGAACGATGAATGTCATGCCTCTTTCGACAGAATCAAAGAGTATCTCCAAGAACCACCCATTCTTATGCCACCGGTTGAAGGGAGACCTCTAATACTATACCTGACAGTACTTGACAGCTCAATGGGGTGTGTGCTGGGGCAGCATGACGAGTCTGGCCGAAAAGAGCACGCCTTTTATTACCTTAGCAAAAAGTTTACTGACTGTGAGACCCGATACTCACTGCTCGAGAAAACTTGATGCGCTTTGGTATGGGCTGCTCGCCGGCTGAGACAGTATATGCTGACTCACACTACTCTGTTGATTTCAAAAATGGATCCAATAAAGTACATATTTGAAAAGCCTGCTATGTCTGGAAGAATAGCAAGATGGCAGATGATCTTGACAGAATACGACATCCAATACACGACTCAGAAATCTATCAAGGGAAGTGTATTGGCAGACCATTTGGCACACCAGGCAGTGGATGACTACCAATCAATGAACTTTGAGTTTCCTGACGAGAACATCATGGTAGTGACTGATTGTAAAGTACCTGGACCGGATGAAGGACCCGAGGAAGGATCCCAATGGTCTATGCACTTTGACGGAGCCTCCAACGCTTTGGGTAACGGTATCGGCGCTGTAATCATATCCCCCAAAGGCACTCATACTCCACTTTCTGCCCGGCTGTGTATTAACTTCACCAATAACATGGCGGAGTATGAGGCATGCATCATGGGTCTTCAAGCTGCGATTGACTTAAGGATCAAGTTTCTGAGTGTCTTCGGAGATTCCGCTCTCGTGATCAATCAGATCAAAGGCGAGTGGGATACAAAACACCCAAATCTTATTCCTTACAAAGAATGTGTGTTGACATTGATCCCCCATTTCACGAAAATAACTTTTGAAGACTTCCCAAGAGAGGAGAATCAGTTGGCGGACGCGCTGGCCACGATGTCTTCTATGTTCAAAGTCAAATGGGATAACGAGGCTCCCCGGATCATTATCTGGAAATTGGATGAACCTGCATATTGCTGCGATCTTGAAGCTGAAGAGGTAACTGAAAAACCCTGGTATCGTGAGGTGAAGAGGTATCTGGAAGCTCAAGTTGGGAAAAAATAAGAAATTTTCATAACTTAGAAAATTTCTAAGTTATGAAAATTTTCCATTTTAAACCCTAATTTGCAAAATTAGGTTTCCTGGTGAACAAGTTTCATGTTTTGACACATCTTGAAGAAAAATGACCCTTGGCACTTGATTTTGACTAAAAAGTCAAAGTTTGACTTTTCAGTGTACAGTTGATTTTTAATCAGTTGACTGGAAAATTCATCTGTCAATCCAATGTATTTGAGATCTTTTGAACCTTGTGAATATGTCAAGATGATGCCATTGAGTCCTTGAATCCATGCTTGAACCCAATTTGCCATTGGCTAGGTGAAAAAATTAGAAATTGCCCTTCTGCAGTCAAAATCCTAAAAATGACCATTTTGCCCTTTTGATGATCTGATCAAATTTTTTGAGGAGTTGTGGTCCAAACTTGATCAAATGGTTCATATGAGTCTATAATGTTGATGTGGATAAAAAATTATGAGGTTTGACTGTAATTTGGCCACAGTTGACTTTTTCCCCAATACAGCTGATTTTTAGGTCAACTGTCCAATTGACTGGGCAAAAATTTGATTCAAAGCTTGAAACTTGGTATGGGCAATCTTATAAGTCCAACATGAAGTATGAAAGTCACTTTGAGCATTGGAAGTCCAAAAATCCCTGTGCAAACTTAAACCCTAATTTCAGGTCATCAGTGCAAGGAGATGTCTTGAGCAGAGCAAACCCTAATCCTGTCTTGAGTCCAAAGAGTCTTGTGAGGGGAAATCTTGATAAAATGAGAGGGAAAATTTTGGGGTACAACAAAATCCAAATACCAAGTGTGCATATCACTCGAATAGTCACGGGCATTAGACTTACCAATGTTGGGCACTGAAGAATAAAATTCAAGACTTAATAGAAAACAAGGCGATCGAATTTTATCCACCTCCAAATCCCAATGTGATAACGACACCAATGTGAAACCATGGCAAGGGTGTCAATGCAATTGAAGACACCATTTTTGTTTCCTCCGTCGAAGACTTGACTACTGCGTTAACCACTATCAAGAAGAATTTGCTGGAAGCCGGGGTTTTTCCTGGCTATTTGAAGGACTGTAATTGCTGCACCAAACAACTCAGTGGATGCAAATGACTGAAGGAAGGCATTCAACGCCTGATGAATAGCCATGAGATCCTATTTGAGAAGACTCTGTCCGCCAAAAGTTTGACCAATAAGATTAAAGACCTCTCCATCATAACGATTTCAAACAAGCCTCTTAGGATCTCCTCCAAGGGTCCTATCAGGATTTCAAACAAACTGACTGCCGCTCCTCTGATAATTACCGCCCCCAGGCCAATTCCATACTCTTCCAACAAAGCAGTGCCATGGAACTATGGTGTTGAGGTGTTTTACCATGGAATAAAGCAAGATGCTTGGATTGAATAAAGAAAAGCTGATGACATTGGTAACATTACTGGCTCTAGTAAGGTGACCAAAATTGGTAGAATCTTTTGACCCAATATCTCACTACCAACTGCTACAAAGGCACTTGTCCGCATCACCACTACTAAGCCTAGTGTTGATACAAGGGGAAAAGAGAAGGTTGTTGAGCCTATTGAGACAGACACACCCGCAAAATACATTACAGCCGAGGAACCTTCTGCTCGAGAAATGGATGAGATCTTGAAAATTATAAAGAGGAGTGATTTCAAGATAGTGGAGAAGCTGGGGCAAACCCCTTCCAAGATTTCCATGTGATCTTTGCTACTTTGTTCCGATGCTCATGCTCGGGAGTTAATCAAATTATTGAAGAAGGCTCATGTCCCTCATGAGACCACACTGACCAGTTTGAAAATTGTGTGGCAAGCTTTACGGCCGACAATGGTTTGGGGTTCTCCGATGCTGATCTGATACCACTTGGAAAGAACCATAGCAAAGCTCTACATGTGTCTTTTGAATGTAAGGGGACTACCCTAGCACATATTTTGGTTGACACTGGCTCTTCCTTAAACGTACTACCCAAGGGCGCTGTGGACCGGTTAGACTGTGAAGGACTGTTGTTGAAGCCGAGTGATATTATTGTGAGGGCTTTCGATGGGCCCAAAAGGATAGTTCATAGAGAGGTGGATCTCCCGATCAAGGTGGGCTCATAGATTTTCAACTCTACTTTGTACATCATGGATATCCGTCCTGCTTACTCCTGTTTGCTGGGTCGCCCTTGGATCCACGGAGCAGGGGAAGTAACATCGACCGTTCATCAAAAGCTCAAGTACCCGATCAAGGGAAGGATCGTCACTATTTGTGGTGAGGAGGAGTTCATGGTAAGCCACCTAAATTCTTTCAAATATGTGGAGATGGATGGAAAATTTATAGAACCCCGCGTCAGGATTTTGAAGTTGTTCCACCTATAATTGCTACTACCAAAGTCTCCTCCGACCTGTCCAAAGCTGATAGATTGGTGCCAAGGATGGCTTCATTTAAAGATGCTCGTGCTACAATCGAATAAGGAAGCTGTGATACTTGGGGGAAACTCCCCGAGATCCCGTTCAAAGCAGAAAAATGTGGCTTGGGTTTCACTATCAAGGCTCAGAAGGAAGTGAGACGCGCTCGTGCAGGAAAGCCCCCTCTCTATATTGGAAATCATGAAGTAAACGTTGTGGAGGATTTTGATGATGAGTATGCATTTGAAGAATGGGTATACCCTACTACAACAGAACTCAACAATTGGCACGCAAAGGACTTCGTTCCCGTCTCCTTCATTGAGGAGTAATTACTTGTTTATCGCTTTCTATCAATTTAAGAACCTTTTGTCTGTAATATTAAACAATGACTTTTAAGCCACATGCCTTTCCCGGGGCACTATGGTCCATTTGTTAAGGGTTTTATTTATGTTCATTTTATCATATGATCGTTCAATACAAATCATTGGACTTTTGCATTCAAATATTTGTGCTCATTGTCTTTCTTTTTCTTAAAATGCGTTTTTCAAAATAGCCATGTATCTTACATGCGCGCACACACACACACACACACACACACACACACACACACACACACACACACACACACACACACACACACTCCTGCAGGTCCTCGTCCACTCCGGATCTCATTACCAATGACTTTACTATTGTCAATCATGATTTCGAACGTCCAATTAACCAAGCCGAAGACGAAGACGAGGAAGATTTTGAAATACCGAGAGAGCTAGCCAGACTTCTATTGCAAGAGGAAAAAGATATTCAACCGCATGAAGAGTCAGTTGAAGTCCTAAATCTGGGTACCAAAACAAACAAGAAAGAGGTCAAGATCGGCGCTAACCTAGGAAACAGTGTCAAAAGCAAATTGGTTCAGATGTTGCATGACTGTGTGGAAGTGTTTGCTTGGTCGGATGAAGATATGCCAGGGTTGGATATCGACATTGTAGTTCATCGTCTACCGATAAAGGAAGATTGTCCTCCTGTTAAACAAAAAGTTCATCGCACGAGGCTGACATGTCTAAAAAGATAAAAGCTGAAGTGATGAAACAATTTGATGCAGGATTCCTAGCTGTGGCATCTTATCCCCATTGGGTGGCCAACATGGTGCCAGTACCGAAGAAAGACAGAAAATTTCATATGTGCGTAGATTATAGGGATTTGAATAGGCCAAGTCCCAAGGATGACTTCCCTCTACCACATATTGATGTCCTGGTTGATAACACTGCTCAGCATAAAGTATTCTCTTTCATGGATGGTTTCTCCGACTATAATCAAATTAAGACGGCTCCCGAAGACTTGGAGAAGACCACCTTTGTTACGCAATTGGGCACCTTTTGTTACAAGGTAATGCCATTCGGACTGAAGAATGCAGGAGCAACATATCAAAGGGCTATGGTGGCTTTGTTTCATGATATGATCCATCATGAAATAGAGATCCATATGGATGATATGATTGCAAGGTCAAAAACTAAAGAGGAGAATCTCAATCACCTATACAAGCTATTCGAGAGGCTGAAAAAGTACAAATTAAGGTTGAACCCTAATAAATACACATTCGGAGTATGATCTGGAAGGCTTCTAGGTTTTGTCGTCAGTGGTAAAGGCATCAAAGTCAATCCTGCCAAGGTAAAGGCCATCCAAGAAATGTTAGTCCCCCACTCTGAAAAGGAGGTTAGAGGATTCTTGGGTCGTCTTAACTATATCGCCCACTTCATATCTCACTTAACTGCTACTTGTGAGCCAATCTTCAAACTCTTGAAGAAAGATCAAGTAGTCAGATGGAATGATGAATGCCAAGCTACCTTCGACAAAATAAAAGAATATCTGCAAGAACTTCCTATTCTCATGCCTCCAGTTGAAGGAAGACCCTTGATCATGTACTTGACAGTGCTAGAGAATTCTATGGGGTGTGTGTTGGGCCAACATGACGAGTCTTGCCGAAAAGAGCATGATATTTACTATCTGAGCAAAAAGTTTACCGACTGTCAAACCAGATATTCACTAGTCGAGAAAACTTGATGCGCTCTGGCATGGGCTGCTCGCCGGCTAAGACAATATATGTTGACTCGTACCACTCTGTTGATTTCTAAGATGGACCCTATCAAGTACATCTTTGAGAAACCCGCTCTTTTCGGGCGGATAGCTAGATGGCAGATGATTTTTACTGAGTATGATATTCAATACATAACACATAAGGCCATCAAAGGAAGTGTATTAGCAGATCATTTGGCCCATCAAGCTGTTGATGATTATCAGTCTATGAACTTTGATTTCCCGGATGAGAATATCATGCTAGTGACCGACTGTGTAAAACTTGGACCGTATGACGGACCTGAACAAGGATCCCGATGGACTATGGTCTTCGATGGGGCTTCCAATGCCTTGGGTAACCGAATTGGTGTTGTGATAATCTCCCCTGAAGGTTGCCACACTCCTTTCTCTGCCAGACTGTGCTTCTATTGTACGAACAACATGGCTGAATATGAAGCATGCGTCTTGGGTCTGAAGGCTGCCATTGATTGAAGGGTCAGGCATCTAAATGTTTTCGGGGATTCTGCTCCAGTTATTAGCCAAGAAAAAGGAGATTGGGACACTAAACATACTAATCTTATTCCTTACAAGGACCTTTTACTATCTCTGATTCCTTACTTTGAAGAGATCACCTTTGAACACTTCCCTAGGGAAGAAAATCAGTTAGTCGATGCTTTGGCCATGATGTCTTATATTTTCAAGGTCAAATGGGACAACGAAGCTCCTATGATTACAATTGAGAAATTCGACGAACCTGCACACTGCTATGAGCTTGACACTGATGCCGAAAAGCCATGGTACCATGAGGTGAAGAGATACCTTGAAGTACAAGAGTATCCCGAGGAAGCATCCATCAATGACAGAAAGTTCTTACGAAGATTCTCATCCAAATTTTTCCTAAGTAATGGGATTCTGTACAAACACAACCATGATTCTACTCTACTTCAATGTGTGGACCAGAAGGAGGAAGAGGAAATTATGGAAGACATGCATGGTGGTCTATTTGGGACTCACTCTAGAGGACATACTATGGCCAATAAAATCCTGAGAGCTGGTTACTATTGGTCAACAATGGAGGCTGATTGCCATCACCACTCAAGAACTTTCCATAAATGCCAAGTCTATGTTGACAAGGTCCATGCGCCTCCTATTCCTCTGAACATCATGACCGCTATGTGGCCATTTGCAATGTGGGGCATTGATATGATTGGAGAGATTAAACCTACCACTTCCAATGGACATCACTTCATTCTTGTCGCTATCGATTATTTCACCAAATGGGTCGAAGTCGCCTCATTTTCCTCAGTCACCAAGAACACGGTAGCCAGGTTCATCAAACATAACCTCATCTTCCGCTATGGTATCCCCGAAAGGATCATCATCGACAATGGGACTAACCTCAACAATGATATGATTACAGAACTTTGCACTCAGTTCAAAATCAAGCATCATAATTCTTCTCCTTATAGACCTAAGATGAATGGCGCAGTGTAAGCGGCCAACAAAAACATTAAGAAGATTGTGCAGAAGATGGTAGTGACCTACAAGGACTGGCATGAGATGTTACCGTTTTCTCTTCATGGCTACCGTACTTCAGCTTGGAAATCAACTGGGGCAACTCCCTTTTCTTTAGTCTATGGCATGGAAGTTGTCCTACCAGTGGAAGTTCAGATTCCATCACTAAGGATTATGAATGAAGCAGGCTTAGGCGAAGACGAATGGATTCATACAAGATTGGATCAGTTGAACTTGATCGATGAAAAGCGACTGGTTGTTGTTTGTCATGGTCAAATGTACCAAAAACGTATGATCAAGGCTTTCAACAAAAATATCAGGCCTCGAGTATATCAAACTGATGACTTAGTGATAAAGCGCATCATTCTTCCATAAGGCGATCCCCAGGGGAAAATGGACTCCCACCTACGAAGGGACATTTGTTGTCAAGAAAGTTTTCTCTGGTGGTGCCATGATGCTGACTACCATGGACGGTGAAGACTTCCCACATCCTGTGAACGTGGACATAGTTAAAAAATACTACGCATAAGAGACCCGCTAGGTTAACACACCTAGGTAAGATAAGTGCATCCCGACAAAAGAAAGGTTTAAGCAAAAATTAGGGATATAGGAAAAATATTGTACACCCGGCAAGTTGAAAACCCGAAAGGGAGACTTGGGCAATAATGGGTATCCTGGTGGGCTGAAAACCCGAGAGGGCGGTCCAGGCAAAAATTAGGGATTAAAAGCGTATGACTATGTCCTGCGGAATCACCACAGTCAAATTTATTACTAAGGTCTGAGTTTAAACGGTCCAAGATCAAACCAATCAACTTCTGTCAATGGCAAGGGACGTTTGAAGACATTGGGGCAATAGTAGAGTTGGAATGCATTGAGATCATTTCCACATGGCTATTATTTTTGTTTTCAATTTGGTTTTCTTTTCGACGATTTCCTCTTACTAGGATCTCCGTCTCTTTGTACAAAACGCCTATTCATGGGCAAAATATCAATACAAATATACTTTGAAGTGCAAACTTTCTGTTTTTTGATTTGAATGCAAAGATATCCAATGACTAAAATTGAACGAACATATGCATATGAACATAATTAAAACTATTTAGCACATGTGTCCTGCCAAGCAGCAGCAAGCATCTCTTTAACGTATATGGGATATCCCCACAGAGTTATATCATTATCATTATCCCCACAAAGTCCCTTTGCATAGGTTGGTCCCCATCCAGAGTCTCAATCTCTTGACAGCCTTCTCCCCAGCTGAGTTGGTCCTAAAATAAAGAGCCTTGTGGATCTCTTCTTAAAAGAACTCACCTTGTGAGTAGTTCGTCAAATATTCCTCAACATGGTTTATTTCCCTAGCGGAGTCTGTCTTCCCTGGCTGAGTCTATCATCTCCAATTTGAGTTTGCCTCTCAGACTATTGCAAATCATAGGACCACGACTTCTTTTCCCCAGTGAAGTCGCCAACAAAGTCATTGTTATGTCCGAAAGCTACTGTGAGGCCTGGACCCGACCAGATATCAGTTCAACTTTATCTTTTCAAGCGAGTTATTGTGAAGCTTGGAATCTGACCAGATAACAATTAACTTTACTCCCTCAGAAATTTTTTGTGAAGCCTGGAATCCGACCAGATAACAATTAACTTTATTCCCTCATAAATTTTTTGTGAAGCCTGGAATCCGACCAGATAACAACTAATTTCAAGAAAGTTATTGTGAAGCCTGGATCCGACAAGATATCAGTTCAACTTTATCTTTTCAAGCGAGTTATTGTGAAGCCTGGAATCTGACCAGATAGCAATTAAATTTATTCCATCAGAAATTTTTTGTGAAGCCTGGAATCCGACCAGATAACAACTAATTTCAAGAAAGTTACAGTGAAGCCTGGACACGACCAGATATCAGTTCAACTTTATCTTTTCAAGCGAGTTATTGTGAAGCCTGGAATCCGACCAGATAACAATTAACTTTATTCCCTCCAAAATGTGTTGTGAAGCCTGGAATCCGACCAGATAATAACTAATTTCAAGCAAGTTACTGTGAAGCCTGGACCCGACCAGATATCAGTTCAACTATTCAAGCAAGTTATTATGAAGCTTGGAGTCTGACCAGATAGCAATTAACTGCATCCATCTCAGAAATTGTGAAGCCTGGAGTCCGACTAGATGGAAATTAACTTCATCCTCCCTAGTAAGTCACTATGAAGCCTGGAACCCGACCAGATAAAAGTTCAACTTCAAGAAATTTTCTACGAAGCTTGGATTCCGATCAGATAACAGTTAATTCAGATCTTCCCCTACAAGTCACTACAAAGCCTGGAATACGACCAAATAGTAATAAACTTCATTATCCTTGTCAAATTTCCGCCAAGCCCGGGTTTCGATAAGATAATAGCCAATTTTTGATGCTCTCTATGTCGGGAATAATTCCCCAGTAGAGCATTGAACAATCAAAATTCCTAAGTTCTTTTCCCCAAGCATAGATCAACACTCTCCACAGAGTCTTCTTAAACAAGCCAACATTCCCCAACGGAGTTTCTCCTCAAATAGCATAACATGAATGCCCAACGGAAACTGTCTAAACAAAGTTGAAGATACACCTACTCTCCAACAACAGTTCAAGTCTCAGCTTCCCAAGGCTCCCCAACATGTTGTCAAGGATTTATTTTTCTCGACAAAGACACGCTGCAATAAATGCATCACATTCATAAAACATAAACATATACATGACAAATGCAAATAACATAATCTCATTTATTTTGAGAACATCATTACGTCATGCACACATCCGCATGCAACTAATCTTTTCTTTTCCTTGTAGGAAAAAATCAACAGGCCAAAGACATCTACTATTTCAGTATAAATTCAACCAAAAGATTTATCCTGATACCTTCCCCAGTCACTCTAAATGGCATCTCTAATCCTATTCCCTACATAGTCAACTAACACATCATCGAGTGCAAATTTCTGGGTACTCAAGTGTTCAATCATCTTCCACCTTCAAGTCACAAATGGCAGACTCGCCAATCTAACTCTTCAGATTTAAGAAGATTGAACAAGGGCAGCTGTTGTACCCCAAAATTTTCCCTCTCATTTCTCAAGAATTTCCTCCAAAAAAATCTCCCATGACATCAAGTTTGCAGCACTGATACATCAATTTGGATTTTGAATTGGCACAAGGGTAAAATGGTCAAAATGCATACTGAAGAGTCAAACTTTGACTTTTGGATCCAAATCAAATTTCAAGAATCAAATTTCATAAAGGCATGTTAGAATATGAAGTTTGTTTCATCAAGAAAGTCAAAAGTCAAAATTAATTTGGAAAAATCAAAATTCTAAGCAGTTAGAAATTTTTCTAAGTGTTAAGAAAATATGATAAGTTCAGAACTTCTGGCCAGATTTTCACCATGATGCAAGATGATTCTGGAAGAACTTCTGAGATAAGAGTTGTAGATTTCAACGAGATCTAAAACCTTGCAGAACAGAACTTTTCCTGGAAATGCTGGAATTTCAAGTTATACATCCTCAAAGACACGTCCATGAAACTAAAACACTTAGTAAATTCTGAGCATTTTCAAATCAGAATTTGGTTACAACTTCTGGACCAGTTTTCATGTAGGATCAATCAGAGTTTGCAAGAGTAATTCAAAGAGGGTCTGCAAAGCGTGTTACGAAATTTTTGGAAAGTCCGAGAACTCCTTTAGAACATGCTGGAGCAGGGAGATTCAAAGATCATAAGTTGGATATTTGTTCTAAGTTACGTTGATGATGAACTTCTGATCCAGACTTAAGCTATGATGCATAATCTCATATTGAAGGTTTTCTGTTTTGATAAATCTCATCATCATTTAATGCTCACACCCACTTTTGAGTCTTTATCTAAAGGATTTCCCCATGTGTGGCATAGAAGTACCATTGTTGTCCTTGAAAAGCAAATTTTTGTACAAAGTTTATGCTAGGCCCATGCTCTACTTTTGCTTCTGGGGGTACTTTTCTATAATTCATGCTTACAAATTCAGATTAAGCGCGGCTAAAGCTGCTAACCACCCTACTTTGTGCCTTGAACCATACTTGTTTAAACTTGCTTCAAGAAAAAGTCAGCGCCCTAGCATATGATGGCTGTACTCTTGACTTCTACAAGCTCCTAAATCCTTTCCTATAAATTGAACTTCATTTGCAACTATTAAAGAGATCGAAGACTTGAGAAAAAGCCTTGAAACCTTGCTGAAATTTCAAAGAACTTGAAACTACAAACATAAACACAAAAACTTGCCAATTTCTGGTTTTTGCATCCAAGCTCTAATTTTCCTTGTGCATTTCCCAATCAAATAGCTTCTGATATACACTTAAAAGCCATCCCAACTTCTATTTTCAGACTTTAACACGGTCTTCATCAATCTCCACTTTAAAAATCAGAACTTTGCTTCTTGGCTGTTCCAGAATTTTCCAGCCATTCATAGCTCAAGTTAAAGGTTGTTCCAGCCTTCTGAGCACGTGAGAAAGCTGACGAGAACATCACATCATCCTGAACTAGACTCTAATTCAGAACAATCTCTAGAAGCAAGGTAAGTTCCTTCTGACTATTATCTCGCTACTTAGGCATTGATAGATTTGCATGTCCAAAAATAGAATGTAGACATCCTGACTCTGATGTTGTACGTATTCATAGATTTCATGTATATTCTTTCCCTAAGTAGAGAATTTTAGTTCATAACTTCTTGAGGAAATTAAGGTTCATATTTAGGATTAGCAAAATTCATGCTTGCTTCTGATTTACAGTTCTGATACTTTATATTTCTAAAATAATGATGAAACCTGCCATAACTGCTATGTGTGCATTTTCTATTTTGTTGAGAAATGGGTAAGCTGTAGATGCTCTAACTGGCATGGAGAATGAGATTCATCATCAGAGTTTACTTTGTAATATATGTTTATGTTTTTGCTTCTAATACCAGATGTATAGCCACCCCAGTGGTAGAGAGCGTGTGCATAAGACATTAGTGTTCAGGGTCCTGAGTTCTAGCCCCAAAAATATCTTTTTTATGTTTATTTCCTGACATTTTTACCCCATTAGTTGGACCAGAACTTCTGGATCAACCCCCTTTATTTGCTTGTCAAAACAATGATCCTGGACCATAATTTCTAGACGTTCCCATCCAATAGCATTGACACCTCACATACTCATTATCAAAACTGCTAGCTTGCCAGTGACACTAGAACTTCTAGGTTCCCAATTACATTAGAACCTCTAAACTCTCTCAAATAACCAGAAATTCTGACCTGCCATTGACATCAGAACTTCTAGGCTTTCCTTTGTTCCCAATGACCCCAGAGCTTTAATGCGTCTGAATCCAGAACTTCTAACCTTCCCCTTTTCTGTTAACATTTTCTTTCTGATTTGCAGCGCGTCAGAGTCAGAGTTTTTTCCCCTTACTTCTGACCTTTCAGCAATGCGCTGATTCTGATTCTTTTCTCCTTTTATTATTTTTAATATCACTTCTATTTTCAATAAAAAACACCAAAAATATTTTTATATTCACATACTTGATTTTGTTTCTTTTGAAACAAAGACTAAAAATATTTTCTTAAGCCAATTCATTTCTTCTATCAACAGAAACAAAACAAGTCCATTTTACATTTTTTGTACATTATTTCAATATGGTTGTAATAAATAATTAGGATTTTAATTTCTTGCAATCCCCATTTGTAAATTTGTATACTCCATCCCCCTAATGATTGTAATAGCGTAGAATATTTACCTTCCGCAATTTATCGCTTTCATATAAATGCTAGTAAAGTAGGATTTGTATGGGAAGATAAAATCAAAAAATAGACAACCCTTGATCAAAGACTAAAAGCATGCAAATAAAACACACTATTCACACATGCACCCCTAGTACAATTCCACTTGTTGCCTTATAAAAATGGTCATGTTATGCATGTGAGACATCTTAGCAAAACAATCAAAATACAAGATCATAGTCCCTCGATGACGCTTCAAATTTTGCCTTACAAATGATCTTAGTCCCTCAAGATAAATGCTAACATATCTCACAACATTGCTACCATGACCATACGATGACCCAAGCCCGTCCCTTTACATCCAAAGATAAGGTTTCTTACCAATCAATGGTAATATAGCAACATCTAAAGGAGGAGGAGAAGAACAGGAGACTTTTGAGTAGGTAGAAACGTTTTTAGTTGCTTGCTCATTTTCAAAACAAACATCCTTTCAAACACACACCAAACATTTTCAAAACATGAAATATTTTCAAAAGTCCAACACTTTGTATACATTCTTATAAAGAAGAGAATCATTACAAAGTTTTCCTAAACGAAGGAACTTTTCACAAATACTTTCAAAAAACCATCACAAAGCACATTTTCAAACAAAAGCAAATGATCTAGCAAGCAACTAAGAGCCCATAAATAACTATGGATGAAAAGGGAGATAATACCTTCCCTTTTCATAATCTACCCCCCGAACTCAAGAAATTATCTCAAAGTTCTTTCCTGTTCTTTTCACCCTTTCCTTTATTGGATAAAAGAAAAGTCGGTGGTGACTCTTGCTAACCGCAACAATTGCAATCAAACGCAAAACATCCCAAGTCAGTTCTCTCACCGTATAACACTAGGGATGATCTTCCTTATAACTCCAGTGTTTAGGGATTGAAAGAACGCTTGTACATCTTCAGCAAGGTCTGTCCAAAAGCATACTGTATGAGATTATGGTATTGTTTTCATCATCCTCCCTCTAAAGGCTTTAGACTTGTAGTTGAGAGTTGAATATCATACAAAAAGAAGTACAAGCATAATTTCAGTATAGTGAAAATTAATGGATTAACTCAAGACAAACATATGCAATGCATTAACGAGAATAACCAAAGTATGACATAAGGACAAATGTTTGAGCAAACAAATAAATTACAACTGAAAATTCAAAAAAACAAAAGTTTCTTCGCCTAAACTTTGTCACTTCAGATGATGTGCCTTTGAAAGATGACAGAAAAAATCAAGTTGACCATCTTGTGTGAATTCCAATGCCCCTTCGTTGATCAGGTCTTGAATCTTGTTTTTCAATGTCCAAGAGTGGTTAGTGTCGTGTCCAGGACTGTTGGAGTGGTACGCAAACCTTTCTTCATGATTGTAATGGGGAGAAGCAGTAAAGGGTTTTTGAGGAGGCTCCCTCAATGTACCCAGCTCGGCTTCCAACATATGATGCAATGCTTGAGCCAAGGGCATGTTAATCTCAGCGAATTGCCTTCCTTACTTACACCGACCACCTTGTCGTGATTGGAAAGGTTGTTGTTGGACTCTTGGTATAATAGCCATTTCAAAGGGTGTTCTCTTGACCAGACCAACTTCTTGTCTCATCGGATGTTGATTAATGACTCGATCCCCAATTTTAGCTGTTTTTCCCATATGGTTGCATCCGTCTTGATGAATCTTGTTGATAATGGTTCTCAGCTCTTCTTGTCCCCGAGCTAAGTTTTGGATAAGAGCCATCTGACCCACCATCTGTCCCATCATCTAGATTTTCATGGTTACCATTTCAGTTTGTAATCTTTCTAACTGGTCGTCCCTGTTGTCTTCAGGATTCCTCTTGGTCATTCTCTCAATGAGGAGTGCTTTCACTTCTTCTTGACGCTTGGATAGGTTCAAGAGCAATTCTTGAAGTTGAACATTTTGGGTCTGAAGATCTATGACAGTTTATTCTAGAGCCATCTCTATTGAAATAAACAGTAGGCAGATGAGAAACCTATAAGGGAAAAATCTGTCATGATGCATGGTATGTGGATGAAATGTTTTCAAGGATCTCGCGGGTTAGACACAAGAAGATGTTAGAAGTTGAACTTTGATCACAACTTTGATTGGAGAACTTCGTATTGTTGAATGTCCTTCTACAAGAATCAAGCTCACTATGTCAAGTGGTTCATAACCCTTGACTCAAGTTATTCTGCTTTAGTCTTTGGCAGAGGAGAATAAATCCTCTTGCCCCTTGATAGACGTCTGGTTTGTCATGACCCTGCATCACAGGCCCTTGAGATCCTTGAAATGGTTATTGAAAATGCTATGGTATGATGTCATGATGTTATGTACGAACAAGGCAAACATGTCGTTATGTACAAATAATCATATACAAACAAAGAAAACCAATCCTTAGGTATAGTCTTGCATGGAGTTTATAGGTAAGTACCCTCTTAAAGTTTAATCGGTTCAACCTGTCCTAGAAAAAAATCGGGTTCTAGGGGATCTCAATATCATTTATCTTTCTTCATTGGGCATTGTCTCAGCATAATCAATCTTTTCTTACGGCCGAAATATCCCAAAAGTATGATCTCAATGAGTGTAGTATCGAGTATAAACCAATCTTCAGCTTTACACTGAAGTCGGCTATCTCATTACTTCCTAATGGACAAGTTGTTCAATTAAGGTTCTATAGTAAGTTAGTGCTTCATGATACCGCTCAGCGGCCCCGTATTCTCCTCGATTCAACACAAGGGATATCGGTACCAACAAATGCATCACACTAATGTAGCCATTTCTTCAACCATATTGGTCTATGTCATACAGTTTCCACAATCTATTTCTACTTACCTAAAGGTGTTCCCCGATCCGGGTAGAGGATAAATGCAAACCCAAACGAGGACCCATAAATGTAAAGAAAACAAGTCAAACAATAAAAGCAATTAAATATGATCTAACTCTAAGGTAACCCTAATTTGAAGTATATCCCCAGCGGAGTCGCCAATTTTGTAATACGGTGGGATAACTGACTTGGGTGTTTTGCATTTAATTGCAATGTTGTGGATAGCAAGATTCACCATCGACTTTTATTTTATCCAATAAGGAAAGGGTGAAAAGAACAAGAAAGACCTTTGAGATGTTTTCTTGAGTTCAGGGGGTAGATTATGAAAAGGGAAGGTGTTAGCACCCTTTTCATCCATAGTTATCTATGGGCTCTTAGTTACTTGCTAGATCACTTTTGAAATTGCTTTGTTTGAAATGTGTTTATGGTGGGTTTGAAAATATTTTGAAAACGCCTTTGTTTCGGAAAACTTTGTAATGATTCTCGTCTCTATAAGAATTTATACAAAGTGTTGGTTTTGAAAATAGTTCAAAGAGATGTTTGTTTTAGAAGATGTTTTTGAAAGTGTAAGTATGGAAATGGTTTTAGTTTGTGAGCAAGCAACTATGAGCGTCCTACCTACTCAAAAGGTCTTTGTTCTTTTCCTCCTCCTTTATATGTTTCTATCTTACCATTGATTGGTAAAAAGCCCCATCATTAGATGTGAAGGGACAAGCGCAGGTCATCGTATAGTCAAGAATGGCAATATTGTGAGATATCTTAGCATTTCTCTTAAGGGACTAAGATCATTTGTAAGGAAACATTATAAGCGTCATCGAGGTACTATGATCTTATATTTTTGATTGTTTTTTACTAAGATACCTCACATGCGCAACATGAACATTTTTTAAGGCAACAAAGTGGAGTTAAACACTAGAGGTGCAAAGTGTGCAAGTGTATTGTATTTCATGCTTGGTTTAATCTTGAATTAGGGTTGTCTACTTGTTTATTTTAAATCTTGCCATACACACTGTTGTACCCCAAAATTTGCCCTCCCATATTTCTCAAAACATTTTAAGAAAATTCACAAGTCCAACCCGGCGCGTTATATTCAGCTGTTCTTTTGCCAAGATATCTCTGATAACATATTCTCAAATTTAGGTTCGGCTCAAGAGTCAATTCTTTAAAGAAGGTATCCGAATGTGTGAGTTTTCTTGAAGAAATATAGTGAAAAAGTGTGCTGAAAGTGCAGTTTTTACGCGCTAAAAAATTCATATCTTGAAAATCGTGACTCGTTTTGAACCCGTTCCGGTGGCCAAAATTCCGTCTTGATATTATCTACGTTTTCATCTCTCACGGCTGGAAGCCAATTTCGATCAGAAGGTCTTCAAAAATGTGGATTTATCAAGTATTTTCATACCGAAAATTTGTGACAGAAGTTTATTTGCGTCATGTTTAGAAAATCATAACTTGGTCGATTTTCATCGTATCGAGCTGGTTCCGGCGCCAAAATTTCAAAAATTGAGTTGGCTACATTTTTACAGAAGGTATTGAGTTCAAACGGTATTCAAAAGGCCTTCGTTTTTTGCTCAGAGTGCGTGACACACCGAAAATCCTGAATGCTGAATATTATTTCATCTGAGCCGAAACTTCGAAAATTCATAACTCGGTCAATTTTTATCGGATTGGGCTCATATTTTTACACAAGGTCCCTGACTTGTAGATCTACAACTTTGCTTCAAAAGTCGAGACCGGATTATGCTCCGATCAATACCAGTTTTTTATTGAAGAACGTGTCAGAGTCGACACTGGAGCCCAAAATAAGTTTGTCTGAGCTGAAACTTCAAAAATTCATAACTAATTCACCGTTTATCCGATTGAGCCGATTTTCGGACAGGAGTTAGCTATCAATATCGGCTACATTTTGTTTTCACATTTCAACTTCAAAAAATTCACTTAAGTCCCTGCGATTTAGCCTGGAAAGTGACGAATTCAAGTGAATATTGGAGGCCCAATTGCACATTCAAAGCCCATTTGCTTTACCCTAATTTCCATTATATAATCACCTTCTTTTCACACAAACCGGGGAGGAGAGAAAAAGAGAGAAAAAACCTTGTCATAACACTGTTAGAATATCAAATTCTTTCAAGAACCCTAAAAGCTTGAAATCCTTATTACAAATCTCTCTCTCACTACAAACAAGCCATCACAGTTACAAACCAACACCTCACTACTTCTTCAGTAAGGATAAGGCTGGCTTGATCTCCATGATCCTAATTTTCCAGTAAGGCATAAAAGCATTCAGGCCACTACTTTTCCAATAAGGGTAAGGTTGATTTGATCTCCATGATCAAAAGGGTATAATCATTCATACATGCCATATTGTGCCTAAACATTAAATTTCTTCATATATTGACTTTATTTGCATTTTATGATTTTATTTAATGTGTTCGTGAGATTCAACACTGCAGATTTAGACAGGATCCCATGCAGGTTCATTAAGGAACGTTGAGGCCAAAAGCTAAATGGCCAAAAGCCAAAAGCCAAATGGCCAAAGTAGAAAAACTTATGCATGACACCAATACATGGCGAGACAGACATCCTAGAAGATTAAGGAACGTTGAGGCCAGAACATAAATGGCCAACAGCCAGAACACAAATGGCCATGAAACCCAATCCAATGGCCAAAGAATGCAGACCACGGTACTCAGGAGTCAATGAACACGCACGTGATGCCAGAAAGTCAAACAAGGCTTTTTGTCTAATGGGCCAGATTTCTCACAAAAAACCTCCCTTTGGGTCTGAATACCCCCCATGGTTTGCACATTTTTATTTTTTTATTTGATTTTCCTTTTTATTCTTTTAATTGTTTTAATTGTTTTCTTTAGTTTCATAAATTAATTTTCATAAGATAAAAAATCAGAAAAAGACAAAAAATAAGTATTTTTATTTAATTAATATATGTTTTGTAAATAAAATTTCACCAATTAATTAGTTTTATTCTAGGGTTAATCTTAAAATCTTTTCTTCATAACTTAAAAACTTGTAGAATTAGGTTTAAATAGTTTAATTACCTTTTTTATTTTTATCATCTCTAATAATTAATTATTTAATATTATTTTTATAAATCAAATTGCATTAATTAATTAGGTTTAATTTTAGGTAATTTTCATATTTTCTTAATAAATAAAAAAAACTAGAATTAGGGTTAATTAATATTTTAATTTCATTTAATTCACATAAAAAACCATAAATACAAAAAACCTCAAAAATAGTTTCTTTTTCATTTTAATTTCATTAATTTAATAATCTAATTTAATAACAAAGGGTCCAACGCCCTCGCTTTCAATTTTAATTCAATTCGCGCATTTATTTCTTTTCTTATAATTTTTATGTAATTCTCCCAAAGCCATGTAACTTAAACATTTTATATTTCTCGCACTTTATTTCTTTATTTTATGTCAAATCGGGTCCTGGATTTTATTTGGCGATGTGGACCCGCGCCTTTGTAATAGTTTAGGAACTTTATATTTCTCGCAATTTTTAACTATTAATAATGACATGCAAGAATGAATGATAAAATAAAAACAAACGCATAGATCACTTTGACAAAAGACAAAAATAAATGAAAACGACACACAAATCACACACCACCCCTAGGGTACGCCTCACTGTTGCCTTGCCTCGAAAGGTGATCGTCGAGTAGAGGATGTCTTAGTAAGTCCTCATGATCCGGGAACCTGGCATGAGGGTAGCTTCTAAGGTGTCTTCCCATTGCTCTGGTGATCACCATGTCCCGAACCTCGAATTGACCCGAACACCTCCAACGGTGGTGCTACCTACCTCTCAATGGTGGGATGGCACTACTTTAAAGGACACTTACACAGACGAATTCTTTAGGGTAGGTAGGTTCTCGTAGATACTTGCTCTAATTTCAAAACAAATTCAAAAATACTTTTCACACCGACACCTTTTCAAAAAGCTTTCGAAAGCAATTTTTCAAACACTCTTGAGGACCGATACAAGAGTCGAACTGGAATTTTCAAAGAAACTTTTTAAAACCCACAGTTGAAAAGCAAACAAACCATTTTTGAAAACACAAGTGAGCAAGTATCTAAGAGCCCATGAATAACCATGGATAGAAAGGGTGCTAACACCTTCCCTTTCTATAATCTACCTCCCGAACCGAGAGCAATCTCTATAAGGAATTTTTCTGTGCTTTTGTCCTTTCCATTTGGAGAAAATAAAAGACGGTGGTGACTCTTGCTTCCGCGACATTTCGCGAACCAGCGTTAAACAGTCAGTTCCAGATCCACCGATCACAGAACTGGCGACTCTGCTGGGGAAACTCTTATAAAGTGAGGTGTACCTTAGGATAGTTCATAACTGTGTTTTCAATTGTTGTGCTTTGTTTTCTTTATTATTGTGGGTTGCATCGGAGTTACATAGATCCTAACCCGGATCTGGGGATACCCTGTTAGGTAGCATAAGCTGTGAGGGACCTGTCCGACGTAGACCGACATGGGTGAAGCAGTGGCTACGTTGGTGTGGCACCTTGGTCTGTACCGATATCCCTTGTGTTGCAACGAGGAGAATATGGGTCTTCTGAGGAGTCATTAAGAACCAACAGACCTTAGAACCTTAAATGACACAACTTGGCCATTAGAACAGTAGCAGTATGTTACGCCCGTTGAGGCTAAACTCTCGTGATGGTTCTAGCTGCAAGAAAAGATTGCGATGCTGGAGTTATGACCGATTGAGGGTAGTCAATGATATTGGGATCCTCTAAGAACCCGGTTACTTTTGATAGGACAAGTATGAACCAACAAACTGAAAGAGGGTAATACCTAGACCTCATGCTGGCCTAAACTCTAAGGGCTTCTTTTGTGTGACTTGTGTGCCTTCCAACTTGACTATTTGCATGCTTGTTGTTTGACATTTGAGTTTCCTGCAGGTTTTGTTTATAGTCCTTAATTAGGACTTATAACAGGGTTTATTGAGTTCCTTGCAGGTTTTGTTTCAGTCCTTAATTAGGACTCATAACAGGGTTTACTGAGTTTGCTTGCAGGTTTTGTTTATAGTCTTTAATAGGGACTTATAACAAGGTTTACCCATATTACCCCATGCATCATGACATCATACCATTGCATGCATCCTACATAAAGACTAATCCATTTCAAGGACCTCAACGGCTTGTGATGCAGGTCATGATTAATCAAACACCCAGCAAGGGGCAAAGGGGATTTATTTTCCTCTAGACAAGGTTGTCAGGGGCTATGACCCACTCGATATGGTGAGCCTTGACTCTTGAAGAAGGACTCTCCACAATATGAAGTGCCTTCAATCAAGCAACCGGATTCGAATTCTAACGATTTTCTTGTTTACCCCGCGAGATCCTTGAAAACATTGCATGCACATCATACATATCATTGCATTACAGGTACTCTTTTGACAGGTCAATTACCCTCTGCGCTGTTTATTTCAGCAATGGCTTCCCAACAAGATAACCAGGACCTTCTTGCACAAGAGACTCAGTTCGGGGAAATCCTCCTGAATCCATCCAAGGGGCAGGAAGAACTGAGAACACTTCTCATGGGGGCTTTGGTCAGGAACAGTGTTGAGGATGAACGGCTGAAACATCTGCAAGCTGAGGTGGATGCAATGAGAGCCCAGATGCTGGGGCAGGTGACTATCATTCAAGGCTTAGCTCAAAGACAAGGAGAGCTCGAAGTTCTCGTCAACCAACTGCTTCAGAGTAACCAACTGGGGAAAACATCTAAGGTTGAAGGGCCAGTCATCATTCAACCACCTTTGAGGCAAGAGGATAAAAGAGCCCCTCAAATGGCTCCAGTGTCACAAATTCAGCATCAACCTCACCAACTTCAGCCAGACAAGCCCAGGAGGCAATTCACCCAGCTCAACATGTCGCTGTTTCAATCGTTACAACGCCTGTTGAGGTTGAATCTGATCACATTAAGAGCTCATCCCCAGAACCCCAACACAGCATCTCCTATCTATGATCCCAATAAAAGGTGTGCCTACCACTCTGCCAGTCCAGGACATGATACAAATGAGTGTTGGGCTCTGAAGAACAAGATCCAGGACCTGATTGATGAAGGAGCATTGGAGTTCACACAAGATGGTCAGGCTGAGTTTTTCTACCATCCCTCCAAGGCTCACCATTTGAAGTGACAAGCCCTGAGACTAGGAAACTTTTGTTCATTCGAATGTTCAAGTTGTGTTTGTTCTTTGATTGTTTAAACATTTACTCATGTTAAACATTGTTATTTCATTGATGCATCGCATATGTCTGTTTTGAAGCAATATATTCGTATTCACTATATGCAAATTATTTTCATATTTTTTCTGATGATCAACTCTTGGTTAATAATTCTAAGCCTCTTGAGGGAGGATGACGAAAACGATACCACAATTTACGGTATGCTTTTGAACAGACCCCGCTGATGAGGTACATGCATTGTTTCAATCCCTAAACACTGGAGTTATAAGGATGATAATCCCTCGTAAACCCCTCTGAGCCAATGAAGTAGGAGTTTTTCTTTTCGAAATTTAAAACCCTTAATCATAACCTGGGGCAGGGTAGTCTCTCAGTTGATCCAAGTGCATAACAAATGGCACCAAAGAAGTCCTTACAAAACGAAGAAAGACGGTGATGGTTCCGAATAATCAAGAAGGACAAGCAGTCATTATATCTCTCAAAATAAAAAATCCCATTAAGTTAAAACCTATGAAGGAGACTTACAAAACGGGGGCATCCCGTTGACTGTAATCACAAAAGAAACAGTTCAGGCAAAATTCAGGGATAGAAAAATCAAAAAGAAAGAGGTCTTACAAACCCTCAACAAAAAAGGAAGGACTGCCTATTCAAAATAAGTTATCAATATCCGAATCATCACCAAAAAATCAGAGCAAAGACTCAAACAAGGTCTAACGCACGGTCAACTGAGCTTAGGTTTGAAGAACATCACGAAGAGCGGGTGGGTACAAATAAAATTTGAGCCTTTATCCTTTGTTTCTTGAACCATGAACCAGGCCACGTTATAACCCTCAAAAAGTCCTAGCTGAAGCATGGGTTAGTTCGAAAGCATACTGTTACGAAAGGTATCCTGACTCCTTAAGGCTCGCGGTGAAATCTTGAGTTGACATCACAGGTTACAAAAAAGGGTTTCATTTGTTTTACAAAAAATGTATTTTTAAAACTCAAGACAGACATAGGTTTTTGCATTCTTAAAATAATATTGTTTGCACATGATCATTTGTTTGAGCGGCAGGGAAATTCACATGACGAAGGTCTAATGAACAAGAGTATCTCCAATCAAGGGGCACGACATGATCATGGTCCACCATCTGGGGCATTCCAGCAACAAATTTTGCACGATCAGACATCTTCTGGTAATATGGCAACACAAACAGCCAGGGACAACTCCCTACATTCTAAGAGAACGGACATAGTCGAAAAGAATACTACGCAAAATCAAAGACCCGCTAGGCTGACATGCCTAGGCAAAAATTAGGGCTTCCCGGCGAACCAAAAGGGTTCGGGAAAAAATAAGGGATCAAATGAAAAAAATCTGTACACCCGGCAAGTCGAAAACCTGAAAAGGCGGCTTGGGCAAAAATGGGTATCCCGGTGGACTGAAAACCCGAAAGGGCGGTCCAGGCAAAAGTTAGGGATTAAAGCGTACGACTATGCCCTGTCATCTCGTCACTTGCCTACCAGAAGAAGGTTTGTCCATCAACAACTACCAAGCACCTCCACAGGTATCTTCCTCTCCCACATCAGAAACAGGGGCAATAAAGAGTTGTCTAAGCAATCTGATTGTTCGGTCCTCCAAGGTATCAAGGTAGGTTCCGTTGAAGAACATAACCAATACAGTTCAATACTTCCCCAGGAGAGTCCAATCCAGTTTCCCCAAGAAAGTTGGAATCCATCTCCCCAAGCAGTAAGCTTATCCCCAGTAGATTCTGGAAGCTTACTCTCGCAGAGCACGAACGCGTCTCCCGGCTTTATTCAAAGAGTTGTTTCCTTACCAGGATATAACTGGGTTATCCTCAGCTAAAAGCCACGGAAAGAGCGTCCTCGACGGAGTCTTCTTATCCCCAGCGAAGTTTATCAACACTTCCAATACAATAATGGTATCCCCAGTGAAGTTATTATCAACATTTCAGCACAGTACCTCTCTCCCCACAGAGCATTTCTCCCCAGCAAGATTACTAGAGTACTTTTCTCCCCGCAGAGTAATCCAGTCGCCAAGTTCATTCCCCAACGGAGTTATCTTCTCCTACCGGTATTCTTGCAACTATCATCCCCAGCGGAGGCAAAAACCTATTCTTCAACAGCAGCCCAGGAGTGACTTCCCGGCACTCGTCAAAGATTTATTTGCCTAAGACGAAAACATATGTTCATAAACATCACATCTTCATACATTATAGCATGCATATGCATCATACTATACGAATCTCATCAATTTTGAGGACATCCTGAAATCATACAGTTCATGCATCATGATCTTGCATACAACTGATACTTTACCTTTTCAGGAAAGGTCAATACAAAGATGATTACTATCAACTATCGTAACTTTTTCTAGATATAGTTCAGATGTGAACCAGATATGGCGACGTTCTGATACTTCTTCCAGACTTTTTCTAGATATAGTTCAGATGTGAACCAGATATGGCGATGTTCTGATACTTCTTCCAGACTTTTTCTAGATATAGTTCAGATGTGAACCAGACATGGCGACGTTCTGATACTGCTTCCAGATTTCCTTCTAGATATAGTTCAGATGTGAACCAGATATGGCGACGTTCTGATACTGCTTCCAGATTTCCTTCTAGATATAGTTCAGATGTGAACCAGATATGGCGACGTTCTGATACTGCTTCCAGATTTCCTTCTAGATATAGTTCAGATGTGAACTAGATATGGCGACGTTCTGATACTTCTTCCAGATTTCCTTCTAGATATAGTTCAGATGTGAACCAGACATGGCGACGTTCTGATACTTCTTCCAGATTTCCTTCTAGATATAGTTCAGATGTGAACCAGATATGGCGACGTTCTGATACTTCTTCCAGACTTTTTCTAGATATAGTTCAGATGTGAACCAGATATGGCGACGTTCTGATACTTCTTCCAGATTTCCTTCCAGATATGGTTCGGATGTGACCCAGGCATGGCGACGTTCTGACACTCATTCCAGACCCCCCCTCAGATAACTTAGAGATGCTCCGGACACGGAAGCTGTTCTATTGTTTATTCAGAGATCACCTTTCTAGAGATGGTTCAGATGTGACCCGGATATGGCTACCTTCTGATACTTATTCCAGATTCATTCAGATATAGCTTGGAAATGCTCCAGATATGGACGTTGTTCTTCGGATTATTCAAGTTTCTTCTCAAAGATGGCTCAGATATGCTCCAGAACCGGATGCTATTCTATCGCTTAGTCACAGTTTCTTCTCAAACAACTTAGAGATGCTCCAGACCCGGAGACTATTCTATTGTTTAGTCCAGATTCACTCGAAAGACTATTCCAGCTTCTATTCCTGCATCCATACAGAGCACACTTGCATAAAGAACTTGAAGATCAGTCCCGGTAACAGGCCAGGTAAGTATCTTTCTTTTTTCAGGTATGCAAGTTCTCAGCTACAGTCCAAGGCCTTCTCTGGTTCAGTCAGATCGACCCTAAGATCTCCCTGTTTCTTATCCAGTTGAAGACATTTCAAGACCTAGACCGGTTCAGTTAATCGACCCTAAGATTTTCTGTTTCTTATCCAGTCAAAGGCCTTCTCTAGTCCAGTTAAATCGACCCCTAACAGATTTTCCTGATGAAGACTCAGTAGAAGTTATCCAAGATTCTCTCAATGATTGCTGTTGAGGTTGTAGTCGCCTGTGGTTCTCTCCCCGATACTGTGGAGGTAGTAATCATCCCCAGATTCGCTCAGCGTTACTGTTGAAGCCGAAGTCGTCCAAGATTCTCTCAATGATTGCTGTTGAGGTTGTAGTCGCCTGTGGTTCTCTCCCCGATACTGCGGAGGTAGTAATCATCCCAAGATTCGCTCAGTGTTACTGTTGAAGTTGAAGTCGTCCAAGATTCTCTCAGCGTTCCTGTTGAGGTAGTAATCGTCCAAGATTCTCTCAGCGTTCCTGTTGAGGTAGTAATCGTCCAAGGTTCTCTCACCGTTCCTGTTGAGATAGTAACCATCCCTGGTTCATTCATCACCGTTTGAAGCTCCAGATTCGATTCCCATAACCAGTCAGGGCGCATCTATACAAAGAGTTTGAAGACCAGCTCCTGTAAACAGGCCAGGTAATCATTTTCTTTTTCAGGTACGCAAGTTCTCGCTAAGGAATCTCTTACGCGATCGACACCCAGATGGCATCTATAAGCCCATCCACCTACCCATCATCTCTTAGCATGGCATCTATAAGCCCATCATCCTATCCATCAATCTCTAAATGGCATCTATAAGCCCATTCCCATGTCACACTATTATGTGAGTGCAAATTTCTGGGCACTCTAGTGTTCAATCATCTTCCACCTTCGGATTACGAAAGGCACATCAGCCAATCTGCATCCTCAGGTCTAAGAAGATTGAACAGGGGCAACTGTTGTACCCCAAAATTTGCCCTCCCATATTTCTCAAAACATTTCAAGAAAATTCACAAGTCCAACCCGGCGTGTTATATTCAGGTGTTCTTTCGCCAAGATATCTCTGATAACATATTCTCAAATTCAGGTTCGGCTCAAGAGTCAATTCTTTAAAGAAGGTATCCGAATGTGTGAGTTTTCTTGAAGAAATATAGTGAAAAAGTGTGCTGAAAGTGCAGTTTTTACGCGCTAAAAAATTCATAACTTGAAGATCGTGACTCGTTTTGAACCCGTTCCGGTGGCTAAAATTCCGTCTTGACATTATCTACGTTATCATCTCTCACGGCTGGAAGCCAATTTCGATCAGAAGGTCTTCAAAAATGTGGATTTATCAAGTATTTTCATACAGAAAATTTGTGACAGAAGTTTATTTGCGTCATGTTTAGAAAATCATAACTTGGTCGATTTTCATCGTATCGAGCTGGTTCCGGCGCCAAAATTTCACAAATTGAGTTGGCTACATTTTCACAGAAGGTATTGAGTTCAAACGGTATTCAAAAGGCCTTTGTTTTTTGCTAAGAGTGCGTGACACACCGAAAATCCTGAATGCTGAATATTATTTCATCTGAGCCGAAACTTCGAAAATTCATAACTCGGTCAATTTTTATCGGATTGGGCTCATATTTTTACACAAGGTCCCTGACTTGTAGATCTACAACTTTGCTTCAAAAGTCGAGACCGGATTATACTCCGATCAATACCAGGTTTTTATTGAAGAACGTGTCAGAGTCGACACTGGAGCCCAAAATAAGTTTGTCTGAGCTGAAACTTCAAAAATTCATAACTAATTCACCGTTTATCCGATTGAGCCGATTTTCGGACAGGAGTTAGCTATCGATGTCGGCTACATTTTGTTTTCACATTTCAACTTCAAAAAATGCACTTAAGTCCCTGCGATTTAGCCTGGAAAGTGACGAATTCAAGTGAATATTGGAGGCCCAATTGCACATTCAAAGCCCATTTGCTTTACCCTAATTTCCATTATATAATCACCTTCTTTTCACACAAACTGGGGAGGAGAGAGAAAGAGAGAAAAAACCTTGTCATAACACTGTTAGAATATCAAATTCTTTCAAGAACCCTAAAACCTTGAAATCCTTATTACAAATCTCTCTATCACTACAAACAAGCCATCACAGTTACAAACCAACACCTCACTACTTCTTCAGTAAGGATAAGGCTGGCTTGATCTCCATGATCCTAATTTTCCAGTAAGGCATAAAAGCATTCAGGCCACTACTTTTCCAGTAAGGGTAAGGTTGATTTGATCTCCATGATCAAAAGGGTATAATCATTCATACATGTCATATTGTGCCTAAACATTAAATTTCTTCATATATTGGCTTTATTTGCATTTTATGATTTTATTTAATGTGTTCGTGAGATTCAACACTGCAGATTTAGACAGGATCCCATGCAGGTTCATTAAGGAACGTTGAGGCCAAAAGCCAAATGGCCAAAAGCCAAAAGCCAAATGGCCAAAGTAGAAAAACTTATGCATGACACCAATACATGGCGAGACAGACATCCTAGAAGATTAAGGAACATTGAGGCCATAACATAAATGGCCAACAGCCAGAACACAAATGGCTATGAAACTCAATCCAATGGCCAAAGAATGCAGACCACGGTACTCAGGAGTCAATGAACACGCACGTGATGCCAGAAAGTCAAACAAGGCTTTTTGTCTAATGGGCCAGATTTCTCACAAAAAACCTCCCTTTGGGTCTGAATACCCCCCACGGTTTGCACATTTTTATTTTTTTATTTGATTTTCCTTTTTATTCTTTTAATTCTTTTAATTGTTTTCTTTAATTTCATAAATTAATTTTCATAAGATAAAAAATCAGAAAAAGACAAAAAATAAGTATTTTTATTTAATTAATATATGTTTTGTAAATAAAATTTCACCAATTAATTAGTTTTATTCTAGGGTTAATCTTAAAATCTTTTCTTCATAACTTAAAAACTTGTAGAATTAGGTTTAAATAGTTTAATTACCTTTTTTATTTTTATCATCTCTAATAATTAATTATTTAATATTATTTTTATAAATCAAATTGCATTAATTAATTAGGTTTAATTTTAGGTAATTTTCATATTTTCTTAATAAATAAAAAAAACTAGAATTAGGGTTAATTAATATTTTAATTTCATTTAATTCACATAAAAAACCATAAATACAAAAAACCTCAAAAATAATTTCTTTTTCATTTTAATTTCATTAATTTAATAATCTAATTTAATAACAAAGGGTCCAACGCCCTCGCTTTCAATTTTAATTCAATTCGCGCATTTATTTTTTTTCTTATAATTTTTATGTAATTCTCCCAAAGCCATGTAACTTAAACATTTTATATTTCTCGCACTTTATTTCTTTATTTTATGTCAAATCGGGTCCTGGATTTTATTTGGCGATGTGGACCCGCGCCTTTGTAATAGTTTAGGAACTTTATATTTCTCGCAATTTTTAACTATTAATAATGACATGCAAGAATGAATGATAAAATAAAAACAAACGCATAGATCACTTTGACAAAAGACAAAAATAAATGAAAACGACACACAAATCACACACCACCCCTAGGGTACGCCTCACTGTTGCCTTGCCTCGAAAGGTGATCGTCGAGTAGAGGATGTCTTAGTAAGTCCTCATGATCCGGGAACCTGGCATGAGGGTAGCTTCTAAGGTGTCTTCCCATTGCTCTGGTGATCACCATGTCCCGAACCTCGAATTGACCCGAACACCTCCAACGGTGGTGCTACCTACCTCTCAATGGTGGGATGACACTACTTTAAAGGACACTTACACAGACGAATTCCTTAGGGTAGGTAGGTTCTCGTAGATACTTGCTCTAATTTCAAAACAAATTCAAAAATACTTTTCACACCGACACCTTTTCAAAAAGCTTTCGAAAGCAATTTTTCAAACACTCTTGAGGACCGATACAAGAGTCGAACTGGAATTTTCAAAGAAACTTTTTAAAACCCACTGTTGAAAAGCAAACAAACCATTTTTGAAAACACAAGTGAGCAAGTATCTAAGAGCCCATGGATAACCATGGATAGAAAGGGTGCTAACACCTTCCCTTTCTATAATCTACCTCCCGAACCGAGAGCAATCTCTATAAGGAATTTTTCTGTGCTTTTGTCCTTTCCATTTGGAGAAAATAAAAGACGGTGGCGACTCTTGCTTCCGCGACATTTCGTGAACCAGCGTTAAACAGTCAGTTCCAGATCCATCGATCACACACACCCTAATTACTAGCCTTTTATATGAAAAACGGTAAATTGCAGAAAATAAATGTCATACGCTATTACATAATTTTGGGATGGGGTATACAAATTTACAAATGGGGGTTGAAAAGCAATAAAAGTCCTAATTATTACAACCATATTGAATAGCAATGAAAGAAAATATATAGAAAATATAAATAAAAAACAAAAAAACAGCGCAAAAAAAAGAAAAAACAAATCTTTCAATTCATGCAGTATGTTCGAAGCATGCACCCTTCGATTCACAGAGAAAAAATAAATCTTTCGATTCATGCAGTATGTTCGAAGCATGTACCCTTCGATTCACACACCCTTTTTTCTTCCTTCTGTTTGGGCCTGTAAAGCAGTATGTGTCAAAGCCTAAGGCTTTGTATCGAACCATGCTGTTATTTTTTCACTCCAACACTGTTTTATGGTCTGTACAGGTTAGTTTTTAACATATAATTGACAAGAAAGGGAGACAAATGAAAGGTTAGTTTTGAAGGCAATGGTTATTACATGTTATCTTCGAAGAAGAATCATCAATGATGCTTGAAATGAAGGGTTTAAAGTCAAGAAGACTTACCTTGAAGCTGGAATTTGTGATTCGAACTTGAGTTGTTGCTTTGAATGTTCTTGAGATTGAAAACAAAACAGAGGTGTTGTTTTTTGGTTCTGGGTTCGAAAGAAAATAACATAGGTGTTGTGTTTTTTTGGTTATGGCTTCAAGAGTGTTTTAAGGCTTCAGTCTTTGTGTTCTCTCCTCTCTCTTTTTTTCTCTTCTCCTTTTTCCTTGTCCAAAAGCCCCCCTTTGTGTGTTGTGAAACAACTTATTTATAGAAGAGTCTTGTTGGGGTTTCGGGGGGGAAAAACAAATAAAATTTGAACAGTTTGGGTATGCTCTTTTCATAGTTTTCGAGGTGCAACTCTTATATACTAGTTTGCTACAAATAAGGGACTGGTTTAGGAGCAGCATAACAGGACTATTTTGCAGCAGTTTTGGAGTGTTGTGGCAGCTTGGTGCAAGGTTGTTTCATAGCAGTACAACAGACTGTTTTTGACATAGTTTTAGGCTGTTATGTGGACAGTACATCAAACTTGGGCTTGGAAGCATATAGGACTTTGTTCAACAACCTTCAACCAAACTCATCAAAAGACAAGACATTATTTATTTCCACCAATTGTGTGTTCTTAGAATGGACCAACAATTGTATGTTCTTAGAATCCATCAATTGTATGTTCTTCGAATGGACCACCAATTGTATGTTCTTCGAATCCACCAATTATATGTTCTTCGAATCCACCAATTGTATGTTCTTTGAATGGACCTCCAATTATATGTTCTTCGAATCCACCAAATGCATGTTCTTCGAGTGGACCACCAAATGTATGTTCTTCGAATCCACCAAATATATGTTCTTTGAATCCACCAATTGTATGTTCTTTGAATGGACCAATTGTATGTTCTTTGAATGGACCACCAATTGTATGTTCTTCGAATGAACCACCAATTATATGTTCTTCGAATCCACCAAATGTATGTTCTTCGAATGGACCACCAAATGTATGTTCTTTGAATCCACCAAATGTATGTTCTTCGAATGGGCCACCAAATGTATGTTCTTCGAGTCCACCGATTGTATGTTCTTCGAATGGACCACATTCATCTGAATGTACCACTCGAAGCTTGTGGATTAAAGCAAGCTTGCGCTTCTTCAATTTGTCAAAATCTGCCAACGACTCCTTTCGACCAGTCATGTGGTTTGAACAATGTGAACTAGATTTTGAATTTGACATAGTTATCTTCACACCTTTTTTTATCTGCTTTGCCCTTTCGATAGTTTCCTCTTCTACCTGATGCTTGAAAGTCCAATATGATCCATGGAAACTATATGGGGCATTAAAAGTCCAATTGTACTTGTGCAAACTTGAACTTTTGAAAATCCTTGTGAGAAATGTCTTGAGAAAAGAGAGGGCAAATTTTGTGGTACAACAACTGCCTCTGTTCAATCTTCTTAAACCTGAAGAGTTAGATTTGCGAGTCCGCCATTCATAACTTGAAGGTGGAAGATGATTGAACACTAGAGTGCCCAGAAATTTGCACTCGATGATGTGGTGGTTGATTGTGTCGGGAATGGGCTTAAATATGCCATTTGGAGAGATGATGGAGAGTTTTCGGAGATGGGCTTATATATCCCATCCAAAGGTGATTGTTGATAGAAATTAGACTAAGTCTAATCTTGACTGTAACTGGGAGAAGTATCAGAATAAATCTTTGGTCGATTTAATTCTGAATGACATGTTGGAATAGACCTGTGTTAAGCCGTGTTTGGAAATGTATTAGAAGGAATCCGTGTAAGACTGCTTCAGGATGAATCTGTGTGGGACTATATCTGGAAATTCGTGAGAAGGAACCTGTGTAGGGCTGCTTCGGGATGAGTTCGTGTGAAACTTTATCTGGAAATGTATGAGAAGAAATCTGTTTAAGATTGCTTCGGGGTGAGTCCGTGTGAAACTGCATCTGGAAATATATGAGAAGAAATCTGTGTAAGATTGCTTCGGGATGAGTCCATGTGAAACTGCATCTTGGAAATGTATGAGAAGGAGCCTGGATAGGGCTGCTTCAGGATGAGTCTGTGTGAAACTTCATTTGGAAATTTATGAGAAGGAGCCTGGGTAGGGCTGCTTTATGATGAGTCTGTGTGAAACTTCATCTGGAAATTTATGAGAAGGAGCCTATATAGGGTTGCTTCGGGATGAGTCCGTGTGAAACTTCATCTAGAAATGTATGAGAAGGAAATTGGGTAGGGCTACTTCAGGATGAGTCCATGTGAAACTGCATCTGGAAATATATGAGAAGGAGCCTGGGTAGGGTTGCTTCAGGATGAGTCCGTGTGAAACTTCATCTGGAAATGTATGAGAAGGAACCTGGGTAGGGCTGCTTCATGATGTGTACGGGTGAAACTTCATCTCGAAATGTATGAGAAGGAACCTGTGTAGGGCTACTTCAGGATGAGTCCGTGTGAAACTTCATCTGGAAATTCATGAGAAGGAGCCTGGATAGGGCTGCTTCATGATGAGTATGTGCGAAACTTCATCTGGAAATTTATGAGAAGGAGCCTGGGTAGGGCTGCTTCGGGATGAGTCCGTGTGAAACTTCATCTAGAAATGTATGAGAAGGAACCTGGGTAGGCTTCTTCAGGATGAGTCCGTGTGAAACTGCATCTGGAAATATATGAGAAGGAGCTTGGGTAGGGCTGCTTCATGATGAGTCCGGGTGAAACTTCATCTGGAATTTAGAAGGAACCTGTTTTTTGTTAGTCGTAGAGATAGTTTCCCTGGCTTGTTTCAGGAATTAATCTCTGACCTATTTGAGAAAGAAAGATAGTTTCCCCGACTTGTTTCGGGATTTAATCTTCAATCTGCTCATGTAGATAGTTGTTATGTCTTGTTTCAGGTACTAAACTATAATCAGTTGTTCACATATAGTTGTCCTGTCTTGTTTCAGGTATTAATTTGGAACCCTCTTTTTGTTGGTCGTAGAGATAGTTTCCCTGGCTTGTTTCAGGAATTAATCTTTGACTTGTTTGAGAAAGAAAGATAGTTTCCCCGACTTGTTTCGGGAGTTAATCTTCAATCTGCTCATGTAGATAGTTGTCCTGTCTTGTTTCAGGTATTAATCTACATCAGTTGTCCACAGATAGCTGTCATGACTTGTTTCAGGTATTAATATGGAACTCGATTTTTGTTGGTCGTAGAGATAGTTGCCCTGGCTTGTTTCAGGAATTAATCTCTGACCTATTTGAGAAAGAAAGATAGTTTCCCTGGCTTGTTTCGGGAGTTAATCTTCAATCTGTTCATGTAGATAGTTGTCCTGTCTTGTTTTAGGTATTAATCTACAATCAGTTGTTCATAGATAATTGTTATGTCTTGTTTCAGGTATTAATCTGGAACCCTCTTTTTGTTGGTCGTAGAGATAGTTGCCCTGGCTTGTTTCAAGAATTAATCTTTGACCTTTGGAGAAATGGTTGTGGTATTTTCCAAAAGAGGATTTTTGTTGATTGACTTTTTCCTACAAGGAAGAGGATTAGTTACATGCAGATGTATGCATGGCTTGATGATGTTCTCAAAATAAATGAGATTATGCATTTATCATGTATGTAATATGATGTATGAATGTGAAATATTTGTTGAAATGCAACTTTGCTTCGGAAAATAAATCCTTGACAAGTGTTGGGGAGCTTTGGGAATTTAAATCCCAGAATGTTGTCTAGGATGAAGAGTATGCACATCTTCGAACCTTGTTTAGAATGTTTCCACTGGGGATTCCCTTTTTGTTGTTTAAGGAGAAATCCGCTAAGGAATATTGGCTTTGGATTGAGAAATATTTGTGGAGAGTGTTGACTTCTGCTTGGGGAAAAGAGTTCAGGAGTTTTGGTTGTCTGTTTCTCTATTGGGGAGTTATACTCTTGATTGGAGAGAATGGAAGTGAACAACTTGTTAGGGATAAAGAAGTTAACTGTTATCTGATTGGCTAACAGGTTTTGCAGCAACTTACTGGGGATAGTGGCAAAATCTACTGGGGAGGAGGTGTTTTGTTAGTGATTTGAATGGTTATCTGGTCGGGTCCAGGTTTCAGCAATTTTGATCTTAAGGTTAACTAGAATCTGGCTGGGTCCAGGTGTCAGCAATTGAAGAAGTTAAACTACTATCTGGTCGGGTCCAGGCTTTAGTAACTTTTGGGGATAGTAACAACTCCGTTGGGGATATCAATGACTCTACCGGGGATTAAAAGGGTTTTATCTGTTGATTTGTATTGGTCTGGGGGATTCGTAGTTTGTTGGGGAAATAAACCCATTTGACAATCTGCTGGGGAGGTGTTTTCTTCCGGAAGAAATCCTCAAGGCTTCCTCTTAAGACCAATTCAGCTGGGGAGAGGTTTTCCGGAGGTTAAAACTCTAGCTGGGGATTGCATGGATCCAACTTTATGGGGATATCCATGAATTTGGCCTTGTGGGGTGATAACCTTATAGAGGTGGCTCTGGAAAATTTAACGGGGATCCCCTTATGAAAGGGACTTTGTGGGGATTTGATTTGTCATTGTCCATAGTAGTAAGTGTTGTAGTGCTGCCAGAAAATGTGTGCTTGGCCGCACGTGACACTTTGCTGGAATTCATGTTCAATGTCCCAAGTGATTCAGATGTAGACCTTCCCCTGGCTATTCAGGACTTTATGAGAGATTCCTTGGAATTTTGACTTGACTGCTACTGATGAGTTGGACAATAACATGTCATGCCCCCTTGGTTATGGAGAGTTTGTCAGTGGAAGTGTTTTTCCATTTAAAGTGATTCTGTTTCTTGAGAAAGTTTTTTGTTCACTGGATATTCATCGTGTGAATTTCTCCGTTGTCAAACAATTAGCTATATGCAAACAACGGTATTAAAATAATGCAAAGTTTATGTTTGTCTTGAAGTTTTTAAAATGCATTTTTAGCAGATAAAAGAATTCTATAAGAATGTGAATTCAACTCAGGATTTACTGTGAGCCTTACAGGAGTCAGGATACCTTTTGTAACAATATGCTTTCGAACTAACCCATGCTTCAATTAGAACTTTTAAAGGGTTGTAACGTGGCCTGGTTCACGGTTTTAAGAAATAAAGGATAAGACTCAAAGTTTATTTGTACCTGCTCGTTCTTCATGATGTTCTTCAGCCCTATACTCAGTTAATTATGCATTTTGAATTCCAGTTGATCTGGAATGACGTTTTGGTGATGGTTAGGATACTGGAATTTTATTCGTGAAGGCATTCATTTTTGCAACATTTTTCATGTTTGTCGAGGATTTGTAGCGCCCTCTTTTTGATTTACTGTCCCTAATGTTTTCCTGACTGTTCTTGTTTCGAGATTACAGCCAATATGATGCCCTAGTTTTTCTTAAGTCTCCTTCATAGGTTTTGACCTAGTGGGCTTTTCTTTTGAGAGATAATGACTTCCTACTTCACGGGGAACCATCGCCATCTTTTGATTCAGAAGGATGTTTTTGTTGTGAAGTGACAGCTTGTGGCTGAACACACATTTGAATTAACTGAGAAAAATACCCTGCCCCAGGTTTTGATTGAAGGTTTCAATTTGTACGAAAAATAAAAATACTAATCCTTTGGCTCAAAGGGGTTGACTAGGGATCATCTTCCTTATAACTCCAGTGTTTAGGGATTGAAAGAACGCCTGTACATCGTCAGCAAGGTCTGTCCAAAAGCATAGTGTATGAGATTATGGTATTGTTTTCGTCATCCTCCCCCTAAAGGCTTTAGACTTATAGTTGAGAGTTGGATATCATACAAAAAAAAGTAAAAGCATAATTTTAGTATAGTGAAAACAAATGGATTAACTCAAGACAAACATATGCAATGCATTAACGAGAATAACCAAAGTCTGACATAAGGACAAATGTTTCAGCAAACAAAGAAATTACAACTAAAAATTTGAATAAACAAAAGTTTATCTGCCTAAACTTTGTCAGTTCAGATGATGTGCCTTTGAAAGATGATAGAAAAACTCAAGTTGACCATCTTGTGTGAATTCCAACGCCCCTTCATTGATCAGGTCTTGAATCTTGTTTTTCAATGTCCAACAGTGGTTAGTGTCATGTCCAGGACTGTTGGAGTGGTATGCACACCTTTTTTCATAATTGTAACGGGGAGAAACTGTAAAGGGTTTTTGAGAAGGCTCCCTCAATGTAACCTGCTTGGCTTCCAACATATGATGCAATGCTTGAGCTAGGGCATGTTGATATCAGCAAATTGTCTTCCTTGCTTATGTCTACCACCTTGTCGTGGTTGGTGAGTTTGTTGTTGGACTCTTGGTATAGTATCCATTTTGAAGGGTGTTCTCTCGAACAAACCAACTTCTTGTCTCATCGGCGGTTGATTAAGGACTCGATCCTCAATTCTAGTTGTTTATCCCATATGGTTGCATCTGTCTTGATGAAGCTTGTTGATAAGGGCTCTCATCTCTTCTTGACACCGAGCTAAGTTTTGGATAAGAGCCATCTGACCCACCATCTGTCCAATCATCTGGATTTTCATGGTTGCCATTTTAGTTTGTAATCGTTCTAATTGATCGTCTCTATTGTCTTCAGGATTCCTCTTAGTCATGCTCTCAATGAGGAGTGCTTTCACTTCTTATTTCCCCTTGGATAGGTTCAAGAACAATTCTTGAAGTTGAGCATTTTGGGTCTGAAGATCTATGGCAGTTTGTTCTAGAGCCATCTTTACTGAAATAAACAGTAGGCAGATGAGAAACCTGTAAGGGAAAAATCTGTCATGATGCATGGTATGTGGATGCAATATTTTCAAGGATCTCGTGGGGTAGACACAAGAAGATGTTAGAAGTTGAACTTTGATCACATCTTTGATTGGAGAACTTCGTATCGTTGAATTTCCTTCTACAAGAATCAAGCTCACCATGTCAAGTAGGTTATAACCCTTGACTCAAGTTATCGTGCTTTAGTCTTTGGCAGCATTTGGTTAGAGGAGAATAAATCCTCTTGCCCCTTGATAGACGTCTGGTTCGTCATGACCCTGCATCACGGGCCCTTGAGATTCTTGAAATGGTTATTGAAAATGGTATGGTATGATGTTATAATATAGTGGGAGAACTGACTTGGGTGTTTTGTGTTTGATCGCAAATGTTACGGTTAGCAAGAGTCTCCACCGACTTTTCTTTTATCCAAAAGGAAAGGTTAAAAAGCATAGGAAAGACCTTTGAGGTTGTTTCTTGAGTTCGGGGAGTAGATTATGAAAAGGGAAGGTATTTGCATCCTTTTCATCCATGGTTTTCCATGGGCTCTTAGTTACTTGATAGATCACTTGCTTTTGTTTGAAAATATGCTTTGTGTGGTTTTTGAAAGTATTTTGTAAAGAGGCTTTTATTTAGACAAACTTTGTAATGATTCTTGTTCGTAAGAATGTATACAAATGTGTTGATATTTTGAAAATGTTTTCAAGTTTTGAAAGATATTTTGGAAGTGCTGGTGTTTGTTTTGAAAATAGAAAGGATGTTTTTGTTTTGAAATGGAGCAAGTAACTAGGAATATTCTACCTACTCAAAAGTCTTTCATGTTCATTTCCTTTTTCCTTTGACATTGTTATCTTACCATTGATTTGGTAAGTAACCCTATCTTTGGATGTAAAAGGGACGGGCGTGGGTCATTGTATAACCATGATTAGCAATGTTGCAAGATATCTTAGCATTTTCTTTAGGGACTAAGATCATTTTTGAAAGGCAATTATGATAGCGTCATCGAGGGACTATGATATTATATTTTGTTTGTCTTTGCCAAGATACCTCACATGCATAATATGGCCATTTCTTGTAAGGCAACCAAGTAAATTTACCCTAGGGATGCTTGTGTACAAGTGTATTGATTTTCATGCTTGATTTATCTTTGATTAGGATTTTCTATTGATTGGTTTTAGTCTTTCCATACAAAACCCTAATTACTAGCATTGTTTTTTACATAAAGCGATAAATTACGGAAATTAAAATTACTACACTATTACAATACTTAGGGGAGGGGTGTACAAATTACAAATGGGGAATATTGCAAGAAAATTAAAACTAATTAATTATTACAACCATATTGAAATTTGAATAACGTACAAAAATAAAGATAAGAATGCAAGAATGTAAAATGTAAAGAAATATGATTTTTGTTTGGTTTTTATGAAAAGGGTTTAACCTAAACCTAATTAAGAAAAATGATTAGTTAAAACTAAAATAAAATTAACTTAAACTAATTGAGAAAAGAAATTAAATTAAAAATATTTTTAGAGTTTTTCTATGAAAAAGGTTTTTAATTAGAATTAGCAAAAAAAATTAATTAATTGAAATAAACCTAAATTCTATATTAATTTTAATTTACAAGAATACAAAATAATATAATAATAATATAAGCCTAAATAGTAATTATTAAGAAAGAAATTAATTTATCAAGAAAATGTTTTTGTTCTTTTAATTTTAATAAAACAAATAAAATAAATAAATGAGTGTAAAAATAATAGAATAAATATTTTTGGATTTTTTAGTAATGAAAATAATAATAATAATAATCATATTAATGATAATATTAATAATAATAATAAAAGATAAGAAAGTAAAATAAAATAAAAAAATAAAAAAAACTAAAGTCAAGGAGGTGGATTAATAAAACAAGGAGGCGATGTTAAGAAAAAGGTCAGGTCCAAGAGATGGCCCAGGCGCTGCAAAAACACAAAAAAATGTCAAAAAAGTGGAAAAAATGGAAAAAGGTCACGCTGGGGCTTGAACCCATGACCTCATAGTGACAGGCACGCGCTTTAACCACTGGGGGGTGATACATCCGTTAACTGTTATGAAATGATAAATACATAACATAAAATTGGCCCTGATTGTACTTCATCTGCAACCTCCAGCCAAAAGATTCGTAACTTGCTCATTTCTCAACAAAAGTGAAAGATGCAAACATGAAAGTTGCTCCATTTTTCCACATGAATCTAACCATATAAATATCATAAGCGATAAATCAAAGATGAATGAGAATTTCTAAAAGTACCAAATTCTGACCTAAATATTTCAGAAAGTTCAAACTCAAAATTCTCCTAGCTCAATAAAAATAAATGAAATCTATGGACATGTATAGTCTCAAGGCAATGGTGTCTATATTTTATCTTCACAAATGCATGCCTAACAATGCCTAAATATGAAGATAGAAGTTCAAGAAAAATACCTCAAAACTGGAAATCATGAAATGCAAATGAGCTTGATTCAAGGTGGTGCAATGATCAGGTTAGCTTCCTCAAGTTCCCAGGAAGCTAATGCAATGATTAGCTTGAGCAATGGGTGGCTGAAATGGTCTGGAGAAGTCAAATTGCAGAGCTCTGTTTTTAGTTATGGAGGTTGATGATGATGGAGTTACAGTTATGAAACAGGGTCAGGGATGGTTTGTATTTGATGTAAGGAAGCTTTAGGAATGAATTTGAGGGAAAACGCACGAGGGAAATGAGAGATACAAGTTTAAGGTCAGAACTGTGTATCAATGGAGTTTTTTTGTGTAATTTCTGGCTAGAGGGAGTTTGGGAGTGTTTCAGGGTGCTTCATCTCGTGTCCTAGCTCACAAATAGTGACTTCATTTATAAGCAACAAGTTTGGAGACTTGTTGATGATCAGAATTCAAAATCACAAGTTTATGCATAACATGTGATTTTTGAGAAATTCAAGTTTCAAAGCCTTGTGTACTTGCTAAGATAGAGTGGTTATGCTTTAAACATACTTTTTTTTGATTTGTGGATAGAGTGTGATTAGAGGGAACAAGTTACAGGCTCAAGAATGGACTTTATGCAAAATGCTTGCTTTACAAGAATGGCAATGTTAACTTTGTACTATTAATGGAAATGCAACTTGGATAATAGCTCAATTGCTTGGATCAAAGCTCTAACAGCTGTGTAAACATTTAATTATGGAGTGACAAACAAGTTTGAGGTCTGCAAAGCAAAGATTATGCAGCCTAGTATGGATTTAGTTCATGTGTTCATAAAAAATGACTTGTAATTCAAGTTTGAAAATCCTAACTTCCTCTCTTCGATTCTCCATGCTCAAGAATGATCTCAAGGAGTTCTTGGACATTTTTGAAAGCTTGTAATGTGCTCTACAACCCCTCTTTGAATAACTTTTTAAAATTCCCCTTGGAACTATATGAAAAAGTGCCATGAAGTTAGGTCAAAATCCTTCCTAAACTAGGGCATAATTTCACTAAGTGTTTAGTTTCAAGACTATGACTTCGTGTATTAATAAATTGAGATCCAATCACTTTTAGAAGAAGTTGTGTAATAAAATGTTGTATATCTCACGGAGATCTACAACTTTCATGTTGAAAGTTTCTTCTGAATCATCTTGCATCATGATGAAAAATGTGCTCAAAGTTGTGAAAAAACATGAAGTTTTCAACACTTAGAAAAATTTCTAAGTTTGAAAACTTTGACTTTTCAAAATGAAATCTTGACTTTTTTATTTCTTGATGAATAAGTTTCATATTTTTACAAGTTTTGGTGAATTGTGATCTTTGACATTTGATTTTGACCAAAAAGTCAAAGTTTGACTTTTCAGTGTACAATTGACTTTTGATTAGTTGACTGAAAATCAACTATCAATCCAATTGATCTTGAGAAATATTTTGAGTCATGCCATTTGGTAAAAATGATGTAATTGAACTCTTGAGATCATTCCTCAAACCAAATAACCATTTGCTAGGTCAAAAATCAGAAATTGCCCTTTCTTAGTCAAATTTCTTGTGGAATTATGGTCCAAACTTGATCAAATGATACACATGAGTTTATAATGTTGATGTGGATAAAAAACTATGAATTTTGACTGTAAATTATCCATAGTTGACTTTTTTCCCAATACAACTGATTTTTAGGTCAACTGCTCAATTGACTGAGCAAAAATGTGATTCAAGGCTTGAAACTTGACATAAGTAATCTTGGGGGTCCATAATGATCCATAAAAGTTATATGAAGCATTGAAAATTAAATTATCCTTGTGTAATCTCAAACCCTAATTCCAGTCATTAGTGCTTAAGGAGGTGTCTTAAGTTGATCAACCTTAGTGCAGTCTTGAACCAAGAGAGATCTTTGTGAGAAAATATTTGATAAGTGAGAGGGAAAATTTTGGGGTACAACAGATTCCCCTGTTCAATCTTCTTAAACCTGAAGAGTTAGATTGGCAGATTTTCCATTCGTGACTTGAAGGTGGAAGATGATTGGACACTAGAGTGCCCAAAAATTTGCACTCGAGGATGTGATGGTTGATGGTGTAGGGAATGGGCGTAAAAGATTCCATTTGGAGAGATGATAGAAAGTTGTTGGAGATGGGCTTACAGATGACATCCAAAAATGATTGTTGATGGGAAGGGAAGAAGTGTCAGAATAAATCTCTGTTTGATTTATACTGAAGTATTGGATGTGTGGGGTTGAGTACCAGAATAATATCCATAAATGGATTGTATTTGGCTCGTTTCTGAAAGTTGAATTTGAATGAGTAACATAATAACATCTGAATCTGGATCACATCTGAACTGTATCTGAAAGCTGAATCTGAATGAGTATCAGAATGGCGTCCATGTCTAGAGCGTATTTGAACTATATCTGAAAGCTGAAATCAAATGGGTATCAGGATGGCATCAGTGTTTGGAGCGCGTCTGAACTGTATCTAAAAGCTTAATCTAAATGAGTATTAGAATTGCATCTGTGTCTGGAGCGTATCTGAACTGTATCTGAAAGCTGAATCTGAATGAGTATCAGAATGGCATCCGTGTCTGGAGCGTATCTGAAAGCTGAAACTGAATGAGTATCAGAATGGCATCCGTGTCTGGAGCATATCTGAACTGTATCTGAATGTTCAGCTGGTCTTGTAGATAATTGTCCCGACTTGTTTCAGGTATCAATCTCTGGCCTTTTTTGTAAATTGTTGATGATAGCCATCGACTGACTGATCTTTCCTGAAGAGCTGAAAGATTAGTTGCATGCAATGTCATGATGTATGAAATGCATTGTATAATAATGTTCTCAATAAAATGAATAAGATTATGTTGTATGAGTTCATGTTGTCAATGTCATAACGTATGGATGTGATGTATGGGCATGTAAGTTATGCTGTTGTAATACTGTTGGATTAGGGAAAATTAATCCCTGATTGCTGTTGGGGATGTGGAGTGTAAGTCTTCATGTTTTGAAGTGCTGACGAGTTGATGAGCCTTTATTTATAGAAATAAACTCTGTTGCAAGGGAAACGCCGTGTATTTCTTGTGAAATCCTGTTGGGGAATCCTGCAAATTTTGGCAACTTCTACCGGAGAGTGATAATTGGAAGTTTTGTTCCACTGGGGATTAAGCTGCACACTGTGGGGGATTTTATGGAATAGTCTAAAGATATTATCCTATTTCTTTCTATTTTTCTGTTCCTTTTTGTTCACTTGTAAACAATAGTTACTTTCAAATGCATATGTTCAAATATAAATCATTGGACGTTTTTGTAAACAAAACACAGGAATAAAGAAAAAACAGATAGTTTTGCACTTTCAAAGGGATGTCTTTGTATTAACTTGAATAAGTATTTTTTATACAATGAGACGATCATTCTAGTAAGGGAATGTCTTCGTAAAAAAATTGATACAAAGAAAAGATAGTTATGTGCAATAATCTCATGGGGTTCCCACTCTGCTATAGCCTTCGTGTCTCTGAGCGTCTTATCCACTTGCCGCCTTGTCCAAAGTTGATTGAATTGATTAGACCCGTTGAGTTTGTTAGTCGAAGACAAAGGTTATTTGTAAGCTGATCCAATGGGACATAGTCATACGCTTTAATTCCCTAACTTTTTCCTGGACCTCCCTTTCGGGTTTTCAGTCCACCGGGATACCCTTTTTTGCCCAAGTCGCCCTTTCAGGTTTTCAACTTTCTGGGTGTATAGATTTTTTGTTTTATCCCTAATTTTTGCCCGAACCTTTTTGGTTCTCCGGGATGCCCTTGTTTTGCTTAGGTGTGTCAACCTAGCGGGTCTCTTATGCGTAGTATCTTTTGACTATGTCTTTGTTCACAGGGTGTGGAAGGTTGTCGCCATCCATAGTGGTTAAGATCATTGCTCCACCAGAGAATATGCTTTTGATCACAAATGGTCCTTCGTATGTAGGAGTCCATTTTCCCCTGGGATTACCTTGCGGCAGTATGATGCGCTTGATCACCAAATCCCCTACTTGATATACTTGGCACCTGACCTTTTTGTTGAAAGCCTTGATCATCCGATTTTGATACATTTGACCATGACAGACAGTAGTAAGCCTTTTCTCCTCAATTAAGTTCAGTTGATCATGTCGAGTTTGGATCCAATCGTCTTCGTTTAACCCTACATCCTTCATGATTCTCAGAGAAGGGATCTGGACCTCAATAGGCAAGACAACCTCCATGTCGTATACCAGAGAGTAAGGTGTCTCTCCGGTTGATGTGCGCGTCGTGGTACGATAACCGTGGAGAGCGAATGGTAGCATCTATGCTAGTCCTTGTAGGTTACTGTCATTTTAGGTAAGATCTTTTTGATGTTCTTATTTGAGGCTTCGACAACACCATTCATCTTTGGCCGATAAGGAGAAGAATTATGGTGATGGATCTTGAATTGCGCACATAGCGCGATGATGATAGTATTATTGAGATTCGTACCATTGTTTATGATGATCCTCTCCGAGATACCGTACTGACATATGAGATTCTATTTGATGAAATGGGCAACAACATTCTTGGTAACGGAAGCGAAAGAAGCCGCCTCAACCCACTTTGTGAAATAGTCAATGGCCACCAAGATGAAGCGGTGTCCATTAGAGGATGTGGGCTTAATTTATCCAATCATATCAATGCCCCACATTGCGAATGGCCAGGGAGCAGTCAGGATATTCAGAGGAACTGGAGGTACATGCACTTTGTCAGCATAGATATGACACTTATGACAAGTTCGAGAGTGTTGATAGCAATCTGCTTCCATGGTAGACCAGTAATAACCTGCCCGTAGGATCTTCTTTGCCATCGTATGCCCACTGGAATGGGTGCCAAAAGTGCCTTCATGTAGATCAGCCATGACCTTTTCTGCCTCAACCTTGTCTATGCAACGAAGCAATACAGAGTCATGGCTACGTTTGTAGAGGATGACATTACTAAGGAAGAACTTAGCAGAGAATCTCCTTAAGTACTTCTTATCATTGACTGAAGCTCCTTCCAGATACTCTTGAGCCTCGAGATACCTCTTGACTTCGTGGAACCAAGGCCGGTCCCCTACTTCCTCAGTATTGATCTCGTGACAGTGAGCTGGTTCATCCACTCGTTCAATGGTGATCTGGGGAGCCTCGTTATCCCATTTGAGTTTAAACATGGATGACATTGTGGCTAGCGCGTCTGCTAGCTGATTTTCTTCTCGCGGGAAATGCTTGAAGGTAATCTTCTAAAAATGTGGGATTAATGTCAACACATGTTCTTTGTAGCGGATGAGGTTAGGGTGCTTCGTGTCCCATTCTCATTTGATCTGGATGATGACCAAGGTTGAATCTCCGAATATGCTTAAGGACTTGATCCCCAAATCTATGGCAACTTTGAGACCAAAAATGCACGATTCGTATTCCGCCATGTTATTTGTACAGTTGAAGCAGAGTCTTGCAGTTAAGGGAGTGTGACATCCTTCAGGGGATATAAGTACAACACCAATTACATTGTCGAGTGTGTTGGATGCCCCATCAAAGACCATGGTCCATCGGGATCCTTGTTCAGGTCCGTCATGTGGTCTGAGTTCTTCACAGTTGTTTGCCATCATGATGTCTTCATCTGGGAATTCGAACTTTATGGAATGGTAGTCATCCACAGCTTGATGAGCCAGGTGATCGGCTAGTACAATTCCGTTTATTACTTTTTTGGTAGTATACTGAATGTCATACTCCGTCAGGATCATCTGCCATCTTGCTATTCTCCCAGAGAGGGCAGGCTTCTCGAATATTTATTTTATTGGATCCATCTTGGATATCAATAAGGTGGTATGGGTCAGCATATATTGTCTTAGCCGACGAGTAGCCCATGCTAGAGCGCATCAAGTTTTCTCGAGCAGTGAATATCTTGTTTCACAGTCGGTAAACTTTTTGCTCAGGTAATAAATAGCATTCTCTTTTCGGCCAGACTCGTCATGCTGCCCCAACACACACCCCATTGAATTTTCCAAAATAGTTAGATACATGATCAAGGGTCTTTTCTCGACTGGTGGCATCAAAACAGGAGTCTATTGTAGGCACTCTTTGATCTTGTCGAAGGAAGTTTGGCACTCATCGTTCCATTTGATTACTTGATCTTTCTTCAGTAATTTAAAGATTGGTTCACAAGTAGCTGTCAGGTGAGAAATGAATCTGGAAATGTAGTTTAAACGTCCCAGGACTCCTTTGACTTCCTTCTCGGTACGAGGAGCAGGAATTTCTTGTATCGCTTTCACTTTGGCAGGGTCCACTTCGATACCTTTACCGCTGACGATAAAGCCTAGGAGTTTACCGGACCTCACCCCAAATATGCATTTATTCGGGTTCAACCTCAACTTGTATTTCTTTAGTCTCTCAAAGAGTTTCTGTAAATGGTCAAGATGTTCCTCTTCAGTTTGAGATCTGGCTATCATGTCATCCACATAGACCTCTATTTTGTGATGTATCATGTCGTGAAATAGAGCTACCATGGCACGCTGATAGGTTGCCCCAGCGTTCTTCAACCTGAATGGCATAACCTTGTAATATAATGTGCCCCATTGTGTGGCAAAGGTTGTTTTCTCCATGTCCTCAGGTGCCATTTTGATTTGGTTGTAGCCTGAGAAACCGTCCATGAAGGAAAACACCTTATGTTGTGTTGTTTTGTCAACCAAAATATTAATGTGGGGAAGTGGGAAATCATCCTTAGGGATTGCCCTATTCAAATCTCTATAGTCCATTCACATTCGCACTTTGCCGTCCTTTTTAGGCACGGGAACAACATTAGCGACCCATTGCGGATAAGAGGTGACATCTAAGAATCCGGCGTTGAATTGTTTCATGACTTCCACTTTGATTTTCTCTGACATGTCTTGTCGCATGCGATAAACTTTCTACTTTACTGGAGGGCAGTCTTCTTTTGTTGGTAGACGATAGACCATGATATCAGCATCCAATCCTGACATGTCTTAAAACGAACAGGCAAAGATCTCGACATAATCATGTAGCAATTGAGTCAGACGCTTCTTGACGACGGGTTCCAGATTGGCACCAACCTTGACCTCATTCTTGTCCTCTTCGGTACCTAGGTTAACTGTGTCCACTGGTTCTTCGTGGGGCTGTATGGTCCTCTCTTCTTGTTGTAGTAACCTGGCAAGTTCCCCTGGTACTTCACAATCTTCCTCACCTTCGTCTTCAGCTTGGTAGATTAGACTTTCAGAGTCATAGAAAGCCATATCAGAATCATTACCCATGGGATCCCGAATGGATGTAGATCTAGATTTTGAATGTGAGTGTAAGAGTATAGATATCTTTGAAAGCAATGAAAATGTAAAAAGAAAAACAAATAGCACAAATTTTGTATGCAAAAACGTCGATGATTCATTAATGACATATGAAAATGAGGTAACAACCCTTATAAATGGACCGTTGTGCCTCGGGTAAGACATAAGGTTTTAAAAGTCTGAATTGTTTAATTATTACAGGTCCGAAAATTTTTTAAGACAATTACTGTTGGATAAAAGTAATTGGGACAAAATGTTTAGCTTCCCAGTTGCTGAGTCCTCCATTGACAGTTAGGAAAATCCATTCCTCTAGGTCGTAGCTGTCCTCATCATCCTCCACTGCGTTGACTTTGTGGTTGCTGATCTTCAAAGGTGGTCCCCCGGCACGAGCACGATGTACAGCTTTTTGGGCTTCTGAAGTGAAACCCAAACTAAATTTGTCAGACTTGTATGGGATATCCGGGAGTTGGCCACAAATAGTACACCCACCTTCTTCAATCACGGCCCTAGAATCCTTCAGAGAAGACATCTTTAGCAGAGGTCTTGTAATCTTCGAGACTTGGAAACAGTCTTGGTTACTGCCACGGTTTGTGGGACTTCCTCGAAGTGCTGAAATGGAGTTTCAATGAATTCACCATCCAATTCCATGCATCTGAAGGATTTCAAGTGGCTGACCATATATTCTCTTCTCCATGGACAATAATGATTTTCCCCTCGGTCGGATATTTCAGCATTTGATGTAATGTAAAGGTAACGACACCAATGTTGTGAATCCATGGTCGGCCCAACAAGCAGGAATAGGAAGGGCGAATGTCCATCACGTAAAAAGTTGAATCAAAGGTTTGGGTTCCAACTTTTATGGGGATGTCTACCTCCCCATGCACCATTCTCTTTGAACCTTCGAAGGCCATTACCACTATATTGCTGGGTTTTAAGGTTAATCCTTCACAGTCAAGTCTATCAAGAGCCTTCTTAGGCAGCACATCCAAAGATGAACCAGTATCAACCAAGACATGGGCCAAAGTTGTGCCCCTACATTCGACAGAGACATGTAATGCCTCGTTGTGCTTCCTCCCTCTAGGTGTCAAGTCAGCATCAGAAAATCCTAAACTATTGTCAGCGGTTAAACTGGCCATGTAGTCTTGGAAATGAGATAGAGTTATGGAGGTTGATGAAGATAGAGTTACAGTTATGAAACAGGGTCAGGGATGGTTTGTATTTGATGTAAGGAAGCTTTAGGAATGAATTTTAGGGAAAACGCACGAGGGAAATGAGAGATACAAGTTTAAGGTCAGAACTGTGTATCAATGGAGTTTTTTGTGCAATTTCTGGCTACAGGGAGTTTGGGAGTGTTTCAGGGTGCTTCAGCTCATGTCCTAGCTCATAAATAGTGACTCTATTTATAAGCAACAAGTTTGGAGACTTGTTGATGATCAGAATTCAAAATCACAAGTTTATGCATAACATGTGATTTTTGAGAAATTCAAGTTTCAAAGCCTTGTGTACTTGCTAAGATAAAGTGGTTATGCTTTAAACATACTTTTTTTTGACTTTGTGGATAGAGTGTGATCAGAGGGAACAAGTTACAGGCTCAAGAATGGACTTTATGCAAAAAGCTTGCTTTACAAGAATGGCAATGTTAACTTTGTACTATTAATGGAAATGCAACTTGGATAATAGCTCAATTGCTTGGATAAAAGCTCTAACAGCTGTGTAAACATTTAATTATGGAGTGAAAAACAAGTTTGAGGTCTGCAAAGCAAAGATTATGCAGCCTAGTATGGATTTGGTTCATGTGTTCATAAAAAATGACTTGTAATTCAAGTTTGAAAACCCTAACTTCCTCTCTTCGATTCTCCATGCTCAAGAATGATCTCAAGGAGTTCTTGGACATTTTAGATAGCTTGTAATGTGCTCTACAACCCCTGTTTGAATAAATTTTTAAAATTCCCCTTGGAACTATATGAAAAAGTGCCATGAAGTTAGGTCAAAATCCTGCCTAAACTAGGGCAAAATTTCACTAAGTGTTTAGTTTCAAGACTATGACTTCGTGAATTAATAACTTGAGATCCAATTACTTTTAGAAGAAGTTGTGTAAATAAATGTTGTATATCTCATGGATATCTACAACTTTCATTTTGAAAGTTTCTTCTGAATCATCTTGCATCATGGTGAAAAATATGCTCAAAGTTGTGAAAAAACATGAAGTTTTCAACACTTAGAAAAATTTCGAAGTTTGAAAACTTTGACTTTTCAAAATTAAATCTTGACTTTTTGATTTCTTGATGAATAATTTTCATATTTTGACATGTTTTGGTGAATTGTGTTCTTTGACATTTGATTTTGACCAAAAAGTCAAAGTTTGACTTTTCAGTGTACAGTTAACTTTTGATCAGTTGACTGTAAATCAACTATCAATCCAATTGATCTTGAGCAATATTTTGAGTCATTCGATTAGGTAAAAATGATGCAATTGAACTATTGAGATCATTCCTCAAACCAAATAAACATTTTCTAGGTCAAAAATCATAAATTTCCCTTTCTCAGTCAAAACCCTAATTTTGACCATTTTGCCCTTTTGATGATTTGATCAAATTTCTTGAGGAATTATGGTCCAAACTTGATCAAATTATACACATGAGTTTATAATGTTGATATGGATAAAAATTATGAAGTTGGACTGTAAATTGGCCATATTTGACTTTTCCCCCAATACAATTGATTTTTAGGTCAACTGCTCAATTGACTGAGCAAAAATGTGATTCAAGGCTTGAAACTTGACATAAGTAATCTAGGGGGTCCATAATGGTCCATGAAATTCATATGAATCATTGAAAGTTTAATTATCCTTGTGCAATCTCAAACCCTAATTTCAGTCATCAGTGTTTAAGGATGTGTCTTGAGTTGATCAACCCTAGTGCAGTCTTGAACCAAGAGAGATCTTTGTGAGAAAATATTTGATAAGTGAGAGGGAAAATTTTGGGGTACAACAGATGTCATGATGTTATGTACGAACAAGTAAAAACAATTTGTTATGTACAAATAATCATATACAAACAAAGCAAACCAATCCTTAGGTTTAGGCTTGCATGGAGTTTATAGGTAAGTACCCTCTTGAAGTTTAGTCGGTTCAACCTATCCTAGAAAATAATCGGGTTATAGGGGATCTCAATATCATTGGTCTTTATTCATTGGGCATTGTCTCAGCATAATCAATCTTTTCTTGCGGCCGATATATCCCAAAAGTCCAATCTCAATGAGTGTAGTATCGAGTATCAACCAATCTTCAGCTTTACACCAAAGTCGACTATCTCACTACTTCTTAATGGCCAAGTTGTTCAATTAAGGTTCTACGGTTAGTTAGTGCTTCATGACACCGCTCAGCGGCCCCGTATTCTCCTTGATTCAACACAAGGGATACTGGTACCAACAAATGCGTCACACTAACGTAGCCATTGCTTTAACCATATCGGTTTGCGCTGTACAGTTTCCACAATCTATTGCTACTTACCTAAATTTGTTCCCTGATCCGGGTAGAGGATCCATACAAACCCAAACGAGGACCCATAAATGTAAAGCAAAAAAGTCATACAATGAAAGCAATTTAATGCGATCTAACTCTAAGGTAACCTCACTTTTAAGTATATCCCGAGCAGAGTCGCCAGTTCTGTAATACGGTGGGAGAACTGACTTGGGTGTTTTGCATATTATCGCAATGTTGTGCATAACAAGAGTCACCACCGACTTTTCTTTTATCCAATAAGGAAAGGGTGAAAAGAACAGGAAAGACCTTTGAGATGTTTTCTTAAGTTCGAGGGGTAGATTATGAAAAGGGAAGGTGTTAGCACCCTTTTCATCCATAGTTATCTATGGGGTCTTAGTTACTTGCTAGATCACTTTTGAAATTGCTTTGTTTGAAATGTGTTTGTGGTGGGTTTGAAAATATTTTGAAAATGCCTTTGTTTCGGCAAACTTTGTAATGATTCTTGTCTCTATAATAATTTATACAAAGTGTTGGTTTTGAAAATAGTTAAAAGAGATATTTGTTATTGAAGATGTTTTTGAAAGTATAAGTGTGGAAATTATTTTAGTTTGTGAGCAAGAAACTATGAGCGTCCTACCTACTCAAAAGGTCTTTGTTTTTTCCTCCTCCTTTAGATGTTGCTATCTTACCACTGATTGGTAAGAAGCCCCATCATTAGATGTGAAGGGACAGGCGTGGGTCATCATATAGTCATGAATGGCAATATTGTGAGATATCTTAGAATTTCTCTTAATGGACTAAGATCATTTGTAAGTCAACATTTGAAGCATCATCGAGGGACTATGATCTTGTATTTTTGATTGTTTTTTGCTAAGATACCTCACATGTGCAACATGACCATTTTTAAGGCAACAAAGTGTAGTTAAACCCTAGAGGTGCAAATTGTGAAAGTGTATTGTATTTCATGCTTGGTTAAATCTTGAATTAGGGTTTTCTACTTGTTGATTTTAAATCTTTCCATACACACCCTAATTACTAACATTTTATATGAAAAGCGGTAAATTGCGGAAAATAAATGTCCTACGCTATTACATAATTTGGGGATGGGGTATACAAATTTACAAATGGGGGTTGAAAAGCAATAAAAGTCCTAATTATTACAACCATATTGAATAGAAATGAAAGAAAATATATAGAAAATATAAAAAAAAACAAAAAACAGCGTAAAAGAGAGAAAAAACAAATCTTTCGATTCGTGCAGTATGTTCGAAGCATGCACCCTTCAATTCACAGAGAAAAAATAAATCTTTCAATTCATGCAGTATGTTCGAAGCATGTACCCTTCGATTCACACACCCTTTTTTCTTCCTTCAGTTTGGGCCTGTAAAGCAGTATGTGTCGAAGCCTAAGGCTTTATGTCAAACCATGCTGTTATTTTTTCACTCCAACATTGTTTTATGGTCTGTACAGGTTAGTTCTTAACATATAATTGACAAGAAAGGGAGACAAACGAAACGTTAGTTTCGAAGGCAATGGTTATTACATGTTATCTTCGAAGAAGAATCATCAATGATGCTTGAAATCAAGGGTTTAAAGTCAAGAAGACTTAACTTGAAGCTGGAATTTGTGATTCGAACTTGAGTTGTTGCTTTGAATGTTCTTGAGACCGAAAAGAAAACAGAGGTGTTGTTTTTTGGTTCTGGGTTCGAAATAAAAGAACAGAGGTGTTGTGTTTTTTTGGTTCTGGGTTCAAGAGAGTTTTAAGGCTTCAGCCTTTGTGTTCTTTCCTCTCTTTTTTTTTCACTTCTCCTTTTTCCTTGTCCAAAAGCCCCCCTTTATATGTTGTGAAACAACTTATTTATAGAAGAGTCTTGCTGGGGTTTTGGGGGGGGGGAATAAAATTTGAACAGTTTGGGTATTCTCTTTTCATAGCTTTCGAGGTGCAGCTCTTAAATGCTAGTTTGGTGCAAATATGGGACTGGTTTAAGAGCATCATAGAAAGATTGTTTTGCAGCAGTTTTGGAGTGTTGTGGTATCTTGGTGCAGGGTTGTTTCATAGCAGTATAACATACTAGTTTTGACATGGTTTTAGGCTGTTATGTGGACAATACATCAAACTTAGGCTTGGCCGCATATAGGACTTTATTCAGCAGCCTTCGACCAAACTCATCAAAAGACAAGACAATATTTGTTTCCACCAATTGTGTGTTCTTCGAATGGACCAACAATTGTATTTTCTTCGAATCCATCAATTGTATGTTCTTAGAATGGACCACCAACTGGATATTCTTCGAATCCACCAATTATATGTTCTTCGAATCCACCAATTGTATGTTCTTTGAATGGACCACCAATTGTATGTTCTTCGAATCCACCAAATGTATGTTCTTCGAATGGACCACCAAATGTATGTTCTTCGAATCCACCAAATGTATGTTCTTCGAATCCACTAATTGTATGTTCTTTGAATGGACCAATTGTATGTTCTTCGAATGGACAACCAATTGTATGTTCTTCAAATGGACCACCAATTGTATGTTTTTCAAATCCACCAAATGTATGTTCTTCAAATGGACCACCAAATGTATGTTCTTCGAATCCACCAAAAGTATGTTCTTCGAATGGGCCACCAAATGTATGTTCTTCGAATCCACCAATTATATGTTCTTCAAGTGGACAACATTCATTTGAATGTACCACTCGAAGCTTGTGGATCGAAGCAAGCTTGTTCTTCTTCGATTTGTCAAAATCTGCCAACCACTCCTTTCAATCAGTCATGTGGTTTGAACAGCTTGAACTAGATTTTGAATTTGACATAGTTATCTGCACACCTTTTTTTATCTGCTTTGCCCTTTCGACATTTTTCTCTTCGACCTGATGCTTGAAAGTCCAATATGATCCATGGAAACTATATGGGGCATTAAAATTCCAATTGTACTTGTGAAAACCTTAACTTTTGAAAATCCTTGTGAGAAATCTCTTGAGAAAAGAGAGGTAACATTTTTGGGTACAATAATCCTCATCAGGGAAATCATATTTAACAGACTGATAATCATCTACCGGTTGGTGACCAAGTTAATCCGCCAGCACACTGCTTTTTATAGCCTTCTGAGTACGATATTCAATATCATATTCAGACAACAACATCTGCCAACAGGCAATTCTTCCAGTAAGAGTAGGCTTTTAAAAATATACTTAATTGGATCCATTTTGGAAATCAACCAAGTAGTATGATTCAACATATATTGTCGCAACCGCTTTGCCGCAAAGGCAAAAGCACAACATGTATTTTCCAGCATAGAATACCGTGACTCACAATCAGTAAACTTCTTGTTGAGATAATAAATGGCATATTCCTTCTTTCATGTTTCATCTTGTTGTCCCAAAATATAGCCCATAGAATTATCTAACACTGTCAGATACATGATCAATGGTCTTCCTTTAATGGGAGGGAGAAATATATGAGGTTCAAGCAGATTCTCTTTAATACTTTCAAATTCCCTTTTGCAATCATCTGTCCACACACAACCCTGATCTTTCTTTAACAACTTCAAGATTGGTTCACACGTTGAAGTCATATGGGAGATAAATCTAGAAATGTAATTCAGACGCCCAAGGAAGCCTCTAACTTGCTTTTCGGTTCTTGGCGCTGGCATTCCTTAAATTGATTTGACTTTAACAGGATCAACTTCAATTCCTTTTTGGCTGACAATGAAACATAATAACTTCCCTGATCAGACACCGAAGGTGAATTTGTTTGGATTCAAGTAGAGACGATACTTCCTCAAATGCTGAAACAATTTCAACAAATCTTCTACATGCCCTTCTTCAGTCTGGGATTTGGCAATCATATCATCAACATATACCTCAAGTTCCTTATGCATCAGATCATAGAATAGGGTTGTGATAGCCCTCTGGTACGTTGCACCAGCGTTCTTCAACCCGAAGGGCATCACTCTGTAACAGAATGTTCCCCAGGGTGTGATAAACATTGTTTTTTTCATGTCCTTAGGAGCCATTCTTATTTGATTATATCCAGAAAATCCGTCCATGAACGAGAATACTTTGAATTTTTTTGTACTATCAACCAACATATCAATATGTGGTAATGGAAAATCATCTTTTGGACTAGTTTAAATCTATATAATCAACGCACATGTGAAATTTTCCATATTTCTTTGGTACAGGGACAATATTGGCAATCCATTGAGGGTACAATGATTTCACAAGAAAACCGGCATTAATCTATTTTAAAACTTCTTCTTTAATTTTCACAGCCATATCAAGGTGAGTTCTTCACAATTTCTGCTTGACTGGCGGGCACTTTGGCTTCAATGGAAAATGATGCTCCACAATATCAGTATCTAGACCAGGCATGTCTTGGTAAGACCAAGCAAAGTTGTCCACATACTCTTTCAACAATTCAGTCAACCTTCTCTTCACATCGGGGTGCAGTAATGCTCCAATCTTGACCTCCTTTGGATCTTCCTTTGAACCCAAATTGATGGTCTCCAATGGCTCTTTATACAACTGAATGGCACTTTCCTCACGCTCAAGCAACCGTGAAACCTCTTCTAGAATCTCAACATATTCTTCTTCTTCGGCCCCATACACAGGATATTCAAAGTTGGGAAAGGGTGCAGGATCATTGTATTCAACGAGTTTATTAATTAATCTGCACATATGATTTATGATTGCTTTTAGAAACTGATACATATATCAAGTGATTATGCAGATTTATTTACAATCATTATTTATTTCAAAAGGCTTTTTCCTGATTACTATTTTCCAAGAAAAAGCACAAAATAAAAATACAATTTGGGAATCAAAGACAACTTTTATTTATGATTTTAATGAGCAAAGCAAACAGATAAGCTTCTACAATATTAACTTTCACCTTGGGCAGAGTGAAAGCTTTTTGCAAAGATAAACAAAAACAAATTACTTTGAGACATGGATGCAAGTGGGAACATCAATAGTGACCCAGTTCTGGACTCTGACTCCAGGCGTCACATAAATCAGCATCTCCTGCTCTTCTTCATCCTCCACAGTAGCATTGATCCTGGAAACAGTTGGATAAAGGAAACCTCCACTGTGGAAAATATACTGATACTTACCCAAAGCAGTCTTTGACTTCAGGGTCTCAAATTTGCCATTCTTCACTAAGAATCCTAAACCAGCCCTGTTCTTGTTCACCAGCAGATCAACAATTTCCCCCATAATTTACTAGGGCCATTGCGCACAACCTGCTGAGCATATTTAATGAAGCCATATAATTCTCACTCATGTTATCAATGTACAAAGCTTGGAATTGCATTCCAACAGCAGCTTCATTTTCTTCTACAACACTAAAAGATGATAGATGAGAAATCAACAATGATTGCTCTCCATTTATAATAACCACTTTGCCTTCATGCATAAACTTTAGCTTTTGGTGTAGAGTTGAAGTGACAACCCCTGCCTCATGTATCCATTGTTGTCCCAGTAAACAGCTGCATGCGGGCACAATATCCATGACTTAGAAATTGATCTGGAAAAGGTGTGGGCATATGTGGATAGGCAGGTCCACTTCCCGAATAACTGGCTTCCTTGATCCATCGAAAGATTTTATAATAATACCACTTGGGTGCATGGTGTTGCACCCCAAAATTTTCCCTCATAATTTCTTTTATTTGGCTTAGACTTTTGCATTCATCTGTATATATTCCATTAGGTCATTAACATACATTTGCATTCGAAAGAGCTTGAGGTTCAAAGTTCAGTGGTCGTGTAATATTAGGGTTTCGTAGTAGTTAAGGAGTCCGTACCTAATAAAGGTTGATTTCTTATTCAGGCAGTGAGCAGTGGAATTAGGATTGTGAGTCGTGGTCATTGAGAATTTCTTTCTTCATCAAACTTCAAGGGATATTATCCCTTTAATTTTATCAATGCCAGAGATTAGGGTTTACTTCCCTATACCAGGTTAAGAGAATCAGGGTTTCTCTTCATTTTGTTCGAGCTTGGTAGTGGTTCTTCAATGGAGGTTTATCAGACTAAAGTCTCACTTCAAGGCTACATTGAGCACTACTCTTCCCTTATTGAAGGTTCGTCATCATCTAAGGACTAATTGCTTTATAAGTCGACTTATTTCCAAGATGCCTAAGGGATTGAATCAAAGTTTTCTTCTTTGATGAGCGATTAAGGATTGCTTTGGGTTTTTATCAAATCCAGATATGTCTTGTTAGTTAAGCTATGGGTCAGGAGCTTATTTAGATCATTTTATCAAATAAAAGGTGGTTGTTTCAAATGCAAGATGACTAGGATTTATGGATTCAATTGTGATTAAGGTTCATTGACTAAACATGGCATGGAAGTATACTGATTTCATTTTCTTATTGAGCGTTGACTGACTTAAGGGCTCATATGTGTTATGAATTCCATTGGCAAATAATCAAGAAGCATAATTCAAAGTATCGATTTATGAATCCCTTATGGTCGATTCAAGCATGTAGATTGGAAAGCCCATTTATATGGATATGTTCTACTTGCAAAACATTCAAGCAGATCAGTATTTTAAGGTTGCAAGATTCATCCATAATGCAAAATCTCATTCAAGATTCATTCGAGGTATACCAAGGAATTTTGAAATAAAAGGACAAGAAATTTTTGGGTGCATTGATATGGCCATATTGCACAAAGTTTGTATTTGGTGATTGAGTCAAGTCTAAATATCATTATGTTTATCTTTGTTAAAGGTTTGATTTTCGACTATTCAAAAACCATTACAAAGATTCTAACGGCCATTACAAGTTCTGTCCAAATATCCATTCAAGCTTCAAAGTTCACATTTAAAGTTCATATGGATGGCATACAAAGTACAAATTGCATCATTAGAAGGAATTACACAGAACGCTTTCATTCAAAAGTCACTTCATGCGAAACTCCAAATTCTAGCAAAAGGCTTCGAGCATATCATGTATAAGGCTATAAACTCGTTGCTACTATGCTGAGCCATCAAACCAATATGTGCAGCTCATTGGCATCTGCGGTACACAAGATGCTGTAGGATATGTCCATCAAAATCTTGCACTATGCACTATGATTTCAATCCGAAAGACTATAGGAAATCTGCATAACAGATACATACATATACAAATCAACAGGTTTTCAAAAGTTGAAACAATTCCATAATAAGTGCATATTTTTAAAGATAAATTCAGTGCCTAACATATGGCAGTTGTGTTCATAAAGAGTGTTATTCAGTGTACTAATCCAACAAGTTCATCCAAAAAATTCCCTGCACATATCAGTTGACACAAACGAATGCGATAAGCTACTTATACCTAAACTAGTCTGATTTGCATACCTGCAAACATCAAATTTGTTCATTAAATTTGGATTCCCAAACCTGCATTCAACAAAAAAGAAATGACCAGTTCAATATCAATGAAAAAATAAAATCAAAAGAACTAAATAAAGAAGTTGCATTCGTTCAGCTCCGTGCCAAGACCGTTCAATGTATGTTCACGCAATAAAATTCATAAGAAGGTTTATCAGTTCATAAATCAGAGCAGAAACAAGGAATCTCTTAGCAGGTCAAGTTCTTTGAAGGATAATTAGAAGAAAGAACAGTTGCAGAATCAGCTTCTGAAATTGTAGGAACTAAAACAACTCATTCTGCAGCAACTACCGGTGAAGATTTATCAATAGCAGCTTCAGGCATATTATAAACGTCTAGTGAGAGTCGGCCTTCTGTGACTCTTAAGGAAAATACTATTTGTTCTAGACTGGTCCCTGCTTGTGTTTCAGCTGAAGGACCTGTTACTCAAGATTTTATTAGTTTGAACAAGCATAACAGTGCTAAGGTATATGAATTCTCTGAAGAGGATAAGTTGTTAAGATAGACTGCTTCAACTCTTCAGGGAAGTAAAAATGTTAGTGACGGCAGGACAGGATGTAATCAACTCAAACATGGTTCATCGATCTAGAATGAAATCAGAAAGGCAAGAAGGAAAGAAGAGAACCGTGAGAATAAAAAATAATGGAATCAGAAACAGAATTACAAACTAACAAATAGTGCCAACTCATTTCAAGGCCACATAACTAAATTTCAGTTTCAAAAAATTCTCAACTGTAACTAACTTCAATAACCACTTCTAACTTCCTAACTTCCTAACATATACCCTTCAATTCCCTAAACAGAAACCTGGGTTCAAGGGGGTAGGTTCGTTTCAATCCTAACAAACTTTCAGATATAACCGGAAAAAATTACCTGAGACAAAAGGTCTGTAATCCACAAAAAATAAGTGAAGCTCTCTCTCTTTCTTCATCATCTTCATCCTTATTCACCACCTATCCTTTATGACCATCACGTCCATTCCTCAATCTTCACAGAAGAATCGCACCAAAAATCTTCATCTCTGAATATCTCTCGTCCTTCTCCTCTCTTCACCGTTCACCACCTTCGTCATCTTTCTGAACCAACCTCGTTATTGTCATTCAAACTTCGACCCACATCATCATCACCATCTTTTACCACTGATTGATCATTACAACGCCTTCATGCCAGCATCACCACCACAATCTCACTCCACGTTCTTTAATTCTCACTCCATTCTGCAAAACGCCGCGTGGTTGTCTTCAATAACGAACAACAAGATTAATGCACAAATTCAAAAGAACTCGAATAAGGAGTAGAAGAAGAGACGAAAAAGCATAATTCGGAGCAAGGATCGGAATTGCACGCATACCTGAACAAAGAATTGGGGGTCATCTCGGTTGTTGATCATCTTCGATGGTAGAACAAGTCGCCGGAGCTACTCTGGCCGGTAAGCCTAGAATCTCTGGTTTTCTTCATCTATTTTTGCAGTTTCTGTGTACTATAATGTAGTCTGTTATTTCCTGAATACTTCCTCTAAGATTTTGCACCGAAATCATTCTCTATCATTGTACAATTTCACTATGAAACCTCTAGGTTTTTTTATTGTTTGGATGGATTTAGGGAGAACGAGGTAGAATAAACGAAAGGGAAAACGCCGCCATGAATCATTCCAGGGAAGACGAAGAAGGTCGAGATCGGCGAAGGAAGATGAATTGAGATTAAAGTTGTCGCGCCGTTGAAAGAGTGACTTAGAGAGTGAAGAAGAGACTCAGTTTTGTGAAGATTGAAAGGTCACAAAAACCCTACTCTTGAGCCAAAAGATACCAAGTCTGAAGAAGTGTAATGAAAATTCTTCTTGGACCTTATCGTTTTCAATTACTAGCCCATCATATTTCTTTTCTTTTTTTTTGTTGCTGATAACAGACTGAATAAAAATACAAAAAAACTGGATTAGATAAGGGTTTTGCTTTGGACCAGATCTTATTCCCTTTAAGCCCACGATGCGTTTTTTTGAAGCCTGGATGGATTTAAACAAAAAAAAATGCCATGGATCATGCTGCTGGGCCTAGCATCAGATTACTTCAGCATACCTTCTGCTTACAGATTGCACCCCCTTGAGTTTATTCTTTTAGTATTTTATTTTAAATAATTTTATGAATTGTTTAGATTTGCTTGAACTTTTTTTATTTTACATGAGAAAAATAATAAAGTCAAATATAAAAATTTATTATTTTTTTAGGAATTAATTCATCGTTATCCGATTATTTGAAATTTGTGATTCACCTTGGCTTGTTGAGATTTAAGTCTTATGCAGGTTTATTGTGTGATATGCGGATGTGCTTGAGATTTCGATTGTGATTTATTTTCACATCGATGATGCTTCGAAATTTATTCCGAGCATTTGATTTCTAACTCTTTTCTTTGATTGGTGAAGCTTTCTCGAAGATCGTCGGGTTTCCTTTTTTTTTATAGGCTTTGCTACAGATTGATATCTGTTTGGTATTTTCTCTTGTTTATCTCATTTCAGCACTTTACTGCTTTCTAGATATCATGAGAAGTAGGAAACAAAGTGCGTGCGCTCGAAGTCGCTGTTTAAAGACCTGTAGCAGGCATTCCGCACTTCATTTGCCATATGTGTTGTGCTTGTGTTTGTTTACTTTCTTGTTGATCAATGAGTCACTCAATTTAGAAATTGAGATCACGACTTCGCTCTCAGTGCATGCTCCCTATAGGATTTCATTGATTTCCTTTATTTTTTGTTGATCGATGAGTCACTCAATTTAGAAATTGAGATCACGACTTCGCTCTCATTGCATGTTCCCTATAGGATAGTTTTGTTAGACTTTCTTAGGGAATGGTAGCATAGATAGATTCTCTCTAGTTGTGCCCGCTTGAGCTAACTCTCTTGAGCTTATTGGCTTACCTGTTTGATTTCATCTTTGTGTACATGTTTTGAGATGATATACCCTCTGCATGTTCCCTTATGAGCTCTTGATTCGACTATAGATGATGATTCGAGATAGACATAGTTTTAGGTGATAAACCCTTGCTATGCTCCTTTAGGACTTCTTGATTCATCTACAGATGATGATTTGAGATAGACATTAGGGTTGTTATCCAAGCATGTCAACATAGGGTAGATATTTCCCTTCAAAACTCAATCTTAGGATCAATCATTATATGATAACATTAGGGATAGATTTAGACTAGTTTCCCTTATATGTTTTTCTTTCTTTTGCATCCATGCATTAAAATAAAAAACTTCCCTTTTTCTTTGAAAAAATATTAAAACATCTAACAACTTCCAAATCCTTCTTCAAGGTAAAAAATATCAACCAATGCAAACTCTTTTGCGCCTTTGGGCCTTTCTTTCAAACTTTTCAGAAAGAACATGTTAATTCACTTCTGTGCTGACGCGTAAGTCTCCAAAGGTCGAGTTGCGACAGAAGGCGAAATTAATATTGTTCTTTAAAAAATACAAACCAACAAAAACTTGTTAGCCGAACTACGGCTGCTCTGATTCCTTAAAAGGGATACGTAGGCATTGGGGTAGGGCCCGAGCGAGCACAACTTTTCATTTTCCCTACATTTTTTTTCTCTTTTATTTTACATGCATTTCCTGTACAGTTTAGATATAGATTAAACACACCCATCAGATAGACAACAAGAGTGGATACTGTAGGGTACTACTGGCATGTGGGGGTGCTAATACCTTCCCCTCGCATAACAGACTCCCTTACCTGATCTCTCGGTCGCAAGACCGTGACTTCTCCCTTCTAAGGTTTACTCGATGTTTACCTTTCCCTTCACGTGGGATAAATAATGCTCGATGGCGACTTCATTGATTTCATTATCAGTTGATTGGTCATCCGGTTGTTTCAGCTGGCGACTTCACTGGGGATAGATTGACCTATTGCTGGTCCATCCCGGAGTCGATCCTAACTCTTGTTTTCTTTTCCTTTGGTGTTTATTTTTATGCTTTATAGCTTGTTCATTTTGTACATGTTTATTTGTGCATGTGTTTGCATTGCATTTTATTGCTTTCGATATTGGTGATACTGCTATGTTGGCTATGTTTTCATGATTGTGTGGGTGTTACTATGAGGTAAAAGGCCCAATACCCAGGCCAGAGTGAACTAGGATACTAGGAATAGAGTGGAACGTGAACGGCTAGTTGACTTAGGTCTCAGTATTTTCGTCATGTCGTCCACGCTCAGATGAGGTACAAATTAGGGGCTATCATTTTCACGTAGGTGATATGGCGATAGTTTTTCAGGAGTACCCTCGATTCTGGGTTACCCGACCTTACCCTGACCTAGTTTTCACCCGTGAGAGGGGATGGACTTGATTATTACAGGTATAGATGGTTACTATGTTCTGATAGTGATTGTTGTTCTGTTGGTGGCTATGTGGGTCTCAGATTTATTTTCTGAGTTTTTGGATTCGGTATTCATGATAGTTGTCTGGTTATGTTCCGGACCTTTGATCCTGATATATTCCACTTGGACAGAGATTATACAACGATTATTCATGGTACTTGTTTCCATTGTATGCTGAAATTGGTTTCGAACCTTTGATCTTGTGATATCCAGATTATTCAGCAGATTTATACAGCAGTTATCCAGAGGATTATACAATTGTTATGCTAAACTTTTGAACTTATGTCATTGCACCTTGCATCATAGCATGCTTATTTTACACAAAAAAAGGAAATGTGAAAGATTATACGCAAAAAAAAAGTTTGAACATAGCATTGCATCCGCTCATTCACCTCATGCATCTTCATGCATCCATAGCAGGTACTCCGAAGGTACTCAGAATGGGGAATCCTTATTTAGACTCAGTATTTTATTTTCAAAGCTACAAATCTTGACTTCTCTCCGCTCCGTGATCAGATTTAAGATATGGAAAAACTTCGTGGGGAATTTCACTAGATGAAAGAACAGATGGGATTTTTGATGCTAGACATGCAGGATTTGGTCCATGGACAAGAACTCTTGAAAGAAGATAACACTCAGTTGAAGACTCAATTGAATTTGGTTATGGAAATTTTTGGGACAATGTTGAAGAAATAAGATGTTTTTATGCCCACTACGATAGGAGCTACTATTCCTCCCCATTATCTGGGGACTCTTTTAGGTCAGGGATTATCTCCTCCACAACCGTGCATTCCAGGATCCTCCCATCCGCAACAAGTTGTCACTTCCCGAGAGGACCCAAAAGGAAAAGTACGTCAGCAGAGGCCAAAACAGCCTGAATGAAAATTTGATCCTATTCCAATGTTGCATGCACAATTGCTCCTCCCCTGCTAGAATTTCATTTGGTTAAACTTCGAATCTTCACTACACATGAAAAACGCCTTCATGGCTTTGACGACAATGCTAGGTGTGAATTTCATTCTGGGGCACCTGGTCATGATACTGAAGATTGCATAGCTTTTAAGCACCAAGTCCAGGACTTGCTTGATGCGGGGACAATTATCTTCACTCCCGAAGGTCTGAGTGTGCAAATCAATCTTATGTTAACCGCTACAAAGAATAGGGTTACGCCTTCTCCTCTTCAAAGTTCTATCTCACGATCGGAGTCACGTCATCCACAACCTATAATCCCGGAATGGTGTCACCAGTAGTCGTTTGTAAGTTGTGGAAATCGGTTGGTTAATCAAAACCAGAATGTTCCTCGTGTTCACCTTGTTCAGTGTGCTACTCAGCAGCAAACCTATCAACAAAGACATACGCAACAAGGTAAGCAAAAGGATAAGAAGCCAAAGAGGGTGTTCAACATTGTTCCCATGACTTATGGCCATCTGTTCTCTCAGTTGCTCAAGCTTTCATTGGTGGAACCCAAGCCACTGAAGCCTGTCATTCCTCCTTATTCTATGGATTTCAATCCTAATGTGCGATGCGACTACCACGTTGGAGCACTAGGTCATCCCATTGAAGACTGCTTGGCTTTCAAAGAAAATGTGCAAGACCTACTTGATGCAAAGGCTATCAATTTCGGGTCAGTCAGTTAAATTTGAGGTATCCTTTGACTCAGTAAATGTCAAGATTTCCAGATCATCATCTGAAGCAACAAGTCCATACGGAGACTAGTCTCCTCAACGTAGAAATTTCTAGTTTCATTTTCAATTCTCATTTGTAATCTTTCTTGCTTTGGTTCAGTACTTTCTTGTATGCAAAACTTGTTGATTCTTGAATATTAATCATAATGCATCAAACATGTTTGTCTTGAATTAATCCATTCGTATTCACTCATTAATGTTTTTATTTGACTTTTTGATACTTAACTCTTGTTAAATAAAGCAAAAGAACCTCTGGAGGGAGGATGATGAGTAATATACCAAAAATTTCGAACGGCTTGCTTTTGAATAAAAACCTTGCTGACGATGTACATGCCTTGTTTCAATTCCTAAACACCGGAGATATAAGGGAGATGGACCCTCGTTAACCCCTTTGAGCCTTGAAGTACATGTTTCTTTTATTTTCAGAAAAAAACCTCACATTTAACCTGGGGTAGGGTAGATTTCAGTTGATTCGATCAAGCGCTCAGAACTCATCAGGAGTGCGCACCTAAGGATACAATAATGGTTATCCATCAAAAGGCTAAGGAAGGTAAAAACTGCAATGGTTAACTCTCATATATCAACAGTGCGCATCAAAGAGAATGATACCACAATGGTTATCTCTCGCACATCAAGAGGTCAAAAGATTACGATACAACAGTAGTCATCCCTCGTCCACCAAAGACTCAGGCAGTCATAATTACCTCCAACAAGTCGAAAATGACTCAAAGTGACACGATTGGTTTAGATAAAAAGAAATGATGAAAGAAAGATACAAAAATCCTTGCTAATTTGAAACAAGTCACTTAGGAAAAAGTCAAGGCTTCCCGCTGGACTTCAAAGTCAAAATTCAAAAGGATTTGTCCAGGCGGAATTTAGGGAAAGCGAAAAAGCGCGAAAAGTGAAAGGGGATTACCAAATAAAAATCCTCATCAAGGAACTAAGTTGTGTGATGAAACACCAAAATTGAAAGAGGTGAGTGACTACTATGTCCAAAAAAAAACCTCGTTTGATTCCTCAATCATTATAAACTCTTTTGAGAGATGAGTGATCACATCGAGTTAACTGAATTTAGGACTAGAGAACATCATGAAGGGGGTAGGCACCAAATAATTTTGAGCCTTAAATCTTTTTTTTCTAAAACCATGAACCAGACCACGCCACAACCCTTAAAAGTCCTAACTGAAGCATGGGTTAAATTAAAATGCAATACTGTAACGAGAGTACGGTAATCTGACTCTTATGAGGTTTGCTAATTCTTTTGAGTTGGTATCACACCATCTTTTTAATTCTTTTCGCACAAATTTTTTTTTTTATGTTTAATATTTTCAATATAAGTTTTTAAACTTCAAGACAAGCATGAGCTTTGCATTACAATAACCATTATTAGAATAAACATTATTTGCATATGAACAAGTGCTTAAACATCCAGTAATCTTGCATAATGAGCATCAGATGAAAGTTTGATTATCTCAATGGACGAATTGCTTCAGGATACTGTTGAAAGGTAAGTCATTTTTTAGAATGATCTTAATCTGGGGCAGACCTTGTATTAACTGTGGAGCAAGAGAATACCATGTAGAGAAATGATCTGAAGTAGATTGAAAATGTTGATTGTCCAGAGTCTCTGTCAAGCAATGGTGTACTACTTTCAGTTGATCTTAAGGGGTCGATCTCTTCAAGTATCTAATTAGAGATTGAAGCAGTTCATGTTGAAAAGTATGGTTGCGAAGTAGCCTACTTTAAAGATGTAAGTCATCCACCCAAAGGTTGTGTTGTCTTCAAAACTCTGCGAGCTTCGTCTTTCTCCTTAAGCATGAGATAAAGGAAAAGGTTCGTCAAGACTCTGTTGAGCAGGGACAAGCATGTTAAATACTCTGTTGAGTAAGTGTTCAGCCAATCTGAGGCATTCAAGTCAGGATGCGATCCCTCAAAGTACAATCAAACTGGGGCAGTTATGTCAAGATTTGACAAATCTCTCTGAGAATTCGTTGATTAGAGGAAAATATTTTCAGAACCTATAAATGTAGGGGAATTCACTCAAGCATGGTTAAAACCGCTTCCAACTCTAGTCAGTCAGGGGCAGTGTTCTGAAGTTCATAACACTAGGGCAGCTTATCTTGCTGGTGCAGATATCAGAAGGTCCTCTCAGGGCAGTTTTCATCAAAGGCCCTATATACCGGGGCAAGAAATAATGCAGGGGCATTTTCTCCTCTTCAAGGGTTGATCAGATCAACTCCATACAAAGGCTAAATGACTCGTGAGTTTGAAAATCATGTCTGGAAGTCGGGATTGTCATCCTTAGCTCATTAGATATTTAGGTCCATTTATTGATGTTCCTTTATCAAAAGTCAGGATCATTATCTCCAGTCGAAGTTACATTGTTATCCTCAGGAGGATACGAGCAGTAACGCAAAGATCATTTGAGGTTGTTCACCCGTTTAAGACGTGATGGAAGTGTCGTTTCCTAGGAGGATGCCTCACCCCAGTAAAATATCTGCTGCTACTTAACAAAGGTCTGTCTGCCAAGGGGTTTCTCTTCAGAGATCTTTATTCCCCAGTAAAGCATCCTTAGTTCTCTGCGGGAGGAGAATGAATTTTATCCCCCGAAATTTAGAAGTTGTTTGAAGTCAAGATGATTTCTTTTCAGTGGACTGCAATTTATTTTTGTAGCTGCTTCTCCAAAGTCCATTTGCCAGTGGCATTCCTCCTCGGAGTTGACATGATGAAGTAGTAATCTTGCATCGCATTTTTTTACCCATTGATTGGTAGTTCAAATTGTTTATTCATCAGTGAAGTTTTTCATTCCACGCATGGGGCATATTTCCATGATTTTCTGTTTTAAAAGTATTGTTAGTCTTTTATGACAAGAAGCATACCAGCAAGTGAATTGAGAAAGGTCTGCATGTGACCAACGTGAGGATTTCTGTGGAATGGGATTCAATTTCCCCAGTGAATGCTAACTTCTTCTCAAGACAGAATCCTGTATCCCCAGTAAAGGCCTACTCTCGCCTAAACAAAATTCCTTATCTCCATTGAAAGTATACCCCTGCTTAATCCCCACTGAAGTCAACACTCTTGATAAGAGTTTGTTTAAGAGTGTGTCCCTTCCAGAGGGCTGATCTCCAAAGAAATGTATTTCAACCCGATTCTGTACAATCTTCTTCTTCAGTGCGGTCTACTCTTTTCAAAGAATCTGGGAAGGATTGCTTCTTTGGACTGGATACCTTTGTTATATCCTCTTGAAGTCGATACCTTGCATCTTTGTGGTCGGCATTTTTCTCCCTAGTGAGGTTGTTGTTCATCGTCTCAATGAAGTTTATATCTTTTCTCCCTAGGGAAGTTTGTCCAAGCCATGTTTTCTTAAAGAGATGTTTGATTAACATGTTTGTTATGCCCAGTGGAGCGGGTCTTTTATTTTTCTGGGGCAGTGTACATGGACGAATGTCGTTTAGAATCCTTTCATCTCCAGTGATGGAGTATTGCTGAAATATTCCCTTGGTGGAGTTCCGAACCTCAAGCTTATCGTTTAAAGGAGTCCTTTTCTTCTTCAACTGAAGATTGTTACCCTCGATGGTAGTATTCCTCGTGTGGCCTAGGTAGAATTCTTCTATTTAAAAATTTATATGATTCCTCAGTTGAAGTCACTTTTATTGAGGACTTACATCAGAAGGCCCCAGTTCCCGGCAAAGTTCTCTTTATCATTGGAAAGAAACATTGGATCTTTTCCCCGAGAGATTCAGAGTTGGATCGGAGTTCAAAACTTCCTTTAAACTGGAATTTATTTTTGCAGTATTCTCCCCAAAAAAGGTGTACTTTCGCCCGAGTATCAATCTTTCTCAGTGCAGCCTGTTTCTTTCCAGTTTTTCTCGGAAGAATCATTTTATTCACCAATAAGAGATTTTTGGTATACTTCCCTTGAAGTTGACATTCTACAACTTCCTCAATGAGGTTTGCACTCATCTTCCCCATGAAGTATGTATTCTCCTACTCAGTGAGGGATGCACTCCATTAAAGATTCTCTATGGGAAGCAAAATTCATGAATAATGCTAGGATAGATATCTTTGAAGGAGTCTGCAATAGCTAATCTACAATTATGTAGTCGCTCATTTTGATAATCTTCAAAATATCATCCATAACTTTCTCCAGGGTAGCACCACTAGACTCCCTTACAGCTTTCTTATTCTCAGCACTTTCCATAACTTTCTTACCAGCATTATCATTTCTTCGAACAACCAGTGCAAATACACGACCACTGTAGGTCACCCTACCAGTCTCATCAATATTCTTGATGCTAGACAATAACTGGATGGGAACTTCCACACCATCCTTTAAAATTGTAGCATTGTACTTGTACGGTACAACTTTGTCTGATTTATAAGGAACAGGCTCTGGCAAGCAAATCACCACTAGGGCAATAACTGACTTGCTACAGTATTCAATCTCAATAGGGGCAGAACCATTAAAACAAGGCACAACTACGTTCACACCTTCTTTAGAAAATTTGGGTATCAAAGAATCACCACTGGAGAACATATCCTCATATGAGGAAAATAATTCATCCGCCGAAGCATATTCATCATCTGGTTCATCCTCAGTCAAGCAAACCTCAATCTTGTTAACCTCATGGTAATCATCTCTTTGGCTTGAAACTTTGATAGTTCAATTATCCAATAATAACTGAATACCTCTTCTTACAATGGAACATCCTTGGGAATCCCTACAACAAACCCGACAAGATCTATAGTGGTGCTCTACCTGACCAGCCATGTGGTAAAAGGTAGCGTGCAATTGCACAAGATCATCATTCATATGGTCCACATCAAAGATCGGTAACTCTCTAGGACATCCAAAAAACATGTTCACTTCCTCCTCATATTCTTACCTAGGTCTGATTATATGGATGAGGCCCTCATCCATCATCTGCTGCAAATCAGCCTTTATCTTATTGCAACCTTGTATATCAGTACTACAGATACCACAACCAGAATGGTCATGAGTATAGTAACTAAGCTCAAAAAGGTCTGCATGCATCTTTACCAAGTCTCCTCTGACCAAGTTAATATCATAAATGCGGAAGTCCACTGGACAACCAACAACCATGTTAACAACATTCGTTCCTCCATGCTTTGGCTGAGGATTATGTTTGACGTTAAGACTACCATCTTTGAAGGACAAAAGGCCAAATGTCACCATTTTGTGTACCTCAGACTTCAGAGGATAAAAGTTTTCCATATTATGTCCTGGTGCACCCTAATGGAAAGCACACGTCTGGTCTTCCTTGTAGTACCAAGGCAATGGTGATGGTATAGCCGGGGGTGGCCTAGTCTGGACCAACTGTTTCTGGATCAATGTTGGGAGTAACTCTGCATAACTCATGGGGATATAGTTAAAAGTCTCTCTCCTATGATTCTGCCCTTGATTTCCTTGAGGGGATAATCTTTGGTAATCGACTGTGGTTGGAGCCGTATTAACAACTTGAGTTACCGAAGTAACTTGTTAGTGAGGCTGATGATTTCTTCTAGGATGATTAACCCTTCTCTATTGAATAACAACATTTGTCTCTCCTTCTTTATTTTTAGCAAACTCGTATGATGGTTTCTTTATAATACCATAATTTTCACCTCTTGTCAGACGACCTCCTCTTACAGCTTCTTCCAAACGAACGCCCATTCCCACCATCTCTGTAAAATCACTGGGTGCACTCGCTACCATTCTTTCATAATAGAATTCACCTAGTGTCTTTAGAAAAATATTTGTCCTCTCTTTTTCTTCCATTGGAGGAATCACCTGGGCGGCTACTTCACGCCATTTTTTTGCATATTCTTTAAATTACTCCCCGTCCTTCTGGACCATGGCCCTGAGTTTATCATGGTCAAGTTCCATGTCCATATTGTATTTGTATTGTCTGATAAACGCTTCACCCAAGTCAATGAAATTATGAATGTTGGCACTATCTAGACTCATGTACCATTTCAATGATGCATCGGTCAAACTGTCTTGAAAGAAATCAATTAACAGGCATTGATCATCTATATGAGTAGAAATTCTCCTCACATACATCACTAAGTGAGCATGATGGCAAGTGTTTCCCTTGTACTTTTCGAACTCTGGTACTTTGAACTTTGCAGGTATATTCACATTTGGAACCAAACACATATCATTCACATTCTGCCCAAACAGTTCTTTTCCTCTAAGGGCCTTCAACTCTTTCTGCATCCTATCAAACTGATCCTGAAAATCATCCATTTGATCATAGACACCAAAGCTTTCACTTGGTGGAGGAATATGTCAATACACTTCATCATTAGCAAATGGCACCACATTCACCGAAGGAGGTGTTGCATAGTGAATCTCATTTCTAGCAGCAGGAGTAATATGCACCACAGGAGGTGCAGAAGCAGCAGCAGTCAGAGTAAGTGGAGCAACTTGAGCATCTTGATTATTACCTTCAGGTATAAAGTTCTATGGCAATCCCCAAGGATAACCTTGAGGCAAAAGATTTTGAACAACAACAGTTGGAGTAGTAGAAATAGGAACAGTCGGATCTTCGATAGTAACTATTGTCTGTTGAGGCTGAGCAAGTGGTGGTTGATTCTGAGAAAACACCAAATATTCCATTAGAGCAGTGAGATTGGCCATACCAGCCTTCAGAGCAAAAACTTCTTTGCACAGCTCGCGATTCTCTTGTTCTAGATTGTCCATCTTTCTTCTAAAATTAGCTCGAGTATTATACTGATGAGACAGCTTGCTGAACGAAGTAAAGAAGCTCAGTAAGACACCTGGTTATGCTAAAAAAATGCAATAAGTATGTACAATATGATTCATGATATGCAATGCATATGATTTATTTTATTATTGATATTTCAAGGAACTCAAATATTTATAGATAATTTTGCAAACATCAAAGTACTGATACATTTGAAATACTGAAAATCTTATTATAATAACTTCAAAACGGATTACACTTTTTAGTACAAGTTTCAATAATCCCAAGTACAAGATGAAGATAAAATCTAAAAACCCTAAGAAATAAAAGCTGATGTAGATTACTCTACACGCTGACGCTTCCCTATGAGTCTTGCAATCCAAGCCTTCAACCTCTGGTTCTCTTCTGCGTACCTATTGGCGACCTCTTTCTAATCATCAGAGTCGGGAAGTGAGCAACTAAGTTCTTACTGCAGCTTAGAGGAAAATAAATCATCTTGCCTCTCCGTCATCTTTACAGCACAACTCTTAAGAATCTAGATCAAATAGTCTTTCTCCTTTATGCCTGCTTGGTAGGACATCCTCTAGAGTCTGGCACTTATTCTTCCAAGCTTCCTTTTCCTGCTGCATCCTGAATAAGGAAAGCTGGAGTTCTTCTACATCGTCTAACAAAGGACGAGTGGTTTTCACAAACGTGTCAGGCATGGGTGCTTCCCGGGAATACGACATCTTCAATTGGATGGCTCTTACTTGTACCTACTGCAGATAAGGCTCCAAAGAAACAGCCCCTCTCGGTCCCAGGTCCTTTATACTTTTCTTGTGAATATGACGCCAAGCTTTCACAATCTCCTCTTTAGATTAATTATGAACCTCTCCCTCTTTAAGAAATAAACCACTCAAATGAATACTATTTGGCTTATCCCTCATCAGATATCCAAGCTGTCGTTGTGCAAGAACAGGGTTGTAGTTAATTCCTCCCTTTGTACCAAGAAGAGGTACATTGGGAAAACTACCACAACTGTTAACAATCTCTACATCATGGTAAGCCTGATGATACCAAACAATATCTGAATGAGTAAGGGCCATAACCTTTGGAGCCCAACGAGGTTCCTCCCTGACATCCCAGAAAGCATCAGATTGAGGTAAGTGAGAAATAAACCACTAATACAACAAATGTATGCAAAAAATGATCATCTCTCCATGATAAGTGTAACACCCGTTAATTTAATAAATTATTTAATTTATTTATTTTTGGATTATTTGTTGAGGTTGTGAGATGTTGAAAATTGTTGGTATAAGTTGTTAGATTATTTTTAATTAATTAATTAGTTGATTAATAATAATAATAATAATAATAATAATAATGTTGGAATTAATAGAATAATTGTGTTGGGCCTATTTTATTGGTTGGATGTAGTAAAGTGGGGGGGGGGGGTGAAAGTTAAGCCCAATTGGACTAATGATATAAGGTTAAGCTGACGCAAAGACTTGATTTAGTTGGTGATTAAGGGTTTGTACGCTGACCATAAGAGCTGCATGGAGTAAGGAGCAAGTTGCCCGGTGTCGAGCAGAGAAAAACAAGGTTGTCGGTTGGAGCTTTGGTTGAGCGAACTTCAATCCAGGTAAGGGTGGGGTTCTGGCCTTATAATTGGATTTATGATATGTATTATGTAGGAATTGGTCATTTATATGACTGTTTGCGTTGATGTTTCGGGATTTGTAATCGAAGTTGCCCATTTCTCTATGTTGTGTTCGTTTAGGGAGTCACCGTACGACGGTTTAATCAACCTATTTTAGGAAGTTACTGGGTTGTTATGTTGTGGACAGTTTGAGTGGTCTGTATAATTTCCCAGTAGAATCGATGATTAAGTTAGTGTAGCTTATCACTGGGTGGTGTGGTGGTTATGATGTTGTGGTGTTCTGAGAAGTTAGCAGTAAATTAGTAAATTGTTGTTGTGGTCGTTATGATGTTGTGGTGTTCTGAGCAGTTGGCAGGAAATTAGGAATTATTGTTGTGGTCATATTAGGAGGGTTTATGCATGATCATATTATACAATAAACGAATCTGTTGATAGGATATATAGTTTCCCGTTACTATGGTATTCTGAGCAGTTGATCAGAAGTTATGAATTGTATTGATGTAGTCGTTATGACGTTGTGTTGTTTTGTGTTGTTGGCCGAATTAGTGGTCGAGGAGGATACTGAAGTGCTAGGTGCCGAGCGTCATTTAGGATTCGAAGTGTATCGGGAATATATGTGTTGTATGTCGAGCGACATTAGGTTGCAAGGTGTGTCGAGGAGCACGATATTATTATCGAGAAGAACGAAGTTGCAGGTTTTGTCGAGGAGCACTGTACTGTTGTCGAGCGGAATGAAGTTGCAGGTTGTGCCGAGGAACATAAGTTAGTTATTATTCTTCTTTGTCTTTGTGTGTGTCGAGGAGTATGAGTTAGTTATTATTATGTATTAGTTGTTATGCATGTCGAGGGGTACATAGTTTCCCTAGTCCTATTGCCCGTATATGTTGTTTTGGTCGATACCGGTGTTCTATAAGTTGTTCTGAGTTGAGAAAATGTAGGTTGATGAATTATGTTGAGATGCCTCTAATTATGGGCAGATATGATGTTGTAGGCTCATGGCCAAAGTTAAATTATATTGATGTTTAATTGTTGTTGATGTTGTAGGCTTATGGCCAAAGTTGAATTATGTTGATGTTGAATTGTTGTTGATGTTGTAGGCTTATGGCCAACTTTGATATATGTTAAGTTGATGTTTTTTGTTGTTGTTGTTGTTGCTACAATCATGTTGTGTCGCATACATTGCATATCAAGTTTGAGCTGATGCTCGTTAAGTTGGCATGGATTAACAAGATATTAAGTTGAAGGCTTATGCCTTGATTGATGCCTCTATTAAATTGCAATTTCTAAGTTGGGAGTTTTGCTCCGTTTTTAAGTTAGGAGTTCTGCTCCGGTTTTAAGTTGGGAGTTCTGCTCCATTGGTACCACATGCATATGCATATTAACAAGTTTCATTTCATGTTATATATTGAGTTGTCGTGTTGATGAATTAATTATTATGTTTCGCTGATGTTTTGTTGTGATTGATATTGTTTAAAGTTATGAAGTGGTGATTTGCATAGACTAATTATAATGTAATATTATCATACATATGATTATATTGTTTGATATCTCACCTCTTTTGTTTGAATGTTACCCCAATGTTGGTAACGTGCAGATAATCCAGAGTGAAGGCGGTTTACCTTCAGTAGTTCAAGTCGGTGTCATTGCTCTGATACGTAACACTTGGGGGGATGAACGCTTGTAATTTTATTGTTGTTATTATTTTAGATGATTGAACTTTAAGTTGTCGTTTGTTAAATACTTGTTATCTAAAGTTGTTTTAGTTAGATATTATGATTTTCGCTACGTAGTTATGAAAGTTGTTGGATTACTTTATGTCGTTGTTGGTTCATCCAAGTTTAATGTGTTATGTATCTGCAATGAATGTCGTTGTTTTAAGTTGAATTTGTAGCATCCTGATTTAGTTGTGGAAGTTTTATAACTCTGATTTTATATATAATTGTTTGGTAGAATTGGGGTGTTACAATAAGAATCCTGAAGATGAATAGAGTAATAAGCATCACCTAATAATGTAGGGACTGGGTTCCCAATCATAAATATCCTGATGGCATTGATATCCATAAATTTGTCGGCATTGGTAAATAAGAACAACCCATAAGCAAGTAGAGAAAAGATGGCCTCAAAAGCAACTGTACTCTTCATTCTGGAAAAATAGCAAGCTTTCTCCAATAAGAACTGAGCTGGTAATCCTCTAATCCCTCCTTTAGTAGTCATTTGTGCTTCAACCTCAGACTTCCCCAAATGGATCAAAGCAGCAATCTCATGGGATTTTGGCTCCCCACCAAACCAGTAAAAGGACCACGATCGGTAATAGATAAACCCATTAGATAAGAATACTCCTCTAATATAGGAATCAAATGATAATCAAGGAAAGTAAATCATCGATACATCGGATCATAGAACTGGACCAAAGTCGAGAGAATGCACTCCTTCATCCCGAGCTTCATAAGAGAAATGATGGACCCATACTTCCTTCGAAAATTTATAGAACTCTCGATCTCGGGTATCAGACTCATCAACTCATCTATCTTGGGATCTTTGAAACTGTACTTCTTAGTCTTTCTTTTTCCAAAATCCATAGTCCAAAAGTACTTGAGATATTCGCAAAGAGTCAACTTTAAGTCCCTTGAAATAAAATGTTATAAAGGATGCTCATGGGTGCATGAATGCATGATGCAACAATCACATACAAGATCATAAACATAGGGTTTATAGGTTCAACATCACGAGAATGAGGTTAAAGGTACTACCCACAAGGTATGTTCTAAAAGTTTATCACCTTCCGAACAAGGTTCTAAGAGGTTCCCAGAGTCTACATTCTTCCTTCGGATATTAGCAACTTCCTGATTGACTCGGTAATTAGAAATATTCTCAAGAAAAACTCGTCCGAGCGTAGTATCGCGTGACAACTATTTCCGGATTACTCCGTCATAGCTTCGAAACTACACCTAAGAGGCCAAGATGGGTTAAAGGTTCTACAGTCCTCAATTTCAGTAGGCTCCCAGGTCAAAAGCAACACGTCTTTATGATTACTCGGTAAGAGACACTACAGTCAAATGGGCCTCCACTGAGTGGGCGATCTCATGCATCCTTTTTTGGGATTACTCCCTCAAAGTTAACATGACTATACCATCCGTCCTATCTTAAGTTTACCCAAGTCCGGGTATAGGACTTATGAGAAATCACCAAGCATCCTGAAAACCAGGAAAATCCAGACAAACATATATTCAACATATAAGATAGAACACATAATAACACATATTCAATCTTTTCCCAGTGAAGTCTCCTTATTTTTTGTAGCGGTAGAAATCTTGAGACTAAGCCATTGGATTAACTTGACTCGCACAGATCAAAATAAAAATTTTCACACTACTTTATTGTTTCCAGAGGAATGGGAAAAGAGCGAATAACCCAAAAAGAGGGGGAGAGAATCTAAGTTCAGGGGTTGGTTATGCAAAGGGAACGTATTAGCACCCTAAACATCTATGGTACTCCGTAGGAACCTCTTTGTAAATCTGTGTATTTTGGCCATAAATGTTGTATAAAATAATAGATGGTGGAGATGAGAAAAGAAGTATTTTTTATAATTTTCGTACTCACCGCGGTTGCGAACCTTTAGTGCTTATGTACCACCTTCCGTGCAATAGGGGATCAGGGTACTCGTAGTTCATCTTTTAAAAAATTTAAAACACAAGTGTTTTGGTTAATTTTAAGAGACGAGACATCATCGTCTTACCCGAGTGGAAGAACGTACTTACTATCCATAATTATGAGAAAGGAGAATTTACATCATCTCAAAGTGGAGGATATGGCTTGGATTTTAAAATCAACAAAGCCTCGCTCAACACCCAAGTGGAAAATATCTCACTTCACTATATATTGTAGAAGTATAGTAGCTCGCATCACTATAAAGATTAACAAGAGTCTAATCTTTTGAGAAAATTTAAAGGTAAAAAGCCAAAATGATAAAATGATTTGAATGAGATTGATTGACTTTTAATCTTCTCACAAAAAATGTCTACGTATTATTAAATTAATTAAAGTTTGATTAAGAAAATGTTTTGAAAATGCATGGACATTACTCCAAATTCATTATGAAAGTGGTTCAAGTTTTGAAACAAGAAGAGTTTTCAAAAGGAGGGAGAAGATTTTTGAAATTAAAGAAGATAGGAGGAGATGAAGGGACTATCCTAAATCATAAGGTAAAAGCTAGGGAAAAGAACCATCTAACCAAAAAGAAGCCAACAGTTGACAGAATGAGTCAATGTAGAATTTCCATCCTTTGGATTTGAAACCAAACAAGCAAAGATAATAAACCTCTTAAGAAAACAAAGCTTCAATTGCATTAAGTCTTCAAAAAAATTGGGCAGAGTAACGACTGTATACAGATGAATTCCCGATCACAAACAAAGCATTTAATCACAATAACCTGCATGCAAAGCAAACAAACAAACAACCCAATGTCTTGGGGTAAACCCCAAGAACTCCAGACAAAATAACAGTTAAGGTCTCAAGGTCTCAAATTAGGTCACAACATCTAATCCTAAGTCCAAGAAGTCCACAATCTCCATAATGCCAAGGATAGTAACCAAGTGGTCCAAGTAACATTAAAGTTTTTTATGGTTCATTTTTATTATTAGGTATCTTCAAAAATAAAATGAAAGCTCAAATGAGAAAAAATAAAAATGACATAAAAGTGAATGCTCAATGAGAAAAGATGAAAATAGCATGAAATGTAAATGCCAAAATAAATGTGCTTAAAGTAAAAGTATAAAATAAAGTCAATTGTTAATGAGTTAGAAATTAGAGGTTAGTTGAATGACCATCTTGAAACTTGCATTTGAAAACTCATTAGAAGATTGATAAAATCAAAGCCTCTCAACAACAAGTTTCATTTGCTTTTTGTCAAGTATATCATTCATTTCAAAATCTCAAGACAATAATAAATGATTAATAATGTTTAAGTGATCTAATTTGACCAATGTTGATGAAACTTCATTAGAGGGTTGATAGGATCAAAGTCTCCTAACAATGAATCTTAAGGTTATTAGATCAAAGGGTTCAAATTAACATACTTGGGCTTACAAACATGGGTTTGGTTCACGAATGATCATTTACTCAAATCGGGACAAAATTTAGCGTTATGTTAAGAAATCGTAAGTGGACTTATATAGAAGTCACACCTATTTTGAGGCCGGTCAATAGCAATCTATGTACCATATGTTTTGAGAAATGATATGGAAATCATTCTCCAATAACATTTAATACAATAAAAAGGGGATAAGATGAAGAGGAATGTGGTAAGAATTAAACCACATTTGAACCAAAAATTTAATCAACCTATTATTAAAATCATTCATCCATTTTTTGTGGAGTTAAAATCAACACCATGGATCCAATGATGTTAATAAAGCTTATGATTTAAATCTCATAGTCCAAGATCAACCAGAATATATACAAGATAAAATATATTTAAAAAATAAAGAAAAAATATTTTTAAAAAAGGTTTAAAAATGGGAATAAAAGTAGAAAATAGCAAATATATTCAAAACATCCAAGAAAAATAAAACAAGACCATAGAAAAATCAGAAATGAGCTCAAATATTTATATAAAATTTTTGGTAATTTTTTAAAGTCAGAAAATATTTTTAAAATTATAAGAAATAGGAAAAACAAACCAAAAATTGTGAAAAATAGTAAAGTCAGAAATAAAAATAAAATGAGGTTACCAATATTTATCAAAAGGTCATTGGATCCTTCCATATTATTTTTCAGAATTTAAAAATTATGAAAAGTATTTTAAACATTTAAAACAATTCAAATAAAGTGAGAAATTATAAAAAAATATTAGAACACAAAATAAAATTGTGAAAAAAATGATAATTAGAGAGAGAAAAATTAAAAGTATTTTTCACAATTTATCAGATTTTTTGAAGTTAAAATAATTTTCTATGATTTTTTGAAGTTTAAAAATAATTTAAATATAAAAATTAGAAATAAAAATAAAGTCAAAAAAATGTGGACCAATGAATGAGAGTCAAAATGCGTTAATAAGCTAATCCAATAGATTAGACGCATTGTGCATATCACAGTCTTTAGTGAATAAAGCATGGAATCAATTATTTAAATCAGATTTGAAAAAAATGCATGACACGCCTTCATTGGTTGATAGATGACACGTTGGTCATCTTCAACCTCCAGCCAACAAATCTGCAGGTTCCAGAAACTGTAAAATTAGGACACGAGATCGGTACCATTCGCTTCGTCTCTTCAAGACGATTCTAATGGTACCTTCGTGGAAAATTTATATAAATTGTAGTTCAGCCGTTTTTGAAAAGAAATTCTGAAAAGGGATTTGAAATCTCATGGACAAAACGTACTTCTAGTTGAAAACAAGTGTTGCAACTAGAATCAGGATGATGAGAGCTTCATAACAGTATCAAAGTTTGAGAGAATTGGTGAATGAATCTACCTATTGAAGTTAAGTTGCAGAGCTCTGAAACTGGACTTGGCTAGCATGATTTAGGAAATCTTAGAGCTTAATTCTTCTTCTGTTAGCTTCAGTGAGGTTCAAGGAAGGTGAATTGACAAAGAAAAATGATTAAGAAAGACTGTAAGAGCAAATTCAAAGTTGTAGAAAATTGAGTTCAAGAGGAAGTTTTGCATGGTGATTCTGGCTCTCTAAGCTTGAGAAAATGAATGAGGTATGATCCTCTATTTATAGGGAAGCTGATTGAATGCTCAAGCGTGTGAAATGATGAAGTTTGGAGGGAAATCGTGTGAAGTTGCAAACAAGAAAAGTGTGACTTCTAATTTGATCAAAACTCATCCAAACCTTGCATTTTAATATGCTAATCACTTCTAGAGGTTCACTAAACATGTTTAGAAGCAAAAGCGCGCAAAAAAAATGTGTTTAGAAGCTAAATCAAGGATTTTAAGTTTTGAAATTTGAAGAAACTTTAGTTTCAAGTTACCAAGTTCAAATCAATGGCATTCTCAGCTCAAGGAGTCTTAGGACATGATTCTTGAAGCTTTAGAAAGATGAGATCACAAGCTTTACATGTGCAAATAATGGAATCAAATGGAGGCTTGAACTGAAAATTGTGATGAGTCAAAGTTGAGAAAAAAGGTTGACTTTTGTACTTAGAAAAATTCGAAGTTTTTCTTCAAAAAATGACATATAATGTCTTGTATCCAAACATGTCCTTCCATTTGAAACTTGCTCTTAACCCAAAAAGATGGCATGAAGTGGATCTCTTGAATTACATTGTGATACTTGAACCATTTAAAATCCCCAAAAAATGAGAAGGTTGTGACTTGTTGAAGTTGGCAAAAATTCATAAAATGACCTATAATCTTTTGCATCCTTAGGGCATCTTTCATTCATTTTCACACTCTGCACTTAAAAGAAGGGTTGAAGTTCACATTTTTAAGATCACTGTGGAAAAACAATGGGCTCAAGGTGATAAAAATTTACCAAGTTATGATATTTTGAAGTCACATATGGGAATTTGATGGTTTGTTTTGAGGATTTGTAATCTTTCTTCATCATTAGGTATCTTCCTCACAAACTTTCCTTGAAACTTTTGAAGTTATTTTTTGAGATCCCTTTGAATAGAAGGATTTCTTTGGAATCACCCAAAAATACCAAAAGATGAGCAAGCTATACCGCTTTGAAGTTTAACACCCTAGCTCTTAGAGTAACAATATGCCTTGGGAAACCTTTGCAATTTGGACAAACTTCCTTGTACAAATACTTTTGTCAATTAATAGAAGTTATTGAGAATGATAAGGATACATCATAGCAACCAAAACCAATTCCAAATCTTGATAATTGAGGGAGATATGCACTTGTGATCAATGAAAACAAAGACTTGTCCAACTAGGTCAAACTTCTTCAATCAACCCTTGTACCTTTGAACTATTTTTTGACAACTTGAGGCATGATGAATCATAACAGACTTTATCATGATATTATTTCAAAATATCTTTAATAATGAAGCTTGAATATCAATGAAGCTTTGTTGAACAAGGCATGGAAATAAACTTATGAACCCTATGGATCAACTTGATGGAATGTATTGTGCTTTCATCTATGATACAAACAATTAGAGCAAATATTCATTTTACTTATTAGTAAAAGTTAATCAATACAAAACATAGATGATCATAAAATACAAGTCAATGTGTTTGGTGATTACCTATGGACAAACCTAAAGATGGGATGAAGAACTAAACCCCAGTGTGTGATCTTGTTGTGAATGAATTGATATGATATGATAGAGGAATCTTAGGGGCAAAAATTGGGGTACAACTGTCGTACCCCAAATTTGTCCTACCATGATGATTTCATTTTTTAAGATTTAAATAAAAGAAATATTTGATAAAAGATGGTACAGCAGTATCTGATAGCCCATCTTTACCCAAGATAAATCAGGGGGTGTACTTTAAATTCAGAAGATTGGGGCTTTCTAAATCAGAAAGACTCATAAACTCATTCGCGAAGCATGTTGGCCAATGGCCCATGCGATTCGAAAAAGAAAAAAAAAGAAGTAGAAAGTTATTTCGAATAATTATTAAGTTGTAATTACGGCAGCCCATTTAAGAATGGTAGTTGATTAGTAAGAAGGGGGTGTTACTCCAAAATTAAAAGTCCATTTCATTTTTAGTTAATGAACAGTAAAAAAAGGGAGGTGCAATTTGGAAGACGGGCTCATTACGTTTTAACTAAGCCCATTTGTCCTTGTTTTGCTGTTTTATTTTTAAAGGAGTGATAAATAAAAAAAACATTTTTCTATTATTATAGTGAATTTACTAAAATAAAAAAATATTTTATAAAATTATATAAATACTAGGTTATTAAACATTTTTATGAAGAGTTTTATTTTAAAAAAGAAATTGGCTAGATCATTTTGTTAAAGCCAATTAACATTTTATTTACTGTTATAATAAAATTTTATTATTGAAATATTTTTATTATTAGATAGTGAGTTTTAAATAAAAAAAACTTATTGGAGTCTGTTTTGAGTGGCCAAGTATTGAGCCTGGTTTTATAAAGGAGTTTCTGCTGTAATAAAATAATTAAGGGTTCATTGGGCTAAGTAACTTAAATGTAACGCATGCCCAAAAATGCAGTAACTACAATTGTAGAAATCAACCAAAAACCATGTGCGAACAGATATTATACAAATCATTCCAAATTAAGCTCTTGTCTTCAATTAAAAGCAACCAAATCAAATCTTCATTTAAAGTGACACTGGTAACAGAATCCCAAAAATCTCAGAATCAAATCAACATATCTTTTATTACAAATCTACACAAAATCCAAATTTATGCAGAACGGAATCAAAACTTTGAGAAAGAAAATCAAATCAATTAAGGCTAATCTAGAATTTATCGAACCAATCTTTTTATCCCAAAATGACAGAATCAATTAACCTATTACAAAAGCTAAATATTTGGCAGACCTAAGAATCTAAAACAGAATATGGAAATAGTCTCAAACCAAGTTACAGCAAGCTCGATCCACAAATCACAGCAGAGATTCAGAAGATGTTTATACAAGCTAAGGCAGGATGACTGAAGAATCCAATCTTCACCAAATCTTCAGTATAAGCTTTGCTGTTACAAGAGTAAATAATAGAATCAAGTCATAACAGAAAAAATCTTTCAATATTGCAAATAAAATCCAAAAGGGCGCTCAAATTCGCAAACCTGCATCAGGAAAATCCTTTATAAAACCGGAAAGCTTCAATTACAGTAATGACACGGCAAAATCAATTGTTACTGCAAAATCGCATATTACATAAATTTGGTTACAATCTAAAATGATAACAGATCAAATATCAGAAAAAGGAATCAATTACATTAAATTCCTAACTCCCTAATTAATCTAGAAAAACCCTAAATCTAACTAATTGAACAAATACAGTAAAAACCCTAGATCTAAAAAAAACTGTAAGTACAGAAAGAGAAGAAGAGGGAAGGGGTCGGAGAAATTAAGATCAAAAGACATACATTGCAATTCGTGGAAGAGAAGAAAAAACGAATTAGGGTTTCAAGATCTGAAACCCTAATCGTATCCCCGCCGTTAACTCTCTAGACCTTCTCGGAACTTCCATCATCTTCCAATCTTCCATCACCGCTGAGAACCTGCAAAAACATATTTTATTTCCTTTCATGATCGTTGGTTCTGGGTTGGGGTAAATGGGTAGGATGGGATTGCGTCGTCGTCGGTAGCTTAAGATTAGGGTTGAGAAATGGAAGGGTCTGTTTGCGAACAGAGAGAGAAGGAGAACAAAGTTTGGTTGATTAACAAAGGAAAACTAAAATGAAAAAATGTAAATGAAATTTATATTCTGAATAATCCAGTATGTGCGCGTTTATGGAAATTAGCATGCACCTCTCAAATCTACCCGTTAGATCTTCATCAGACGGCCAGAGGCCAAGTCTGCATAATAGCTAGCGTACACCTCTACCCACGCAATCCCTCAACTTCTCTCCAAACGCGTTTTGGGACGAAGCCCATTGATGTTTACGCCCCCCTTTTACCTAATTGCTAAAACACCAAACAACACGCACCCCCCTGATCTGAGTTGTCCAATGGGCCAAGCCCAATCTTGTTCACACCCCCTTTTGCTATATTATTAAAAAAAACACGCCAATTCGCACCCCCTCCTGCCTGGACTCATATTGGGCCTAATTTCCATTAGTAAACACACCCTCCTGTTTTACTACACAACTAGATTTACACCCCCCCTGAGTTTAGTTAATATTATTTATTTATTTATAATAATAATTATTATTATTATCAAATAATATTTTTATTATTATTATTATTATATTTTTATACTATTATTATATATTGCTATAATTACTTAACCTTTACTACTATTATCATTATTATCATTATTATTATAATAATTCTTTTTATAAATGTTATTCTTATTTTTATTTATTATAATATTATTATATGATCAAATAATTTATTTTAAAATTACATATATTATTTTGTATATTATTTGCATTAAATCTTTTTTATCACGCATTAATCAAGATCTTCGCAAATAATACGATTAAAAAACACAAACCAATCATCAAGCTATTTTCAAAATTAACTAAACTAATCAACTGTCTCTTTGCAAATGGGTTTCAAACTAGTTTTGGCTTACTATGCACTCGGTCAAAATCTTTGCAATCACTACTCCCGACCGAGTGCAAAGTGATTCAAAATATGTTTGCAAACCCCTTAAAAACACCAACCCATACGAACTACGAATTGGGACTCTGATTCCTCATAAGAGGATACGTAGGCACACGGTCTAAAATCGTGGCGAGTCTTGCTAATTAAAACTTAAAACCATGTTTATCTCAAACCTAAACCTAAAGCTTGATATCCTTGTGAACAAGGTGGGTGAAAGGTGCCTAACACCTTCCTTTCATCTAATTGAGTCTGTAACCTAGAATCTTTGTCTGCAAATTAGGGTTTCGTATTAGATGCCCTTCCTTAGGATAGAAACTAATAGTGGCGACTCTTTATTTAAAAATCAGTTGCAACAGTTGGCGACTCTGCTGGGGACTCTCCTTAACCCTAAGTCTAGGTCTCTTTTGGGTTTCTTATTTTTATTTATTGCATTTATTTATTTCTTGTCTATTTTTGTTTATTATTATATATTTGCTGTGTGGCGGGTTTCCTTTATCTCAAAAAATATATTTCCAATAAACCTTAAAAGAAGGTTCGTCTATTAGCTTAGGGGGTATATCATCCCTGCGAGTTTATGTGACGACTTCTCCTAGAGTCGGTGAACTTCCGAAAAAGGAATACTTATCGAGAGATATCCTCTTGATGAGTAGGACTTTGGAAGGTCTCCCATGACTCTTTGTAACGGCCTTAACCTAAAATCTCATGACGAGACCTTTCACGACTTTGAGACGAAAGTTTCAGTCTGTAAAGAGGTTCCACCTAAGGGAGGCCCTTGTGCCTTTTCCCTCTGGTGTTATTCATGATACCCTTAAGGAAACCACCTTCGGGGAGGGTAAACTAAATCACAGGTCAAAATTAAGGAACCTACCTTCTAAGGATACTTATCACAAAATCCCGTTACTCAGTCCAACACTTATACATTCACATTCATTGCATTCATGTATATCTCATGTTTATCATTTGTTCCTTTTATCTATCTTATTCACAAGTTACAAAATAAAAGATAACAAAATCAAGATTTTTGGTGACTGTCTTAAAAACGGATGCCAAAGGGAAACAACTTGTCCGCGTCAATGCTTGCAAACCTGGCCTTTCGGAAATCAAAACTATAAAAGGTAAATTGTCCAAGAGAGCTCTGAAGATGTACACTCGCCATTATGGGGATACCCTGAATCTGAATAAAGTAGAAGTACAGATGGATGCAGTCTCTGTCCTAATTCAGTTTTATGACCCTCCACTGAGATGTTTCACTTTCCAAGACTTCTAGCTAGCACCGAATCTGGAAGAATTTGACAGAATCCTGAATATCTCCAAAGAAAAATGCCTATGTAGGTATTGGACAAACTATGGAAGTCAAAGCTTTGGCAAAAGGCCTAGGGATCCCCTATCCTGAGTTAATGCAGAATTATCGAAAAGAAGGACCGATACAAGGAATCAAAAGAATATACCTGGAATCTAAGGCATTAGAGTTTACTAATTATAAGGAGTGGGAATCTTGTGTTGACTGTATAGGGTTGTTGGTATTTGGTGAAATCTTATTTCCTCAGACTGTGTATTATATTGACCCTGCAGCCATTAGCATATTTTGGGGAGCGAAAGTCTTTAATACGGATCCCACTCCAGCCTTGTTTTCTGACACTTATTACACTTTGCATATGATGTATGAAAAAAGAAAAGGTACGATGAGTTATTGTATCCGACTTCTATATACTTGGTTCATGACTCACCTCTACAAGGAAGACTATATGATCCCAGAACTGACTAGATGTGAGTGGCCACAGAAATTAAGGTCGCTCACTGCAAACTCAATATTATGGTATGCAAGAAAATAAGGTATTGGTGACATCACTATTAGCTGTGGGGATTTTCCTAACGTCCATTTGATTGGATCGCGAGGCTATATTAACTACAACCCTACTCTAGTCCTACGACAGCTAGGGTATCCTTTAGAAGACAAACCTTCGGATGAACAACTACAACCATTTATCATCTATAATATGGGTATAGAAGACCAAGGGTTGCTCAACAAGGTTATTCGAGCTTGGAATAAGGTTAACAAAAGGAAGGCTGAAAGAAAGAATGCCATAGCAAGAGAACCCTACACCAAATGGGTCCAAGATAGGGCACGAATTATCAAGCTGCCATTCGAGAAAGATCCAGAGTACAAGTCAGAGGTCCCACAGATAACACCTATATCTTTGGAAGAAGTTGACAATCTGAAAAATTCCTTAAACCAAGATCAAAGAGAAAAAGAAGCACTGGAAGTCAACCTCCTTAATCTGACCAAAGAAAAGAAACGAATGCAGCTTATACTTGAGTTAAAGGACGAGAAAATCGATAAAAGTCAAAAGGAACTGGAGAAAGAAAGTCTCAAACGAGAGCGTACAACTGAAGGGATGTTAAGTGCAATGTTCAACCTAGATTCCTACAACCAAAGGTTATAAGAGGCCAATGCTGAAATCGGGAAGTTAACTAGGTGGTATGAAAAGGGGACACATGACAAAAAGGTGCTAGAGGATAGTTTGAGGGCACAAATTCAAAGTCTGGCACAAGCTTCCTTAGATCAAGAGGAGCAAATAAAGTATCTCGCCACCAGACTCCAAGGCAGCCACGAATCATAGGTCAAGGAACGCCTTGAAAGGATAGAAGCAGATAAACTTTTGACTCAGGACTCGAGAATATGAACATGTATGTTTAGAGCTGCAGGGTCTTTAAAAGGACTTTCTCATCCAACAGAGACTTTACACAGAAATGAGGGGTGAAAAGATGCATTGGGAAGAGCAATACACTAAGATCACCCAAGCGGGGAGGGATAACCACAAAATAATCCCACATATTTACCAGGAATACAGGCACTACAAAGACAAACATGAAAAGCTAGTCTTCTTAGCCAACAATCTCATCGAGGACATCCCTAGAAGTTTAAAGGATGCAGAGAATGTGATGGTTCCTCTTCTGAAGGACGTCAAAGACTTTCTACAACTCTGTCGGGCAATGGTTGATGGCTTCAGAGCACACATCCGCAGGCGCGCTTAGGAAATTTAGCTCTTTTTTTTTAATTATGTTTACGCAAACAAGTTCTTTCAGTTTGTAATTTTTTTCAATATCTAGATTATGTTACTCTTAATAAAGGCATTTTGTTTCCCTATCTCGAAGGCGTATCTATTTTTAAGCTTGTCACCAAATAAGATAATAAGTGGATGAGAATATGTACCCTAATAAATAAGACAGTTAAAATAAAAATCATTTCATAATCATACTTCTTCATCTGCACGCATGCATTTATAAAACACTCGCATGTCATTTTAAAGAAAAAACTCACTCGCTTTGAAAATCTCTCCAGTTAAGCCATTGGTAAAAGAAGGCCTCCACCTCCTTGGCCCCCATATCAAACAAGGGCCCATCAACAGAAAACAATGGAACAGATCGAGGAGACTCAAGTTGTGTTCCAAGAGGATCTTGATCAGGTGAAGGGTGACGTAAGCTCAATGAAAGGAGATTTGAGCCAGGTTCTTCTAGCTTTGAAGAACATTATCGACAAGCAGGGTCAAATCCCCAAGGTAGCCTTTAAAGAGGTAGCCCAAATCGTTGGTGCATCGAGCAGTCACCAACTGAGGAAAGAGCCGGAAGCAGGACCCCAAAAGTCTGCCATGGCCCAGAAAGAGGTCGATACTGAAGGATTCATCCCACCACCGTCAAAAGTAGGGGCATCACACACCCTACAAATTCCAACTAATAACGCTGATAATTACCTAGACTTGCAGTACGAAGATCATGACCCAGAGGATGCTCCCCAGGCACCCTTGAAGACAACCAGTGCTCAGGCTGCGGACAACCCACTGGTAATGAATCAGTTCAAAGCCTTAGAAGAAATACTGAAGGTTGTGGAGGGCTTTGACACTTTCGAAGTAGACGCTCTGGAAATGGGTTTAGTCCCTGATGTGGAAATACCACCAAAATTCAAGGTACCTGACTTCAGCAAATATAAAGGGCTCACTTGTCCGAGGAATCACCTTCGTATGTACTGCAGAAAGATGCATGCCCACGCACATGATCAGAAACTAGTGATTCACTGTTTCCAAGACAGTCTAAGTCGAGCATCTTTGGACTGGTACATGCAGTTGGAACGAACACATATCCAAACTTCGGTGGATCTCGCTAATGCTTTCTTGAAGCATTACAAGTATAACTTGGACATGGCGCTGATAACGAGAAATCGTATCATATAATTACTACACTTTTTTATCGATTTTCATAATGCATTGAGTCGTTTAACTCCCGATTGTTCCGAGTTTTTGTGTCTTTTCACAAGTACAACATGTTTCAACTCAAATCAGTGGAAAAGGATCACATGAAGGAAACTAACCAAGAATCAGAAGAAAAAGGACCAAATCTGCAAAGTCTGCAGATTTTGTAGCTGTGACGACCGTCACACCCTATGACGACCGTAACGCTCCCACAACTAGAAGGACGCTCGTCACACATCATTGACGAGTGTAATGCGCTATTTAAGCGCATTACGACCGTCACCCCCTTGTGACGACCGTCACACGCTTAAAAACAACATTATGGAATACAGAGAGACGTGGGCAACGTTGTGGGCAGTTTCTTATCCTATATTTCCTCAACTTCAGTAACCATGAATCTGGGTCTTCCTCCACTCAAGCTTTTCTAAAATTTTCTCAACTGCAAAATCTTCTTCTATATATATGTGACAGTTCAATGGATGAGGGTCGAAGAATTTTTCTACAGAGCCAAATTTCTATTTTTCTGCATTATTCTATTTTCTTGCTTTTGAACCTTTTTATACCTACTGTAATTTTAAATTCCAGAATTAGTTTCTACAGTGTTAGTTCTTCATCCAAGAATTAACACGGTTATAGATTTCGGTTAATTGCAAGGAATTTGTACTACTCAAGATTACCATAGCAACATTATTTACAGGTTTTTTATGCAGTTAATTTTTATTTATTCTTGTGTTATGTCATTTATTTTTATGGATTATATTTTAAATTGCACAGTTACTAAATATATTATGTCCGGCTAAATTAATTTGTACCGGTATGTGACTCCTAAGTACCGAAAGAATTCGGTGATAACTTGGCTAAAAACATTTATAAATAATTTCTGGTATCCAATTTCCATGTTTAATTTAACTACCCTTGTCACGAGAGTGAGAGGATAATTAACACGATTTTTCCACGAGAGTGGGAAATTAATTAAGGCAAGAACCTGCATGCGAGAGCTGGGGTTCGACCCAGATAGTGGTAATGAAACATTAATTTTTAAATACATGAGAGTGTTTTAATAAATTAATTAAACTCAAATTGTTTCCAAAAAGTGTTATTAAATTTAAAGTGCATCCACTAGGTTTAGTAGCATGACTTATTTCATGAACACGAGAGTGTATGTCTTAGGTTTTTAAACAATTCGTTTTTACCGAAATACTTTATATGCCAAGCGATTCACCAAATTCCCGAAGTCCGACTATCACATACCGGTATAGCTATTACTATTATTTTTAATTAAACTCTCCCCCCCCCCCCCCCCTAAAACCAAATATTCATCGCTTAGTTAAACAATTGTAGCATTAGATCGTATGCGATTGATCCTCAGTCTCTGTGGGTTCGATAATCATTTAAAACTAGAACGACTAAATTGTATACTTGCAGGTAGTATCCCAATAGACTTATAAAGTCCCGATCAAGTTTTTAGCACCGTTCCCATGGACTGATTAGTCAATTAAGTACGATTCTTCTGTTGCGCGTTTAGACTAGGCAACATAAACCCTTTTTCGATTTGTATGCCAAGGACTCGCTCACAAGGTGAACCACTTGACAAACCGACGGACGAACCTGAACGCATCCTTTCCGTAAGACGTGCAGTTAGGGTTTACTGTTTAAATCACGCTATTCCTTTACCCAAACCCGAAATCAAGATTGATTCTGAAACAGATTCTAATTCTTCCTCTGAAACCGAAACTAATCCAGAAGTAGACATGGCTGAAGAACAAAGGACCCGTCCACTGAAGGAGTACGCAGCTCCATCACAACAAGAACCCCACAATAGCATTGCTGCTCCAGCAATAAATCGAAACGATTTTGAGTTGAAACCGTCATTGATATCAGCTATCCAACAACGCCAATTCTGTGGAAATCCTACCGAGGATCCAAATGAACATCTTACAAAATCCATTCAATTTGCTGACACAGTTATAGCAAATGGTGTTAGTAAAGATGCAACAAGATTACGTCTTTCCCCTTTCTCGCTAAGAGATAGAGCTTGGGCTTGGCTGCAATCCTTGCTGTCAAATTCCGTCACTACGTGGGAAGGACTTAAGACTGTATTTTTAGCACGATACTTTCCCCAAAGCAAGATTGCTGCATTAAGAGCTCAAATCAACGAATTTAGGTAGAAGGATACGGAATCGCTATTCGATGCATGGGAACGCTACAAAGATATGATGCGAATGTGCCCACGTCACGGAATAGAAAAATGGCTGATCATCCACACGTTTTATAATGGACTCTTGTACAACACAAGACTCTCTATAGATGCCGCCGCAGGTGGTACACTGATGGACAAGCCTTACGACAAAGCTAACCAACTCATTGAAAATATGGCTCAAAACCACTATCAGTGGGGAGGAGAAAGAACACCTGTGGAGAAAACTCAAACCAAAAGTGGGATGTACGAGATTAGTAGCTTAGATAAAGTTAATGCTAAGGTAGATGCTCTAACTCAAAAGATAGAAAGCTTGACCTTACCTCCTGCAGCCACCATGGCTGCAGTTACCCCAAACTGTGAAGTTTATAGAGTTCCTGGTCATGTTGGAACCAAATGTCAAATCTTAGCAGGAATATCAGCTGATCAAGTGAATTACGCTCAAGGTAATCCTTATGCTAATACCTATAATCCTGGTTGGAAGAACCATCCTAACTTCTCGTACAAGAACAATAATGCTTTATATGCACCTGGCCAAGCACCTGCTGTACCTCCAGGTTATCAAAAATCCGATGTTAATGTTCCTAACATTCCTAAGAAATCTAACCTTGAAATCCTAATGGAAAATTTTATCGCTAATCAAGCTCAACAAAACAAAGAATTCCTCAATCAAAATATTCACACCGGTGAACAACTGAAGCTATTAGCAAATAAGGTAGATGCCCTAGTAACTCACAATAAAATGTTAGAAACCCAAATCTCCCAAGTAGCACAACACCAAGCTAGTTCTGCCGCACCTGCTGGTACGTTTCCTGGACAGCCACAACCCAATCCTAAAGGACACGCTAATGCTATCACATTACGAAGTGGGACAACACTTGATGGACCGGTAGATCCTAGACTCCAAAATCCGACCAAGTATCAGAAACCTGAAAAGGAAGCAGATAAATCGAAAGAACAATCTGAGAATGTAGAGGAAGACGAGAATGAGAACAGAGAGGCTTCAGAAAAACCTTACATACCCCCACCGCCATATAAACCACCAATTCCATACCCTCAAAGACTTGAAAAATCCAAGAACGAGGGACAATTCAAGAAATTTGTAGAACTTCTGAAACAATTAAACGTTACTATTCCGTTTACAGAAGCTATAACCCAAATGCCGTCATATGCTAAATTCCTAAAAGAGATATTGTCTAATAAGAAAAAAATTGTTGAAAATGAAATCGTTATGCTAACTGCCGAATGTAGCGCCATAATTCAAAATAACATGCCTCCAAAGCTAAAAGATCCTGGTAGTTTCTCCATACCATGTGTAATTGGAAAATCTGTCATAGACAAAGCTCTATGCGATTTAGGAGCAAGTGTTAGTCTAATGCCCCTATCTATTTGCGAGAAGCTCAAACTTGGTGACATGAGACCTACCAAGATGTCCCTACAACTAGCCGACAGATCAGTCAAATTCCCTGTCGATATGCTAGAAAACATTCCTGTCCGAATAGGACAATTTTACATACCGACTGACTTTATAATAATGGATATCAAGGAAGATTCAAACATTCCCATCATACTAGGAAGACCATTTTTAGCCACTGCAGGAGCCATTATTGACGTTAAGAAAGGAAAGCTTACCTTCGAGGTAGGAGAAGAAAACGTAGAATTCATTCTTTCCCAATTCTTCAAAGCCCCTGCTATAGATGACTCATGTTGTCTCCTAGATATTATTGATGAATGTGTCAAAGAACTAGAAAGCCAAGAAGACACCTATTCTAGGATGCTGAAAATTCCAACACCAACTATCCTCAAGGATGATGACTGGAAACAGGAATATCAAGATGCAAACCTAAGTGAATGTTTCGCCTTAACACCCGATCCTACCCCAACTGATAAGAAAACTGGTATAGAACTTAAAACGTTACCTGAAGATCTTAGGTATGAATTTCTAGATACAGAGATCGAACGGCCAGTTATAGTCAATGCCAATTTAGGGAAGATCGAAACTAAAAAACTTCTTAATGTGTTAAGGAAGTATCCAACCGCGTTAGGCTATAATATATCAGATCTAAAAGGAATAAGCCCTTCTCTCTGTATGCACCGCGTTATGCTAGAGGAGGACTGCAAGACTTCTAGAGAACGTCAAAGATGAATAAATCCTATCCTAAGTGAAGTCGTTAAGAAAGAAGTACAGAAACTACTAGAGGCAGACATCATATACCCAATATCAGATAGCAACTAAATCAGTCCAGTTCACGTAGTACCTAAGAAAGGCGATGTTACAGTTATAACAAACACAAAAGGAGAATCGGTGGCACAACGTACCCAAACAGGATGGAGAATGTGTATCGATTACAGAAAACTAAACAAAGCTATGCGCAAGGACCATTTTCCATTACCATTCATTGATCAAATGCTCGAGCGCTTAGCCAAACATTCCCATTTCTGCTATCTTGACGGATACTCGAGATTCTTTGAAATTCCCATTCATCCTGATGATCAAGAGAAAACCACATTCACATGCCCCTATGGTACTTTGCATACCGAAGAATGCCATTTGGACTATGTAACGCAGCTGTAACTTTCCAACAATGCATGATGGCGATTTTCGCAGACTTTTTAGACGGAACTATGAAAGTATTCATGGACGATTTTTTTGTCTGTGGAGAAAGCTTTGACAGATGTTTAACAAATCTTGAACTAGTACTGAAACGCTGTGTCAATGTCAACCTCGTGCTCAATTGGGAAAAATGTCACTTCATGGTGAGACAAGGAATTGTGTTGGGTCACATTGTATCAAACAGAGGGATTGAAGTCGATAAAGCAAAAATCGAGGTTATCAAAAACCTTCAACCACCCAAAACAGTTAAAGAAATAAGAAGTTTTCTAGGACACGCTGGTTTTTACCGACGTTTATAAAAGATTTCTCTAAAATCACTAAGCCTCTAACTGAATTATTGATGAAAGAAGCCGAGTTTATTTTTGACGATAAATGCTTAAACGCATTTGAGACGCTTAAAGAAGCCTTAATTTCAACACCTATTATGCAACCTCCTGATTGGAACCTACCATTTGAAATAATGTGCAGTGCGAGCGATTATGCTGTAGGCGCAGTCCTAGGACAATGCAAGGATAAAAAGCTTCACGCTATCTACTACGCAAGCAGAACAGTCGATCCCGCACAAATGAATTACACCACTACGGAGAAGGAACTCCTAGCTGTTGTGTTCGTATTGGATAAATTTCGTTCCTACTTAGTGGGCGCCAAAATCATTATTTACACGGATCATGTTGTGATCTGATACTTGCTAAGTAAGAAAGACGCCAAACCACGACTACTCAGATGGATCTTACTCCTACAAGAGTTTGACTTGGAAATCAAAGACAAAAGAGGGACTGAAAACGTGGTAGCATACCATTTATCAAGATTAGATGGAATCCAAATCGAGAGTGTTCCCATAAACGAAGATTTCCCATATGAACGCCTTATTGCTAAACTAGAGATAGCTCCTACCGACAATTTAGATCAACACAATGAACATTTAACAACTGCGATAGTAAAAGCCATTTGTACCAACACCACATTACCATGGTACGCTGATTTCGTTAACTATTTAGCCGCTGGCGTTTCACCACCCGATTTAACGTACCAACAGCGGAAGAAATTCTTCCATGATCTTAAACACTACTTTTGGGATGAACCACTACTCTTTAAAAGAGGCGCCGATGGTATCTACCATCGCTGTGTTCCTAACAATGAAATTGACGACGTCATTTCCCATTGCCATTCCGCCCCTTATGGTGGACACGCTAGTACATCGAAAACTTGTGCAAAAATACTTCAAGCTGGCTTCTTTTGGCCCACTTTATGTAAAGACGTCCACGTAGCAATTATGAACTGCGATAGATGCCAGCGCACAGGAAATATATCTAGACGTGACGAAATGCCGCAAAAAGGGATTCTCGAAGTAGAAATTTTCGATGTGCGGGGAATTGATTTCATGGGACCTTTCCCCGCATCTTTTGGAAATAAGTATATATTGGTAGCTGTTGACTATGTATCAAAATGGATTGAAGTCTTCGCTGCACCCACAAACAATACACGAGTAGTACTTAAACTATTCAAGCATGTTATCTTCCCACGATTCGGTGTACCAAGACTAGTAATCAGTGATGGCGATTCCCATTTTATCTCTAGAATTTTCGAAAAACTACTTTCAAAGTATGGCGTTAAACATCGCATAGCCACACCATACCATCCTCAAACGAGTGGACAAGTATAAGTGTCAAATAGGGAAATTAAACAAATCCTTGAGAAAACCGTAGCCACATCCAGAAAAGATTGGTCCTCCAAGCTAAATGATGCTCTTTGGGCATATAGGACAGCTTTTAAAACCCCTATCGGAGCAATGCTGTTTAAATTAATTTATGGAAAATCTTGTCATTTGCCAGTAGAATTAGAACATAAAGCTTACTGGGCCATTAAAACCCTTAACTTAAATTACAAGATTGCTGGCGAGAAACGAATATTAGATATCCATGAATTAGAAGAATTGTGTTTAAACGCTTATGAAAATGCTAGAATCTATAAGGAAAGAACAAAAAAAATGGCACGATAAGCGTATCTCGCGGAAAGAATTTAAGGAAGGAGACATCGTACTCCTATTCAACTCTAGACTGAAACTTTTCCTGGGTAAATTACGTTCCAGATGGCCAGGACCGTTCGAAATTAATAAAGTTTTCCCCAGTGGTGCGATAGAAATTAAAGGAAATTCTATCGAACCATTTATAGTCAATGGCCAGCGCTTAAAGCACTATTTTAACGTCGGAAATCTAAAATATTCGGCTTATCTGCAGTTAAGTGAGCCACCTACCCCGATACCTAACTGAATAGGTACTATATGTCGAGCCATCGACATAAAACAAAGGCGCTTCATGGGAGGCAACCCATGTTTTCCTTTTAATTATTTTTGTTTTAATAAGTTTTTTTAATTTCTTATTTTATTTTAATATTTAAAACTTTCATGTTGCATCCCTTACTCCTTTTTATTTTTCTTTTTCTTTTACTTTTATTTTTCTTTTAAACTTTCTTTTTCTTTTTGATTTAACTTCGGCATTTTTAACCTGAAAATTCTAACTTAGTTTTTCATACATTTATTAAACATTTTCAGGGGTAGTTCTTTAGCTTTAATATTTAGCTCCATGGCACGAGTAAACTACATGAACATCACCTTGAGAAGTAGGCACCAGAGAAGACGCTTTGAGGATCTAGCTGAGCGTGAGATGTGTCCTACAATTTATGCTGATGACCATGCTATGACTGCTTTAGGCATTCGTGAGAGTGTCATGTATCTGCTACACCAAATAGGCTGGGACACTGCTCCTATTCGGAGACGTTATTATACCTACAGAAAGTTGACCCTTGAGTTCTTGAGCACACTGAGCTACCTACCAAATCATGGGTTAGGGTTTAACAACGGGTTGATCACCTTCAAACTGTTTGACATGGACTACCGCTATAACCATAGGGGGTTTGCCAACCTGTTAGGATTCCCTAATGGGCCTGATGTTTTTACCATGACCCAGGAAGACCTATTGCTTGATACTGACCTTGATTTCTTCTGGGGTAGCATTGCTAAAAACAACCATCCCGAGCCATCTGACCTTTACTCGGAGTCCATCCACAACCCGGCTATCAAGTACTTCCATAAGATCATTGGCCACACCCTTTTTGGTAAAGAGCAAAATGTTACATCAGTGTCACGTGATGAGCTTTTCATCATGTACTGTGCTTCTCAGAGCCGTCTATTAAACCGTGCCGCCTATATGCTAGCTAACATGGAACGTATTATACAAACACCAAATTCCCCAATCCTCTTAGGTGGTTTAGTCACTATGATCTCTAATGCCATTGGACTCCGAAGGCCTATGTTAGGATCAGCACCGCACTATGGAATCAAGCCAATGAACATTGAATTTTGCTTCAACACTAGTTTTATAGGAAATCTTGGGCCAGATGAATTCGAGCTGCTAATTAACCATGAGATTATCCACCAGTTTGTGCTCCCGAACCCTATAACTAGTGTCCACAATAGAGCAAACTGGCTTTTTGACCTCCACCATCCTCCTACACCGCCTTCGTCTCCTTCCACTGTTGACATCTATGAAGTCCCTAATACCTCTCGAGATGCTGAAGATCCTGAAACACCACCGGGATACCACCAGTTTCCCGACCCATGGGAGCAGCATGTAGTTTCTACTGAGTCCACCCAGGCTCCAGAGATACCACCACCGTCTCCACCTACTGTCACCCTCAACTCTTTACATGAAGAAATTATCGAAACGCGAGGTGAGCTTACATCTCTACGTGTGGATTTCATCGCTTTTATGGATTTGGTGACAGACCAACTGGATTTCATGCACCAACATATGTTCCCTACTCCTCGTGGCTAGAGATTTCCGTTGTTATACTGATTTGTTCTTCTCTTGCATTTGTATACACAGTGAGGTCACTGTTTAGTTTAAGTGTGGGGGAGGAATCTAGTTTGTTTTAGTATTTTATCATTTTTATTATTATTATTATTTAAGTTATTATTTCCAAACAATTTTTACTCGTTAATGAAATTTCAATTATTTAAGTTTCAAATTCTATTGCCTTACTGCCATTATTTCATTTCATACATGTTATTTCAATTTTCAGTATATTTTTCAATTTTTTATTAATTTACTGTTCATATTTTCTGCAAATATTTTGTCATATGACGTATGTTAGAAATATTATGCCTGCTTAATGTGCTAGAATTATGAATTATAATATTGGAAAATAAAAGTGTCACGTTCTTTTCATTAATATAATGAAATTGAACGCGTGACGCTCGTAACGCCCCCATGACGAGCGTAACACGCGTTTCACCGTGTTACGCCCGTCAGCCATTTGTGACGACTGTCACACGCGCCCCATAGCAGAATCTGCTATTACAGAGTCGTTTCATCTTTTCTCTCAAACCTCCATTCTTCCCAAAATCGTAACACACCCTCTCAAATTTTTTCCTCAACTTCCAACACTCTAACACTAAAAACTCCATCAACCCACTACTCAATCTATGATTCAATCCTTTTACACGCACTATGGCCAACAATCAGCAAGTTCCCACTCTCACTTTCAGATCCAGCGAACAAGGCGAAACCCAACGTCTCAAATTCCAGAAGTTCCAACACCGCGGTCTCCAACCTACACGGTATGTTGATCTTGTCTGTTTGAGGAATTTGGGACTGCTAGACAGTGTCCGACAACTGTTGCAAAGCGTGAATTTATGGAACCTGTGCCGCGAACCGCAACCCATTTATGAAACTCTAACCTTTGAGTTTCTGAGTTCCTTGCGTACATCACTCCCCCTGGTGCCACGAACCAACTCTCAGGCGTGGCCAAATTTTGTATGTTTGGCATTGAGCATCAGCTACCCCAAACCGACATTGCACGGCTGTTAGGTTTCTGTTCTGACGAAGGTGTTCACTTCCGGGTGCCGGATAATTTTGGTGAGGAAGCTTTTAACTTATGGCACAGTATGACGAACATCCGTGACGGATCCTACGACCACCTCAACGCCACACACATTCATAATCCGGCTATCCGCTACTTTCACCGCATCCTCAACAACACCATCTTCGCCCGTGACAGCAACCACAAGCTCAACTCCAAGGAGCTTTTCTTCATGCATTGCGCATTCACCGGGAAAAAGATCAACGCCGCCCCACTTTTACTGGCTCATATTCACTCTATTTGTGCTAGAGGCGGAAAACCCTTCTATTTCGGAGGGCTTGTCACTTCTCTTGCCATAGCCCTGAATTATGGTGCTGCTCTCGCGGATATGCCTTCTATGGCACCGGCTTTGCTGACTATGGACCACTGCAAGGCCGCACATCTCATTTACGAGCGGGAGGATGGCAGATTCCACCCTGTGATCAGAAACATTGTTTATCATAACATCACTTTGCCTTGTAGGGACCGAATAGATCCACAAAACAGAGCTAACTGGTTGTTCGATCCTGCAGCTCCCGAGGGGCGTGCTCCTATTCATGAAGACCAGCCTAATGCCCCCGCAGACGAAATGCAAGAAGAGCTGGACAGTGCTCCCCCCGTCCACGACACTCCAGGACCTTCATCTGCACCACCTCCTATTAATCTTGAAGACGTTCTCCGCGCCATCCATCTGCAGAATCAAATGAGCGTCGCGCTTGAAAGAAGACAATAGGAACAATATGAGTATTTATGCGCTCAAAACACTCAGATCTTGACTGGACAGCGGAGCATGAATGAGAGGTTGGACGAGGCCCTGTCGGAACTTAACGCCTTAAGGTTGGACGTCAGCACCCTTGGCTACCAGGATACTGACACAGAAGCCACTCCTACCAGGTGCTCTCGCACTAGGAGTAGAGGACGTGGTCATCAGTAGTTTTCTTTATTTTCTAAGTAGTTTACTTTTTCTGTTTCATTTCCTTTCTGTTTGTTTTTGTAATTGTATTTCCCCGCCTATATACCGCAACATTTAGGATAATGTCGGATTTAGTGTGGGAGAGGTACCTTTCCATCTTCTATAAACAAGTAAATTTTTATGATATGTCTCAATTCAAATTCTTCGCTTTATTTAGCCATACCGAAAATTTTTATCTTCGCATTAGCCCGACATACCTATTTTAACAAAATCCCAGTTGAGGAAGCCGAAAACGAATCAATAAGATCGATACGGTTATGACACCGTAGACTTCCTACTTACGCAATCCGTTTCAATAACCATTATACTGATATCTTGAGTTTTAGTTCTAAAGTAACCCCTAGTAGTTTATACTAGCAGTCAACACTGTCTTGACACAAACCACGTAGAGACTCAAAGAATATAAGTGTTTGATGTCTGAATCATAGAAATATCCTTCTTATCTCGCTGCTAAAAGAAAAGAAATTTCGTGCACAAAAAATACGATTACATATAAGAGTTGAGAAAATAATGAAGGAATCCACTGTTGGTTGGTTCAGAGGTATCTGGTTCTGAACTCGGTAGGGCGTGCTACGGCCCGATCCCCCATAACCTCCAATTTGGATAACATATGTAGGGTTGCCACATTCGTGTACCAGACCCCGTGCTAAAAGGATCAAAGTCACTAAACGATTACTCCACTACGTGCGTGCTAAGACAAAGGGCTTAATGTGATTGCGCCAGAACGAAACCGGGTGAAATAGACACGAGGAACTCTGGGCAGAATTATAATGGAACTGTTGGATAGTTCGTTTGAAATGGAAGCCTACGACTAAGCTTACTGCTTGTGTCATTAGCGTATCGTTAGTGTTTCACTCAAGTATCGGCCGAACTGACGAGGATTTCCCGAAACTGCTTTAAAAATCGAAGGTATGTCATGCATATGCGCTTGATAAAACTTGTCCGATCTTTCGAATGACTATTTGCTTGAGGACAAGCAAAGGTTTAAGTATGGGGGAATTTGATAACGAGAAATTGTATCATATAATTACTACACTTTTATCGATTTTCATAATGCATTGAGTCGTTTAACTCCCGATTGTTCCGAGTTTTTGTGTCTTTTCATAGGTACAACATGTTTCAACTCAAATCAGTGGAAAAGGATCACATGAAGGAAGCTAACCAAGAATCAGAAGAAAAAGGACCAAATCTGCAAAGTCTGCAGATTTTGTAGCTGTGACGACCGTCACACCCTATGACGACCTTAACGCTCCCACAACTAGAAGGACGCTCGTCACACATCATTGATGAGCGTAATGCGCTATTTAAGCGCATTACGACCGTTACCCCCTTGTGACGACCGTCACACGCTTAAAAACAACGTTATGGAATACAGAGAGATGTGGGCAACGTTGTGGGCAGTTTCTTCTCCTATATTTCCTCAATTTCAGTAACAATGAATCCGGGTCTTCCTCCACTCAAGCTTTTCTAAAATTTTCTCAACTGCAAAATCTTCTTCTATATATATGTGGCAGTTCAATGGATGAGTGTCGAAGAATTTTCTACAGAGCCAAATTTCTATTTTTCTGCATTATTCTATTTTCTTGATTTTGAACCTTTTTATACCTACTGTAATTTTAAATTCCAGAATTAGTTTCTAGAGTGTTAGTTCTTCATCCAAGAATTAACACGGTTATAGATTTCGGTTAATTGCAAGGAATTTATACTACTCAAGATTACCATAGCAACATTATTTATAGGTTTTTTATGCAGTTAATTTTTATTTATTCTTGTGTTATGTCATTTATTTTTATGGATTATATTTTAAATTGCATAGTTACTAAATATATTATGTCCGGCTAAATTAATTTGTACTGGTATGTGACTCCTAAGTACCGAAAGAATTCGATGATAATTTGGCCAAAAACTTTTATAAATAATTTCTGGTTTCCAATTTCCATGTTTAATTTAACTACCCTTGTCACGACAGTGAGAGGATAATTAACACGATTTTGCCACGAGAGTGGGAAATTAATTAAGGCAAGAACCTGCATGCGAGAGCTGGGGTTCGATCCAGATAGTGGTAATGAAACATTAATTTTTAAATACATGAGAGTGTTTTAATAAATTAATTAAACTCAAATTGTTTCCAAAAAGTGTTATTAAATTTAAAGTGCATCCACTAGTTTTAGTAGCATGACTTATTTCATGAACACGAGAGTGTATGTCTCAGGTTTTTAAACAATTCGTTTTTACCGAAATACTTTATATGCCAAGCAATTCACCGAATTCCCGAAGTCCGACTATCACATACCGGTATAGCTATTACTATTATTTTTAATTAAACTCTTCCCCCCCCCCTAAAACCAAATATTCATTGCTTAGTTAAACAATTGTAGCATTAGATCGTATGCGATTGATCCCCAGTCTCTGTGGGTTCGATAATCATTTAAAACTAGAACGACTAAACTATATACTTGCAGTTAGTATCCCAATAGACTTATAAAGTCCCGATCAGGTGCCTACACGCCTGCAACTCCAAAACTTGTCCCAAAATAAGGAAGAGTCCTTCAAAGAGTACGCTCAAAGGTGGAGGGAAATGGCATCACGTGTGCAACCCCCGCTGTTGGAAAAGGAATTCGTAGATATGTTCATAGGAACCCTACAAGGGCTTTATTATGATAAGACGGTGGGAAGCGTCACGTCAGGATTTTCAGACTTAGTGACTATTGGGGAAAGAATTGAAATAGGTTTGAAGATCAGAAAGATATCAGGGGGATCGTCAAGCACCCCTTACAATTCGAAAAGACCAGCTTCAAAATTTGCAAGAAAGAAGGAGGGAGAAGTCAACGATGTGTCCTCACAATAAAGGACAACACAACCATTGGTGATCCCGCAAGGACAAAGGCAAGACAGGTTTAAAAGGCCTCCTAGAAATTTTGATCCACTGCCCATGGCACCAAACCAATTATTACAACACTTGGTTAAGGCATCCCTGGTGGAAATCAAGACTTTAGCACCTCCAGTCAGGCCACTCTCGCAAAGATACAATGTCGACGCTAGGTGTGAGTATCATGCAAATTCTCCCGGGCATGCCATAGATCAATGTTGGGCCTTCAACCATAAGGTTTGGGATTTGCTAGTGTCTCAGGACATCACCTTCGAAAATCCTAATATCAAGTTAAACCCCATGCCTCCGCATGGTGGACCGACAATAAATGCAATCGAGGTGGTCACCGACTTTGGGGAAACCATAAAGATAAAAACCCCTATCAACTTGTTGAAGGAATATCTGTTTGAATGCGGGTTCCTGCTAGAGCACAATAAAGCTTTTGAAACAACTTTGGAAAATCGGGTGGATCAGGGGATAGTCCAATTCAGATTGTACCCTGAAGAAAAATATGTAGCCACAATCGGAGGGAAAAAGCCACTGGTAATCCCTTGTCAAGCTCCAAGAACTACCAAGAAAACTCTAGTCATTCCATGGGGAGAATCAACAGAGGTCACCAGAGGGGTACCTAAGAAGAACCTCTTAATTCTTACTACTCCAAAAGCTACGATGGTAATTAAGGGACCATCACTTATCCCTTACAAGAACGATAAAGTTGTACCTTGGATTTATGACTCAAATATATACATCAATGGAGTGAAACAGGAGAGCGGGCCATCCGCAAGTCAAGGACCTGCAATTTCAAACATAGCAGGAACATGAGGTATGACCCGAAGTGGGCGAATCTACGGGGCCGGACCATCAAAAAAGACAGATTTAGTTCCAACGAAAGACAAAGGAAAGACAGTGGTAGATACAAATCAGGAAACAGAATCTCCGAACAAAAACTTTACTGATCAAGAGGCGGAGGAGTTTCTAAAAATAATAAAAAAGAGTGACTATAGAGTGGTGGATCAACTCCATCAGACTTCGGAAAAAATCTCCATACTCTCGTTACTAATCAATTCTGAAGCGCACCGGGATTCTTTGATGAAGGTGTTAAGTTCAACTCATGTCGCAAAAGAAATTTCAGTAAATCAATTTGATAATGTCGTAGCCAATCTCACATTAGGATCCTACTTGGGTTTCAGCAACAATGAACTACTGCCACGAGGTCGGGCCCATAACAAGGCACTCCACATTACTATGCAGATAGACACTACCAATCTGTCCAGGGTTCTTACTGACACTGGTTCCGCTCTTAATGTGTTTCCAAAATCAATTCTTGTAAAGTTAACAATAGACGACGTGACAATGAGACCAAGTTCTATGATAGTAAAGGAATTTGACGGTTCTCGAAGTTCGGTACTAGGGGAGGTGGACCTTCCAGTCAAGATTGGGCCGCATATCTTCAATATCACTTTTTAGGTCATGGACATCGAATTAGCATACACTTCTTTACTGGGGAGACCTTGGATCTATGCGGAAGGGGCAGTAACCTCGACCCTGCACCAAAAGTTGAAGTTCCTAGTAGAGGGGAAGTTGATCATAATTGACGGCGAAGAAGACATTTTTGTAAGCCATATTGAATCGTACAGATATATCAGTGCTGACGAAGATTGCATAGCTACCCCATTCCAGGCTTTGGAAATTGCTTCGATGGTAACATTACCGGTTGAGAAGTGTAACAAGACTAAAGTAACATTATGGAGAGATCTGCAAATGACTATGGGGGATGATGCCTCAAAACACTGGGGAAAACTCCCAGAAATTCCTGAGAAAAAGAATCGATTTGGTTTGGGTTACGAATTATCAAAGGCTACTCCAAGAGGCAAAGCATGTTTTCCTCCGATCCGGGAGATGTTCATCAGTAAAGGAACGGAGCATGACGGACAAGTGGCAATGATATCAAGCAAGACCAATACTAGAAGGGAAACTGACTTCATCAGAGAGGGTGCCCCAGGAGAAGAGCTTAAAGGATGGACTACTGTGGAGATTCCCGAGATATCTTTCTTTTCTAAGTAATTTTTCTTGTTTTGAAAGAACCTATGTCGAACCCGAGGCATAGGGGTTGCTTGTAAGGGTTTTCTTTGTTTCTTATTTCAAACAATATTTATAATTAATAAATTTATATTATGTTTCAATTAAGATTCTTGTCTTTCTTTTGCATTTATATATTAAATATAAAAATGGCAATACTTTCTTTGCATATACATTTTTCAAATTCCAAGCGCTAAAATATGCACCAAAACATAATAAATGTGCAGATCCATGCCCAAAATTACCGATAACACTACTGCTATGACCCAATATGATTTTGATGTTCCTATCCACCAAGCCAAAGAGGAAAATGATGAAGATCTTGAACTCTCCGAGGAAATGGCGAAGGAAATAGAGAGAAAGGCTAATAGCATACAGCCATATCAAGAGCCTATTGAGACCATTAACATGGGCATGGAAGGAGATCCAAAAGAAATCAAGCTAGGGGAAATGTTGGAGCTGAGCGTCTAAGACAGGCTAATCAAGTTGTTGCACGAGTATATGGATATATTCGCTTGGTCCTACAAGGACATGCCAGGTTTGGATACAAACATCATGGTGCATAGATTACCTCTCAAGGAAGGTTGTTCTCTAGTAAGGCAAAAGCTCAGAAGAACTCGGCCAGATATGTCCATCAAAATCAGGGAAGAGGTTCTCAAACAGTTTGACGCAGGGTTTCTAGTAGTGGTAGACTATCCACCTTGGATAGATAACATTGTACCAGTACCCAAGAAGGATGGAAATGTATGCATGTGCGTAGATTACCGAGACCTTAACAAGGCAAGCCCCAAAGACGACTTTCTGTTACCTCACATAGATGTCTTAGTGGACAACACAGCTTAAGCCTCAATATTCTCATTTATGGACGGTTTCTAGGGCTATAACCAAATCAAAATGGAGCCTGAGGACATGGAAAAGACTACCTTCATGACACCCTGGGGAACTTTCTGTTACAAAGTAATGTCATTCGGTCTTAAGAACGCAGGGGCAACTTATCAGAGGGTAATGGTCACGTTATTCCATGATATGATCCACAAGGAAGTTGAAGTATACTTCAACGATATGATTGCCAAATCCCATACGGAGGATGAACATATCACACATCTGCAAAAGTTATTTGAGCGGCTATGTAAGTTCAGACTAAGGTTGAACCTAAATAAATGCACCTTCGGCGTCAGATCAGGAAAATTGCTAGGTTTTATCGTAAGCCAACGAGGCATCGAGGTGGATCCAGACAAGGTAAAAGCCATACAAGAAATGCCCGCTCCCAGGACAGAAAAAGAAGTGCATGGTTTCTTAGGGCGATTGAACTACATCTCAAAGTTCATATCGCATCTAACAGCTACGTGCAGACAAATGTTCAAGTTGTTGTAGAAGGATCAGACGGTAGTATGCAATGACGATTGTCAGACTGCCTTCGAAGAAATAAAACAGTATCTGCAAGAGCCACCAGTCTTAATACCACCAGTCCCCAGAAGGCCACTCATCATGTACTTGATAGTGCTCGAAGGGTCAATGGGTTGTGTTTTAGGACAACATGATGAAATTGGTAGAAATAAGCATGCAATCTATTACCTCAGTAAGAAATTCACCGATTACGAGACCAGATACTCACTCCTAGAGAAGACTTGTTGCACGTTGGCTTGGGCTACCAAGAGGTTGAGGCAATATAAGTTAACCCATACTACATGGTTGATAGAAAGAATGGATTCTCTAAAATACGTGTTTGAAAAGTCAGCCCTCACCGGAAGAATCACACGATGGCAGATGTTACTATCAGAATATAACATCGAATATGTCACACAAAAAGCCATCAAAGGTAGTGTACTAGCTAATCATATAGCTCACCAACCGCTATCAGAATATCAGCCCATGAAGTTCGACTTTCCCGACGAAGATGTCATATTTATAGTTGACTACGAAATACCAGGACCAGATGAAGGGCCCAAGCCAGGGGCACGTTAGAAACTCATGTTTGACGGGGCTTCAAACGCACTAGGTCATGGTGTAGGGGCAGTGTTAACATATCCCAAGAATCACCATCACCCCTACACGACCAGGTTATGTTTCGACTGCACCAACAACATCGTTGAATACGAAGCCTGTATACTAGGGCTAGAAGCTGCCATCGATTTAAGAATAAAACACCTGGAAGTGTTTGGGGATTCTGCATTAGTCATATAACAGGTTAATGGAGAATGGGATACTAAACACCCTAAACTGATTCCATATCGGAACCATGTTTTAAAGTTAGCCTCAAAATTTATAGAAATCACTTTCAGTCATATCCCACGAGAAGAAAATCAAATGGAAGACGCCCTGGAAACCCTATCAGCTATGTTCAAAGTGACTTGGCCGAATCACGAACCGCGTATTACAATTAGACATTTCGAAGAACCTGCACATTTCCTAGCTATTAAGGAAGGACCCGACATTAAACCTTGGTTTTATGACATCAAGAAGTACTTAGAAAGGCAGGAGTACCCGGAAAATGCCTCTATCATTGACAAGCCAACCTTGCGCAAGTTAGCTTCCAAGTTCTTTATAAGTAATGGAGTGGTATACAAAAGAAGATACGATATGGTATTACTCAGATGTGTGGAAAAGCAAGAGGCAGATACACTCATGAGAGAAATCCACGAAGGCACCTTCGGGACTCATACAAACGGGCACGCCATGGATAGAAAGATTCTGCGAGCGGGGTATTACTGGTTAACAATGGAAGTTGATTGTTATCACTACACGAAGACATGCCATAAGTGTCAGATGTGAGCCGACGGGATAAATGTACCACCGACTCCTTTGAACGTCATGAGCTCCCCTTGGCCATTTTCGATGTGGGGAATTGATATGATTGGTATGATCGAGCCAAAGCATCAAACGAACACCGCTTTATATTAGTAGCCATCTACTACTTTACCAAGTGGGTAGAGGTAGCATCCTACGCCAACGTAATAAGCCAAGTGGTTGCACGCTTTATCAAACATAATATCATATGCAGATATGGTGTCCCAAGCCGGATCATATGCACGCTTTAAACAGCAAGATGATGAAGGAATTATACAACGACTTCAAAATCGAGCATCATAATTCTTCACCATACAGGCCAAAGATGAACGGGGCCGTTGAAGCAGCCAACAAAAATATTAAGAAAATTATACAGAAAATGGTGAAGACATACAAAGATTGGCATAAAATGCTTCCCTTGGCTATGCACGGTTATCGCACTTCTTTACGCACATCAACAGGCGCAACTCCTTTTTCGCTTGTGTACAAAATGGAGGCAGTAATCCCGGTGGAAGTTGAGATACCATCACTCCGAGTCCTGAGGGAAACGAAACTGGAAGAGGCAGAATGGGTACAGGTTCGACTCGATCAACTCAACCTCATTGAATAAAAACAATTAACGGCTTTGTGTCATAGTCAATTACATCAAGAGAGAATTAATAGGGCCTTCAACAAAAAGGTACGCCCTCGAATATTCAAAGAAGGGGATCTTGTGCTCAAAAATATTTTACTACCCATCTCGATTCATGTGGTAAATGGACACCTAACTACGAAGGTCCATTCGTAGTCAAAACAACATTCTCTGGAGGTGGTCTCATCCTCACAACAAAATACTATGTATAAAAAGCTCGCTAAGATCGAACCTCCAAAAGGTACGACTTAAGCAAAAAAGGAGCGTCCCGGTGGATCGAAAACCCTAAAGGGAGATCCAGGCAAAAATTAGGGGCTTATGAAATTTTTTATCCCGATGGATTGAAAACCCGAAAGGGCAATCGAGGCAAAAGTTAGGGATTTCATATAAAGAAATAAAGCACAAAAAGCATGCGATCTGGGAGCTACGACTACAAACCACGAAGGGGAGGATAGATTGAAATCAGAAAACTCAGAAGCCAAGGGGATAAGAACATCAAAGAATATGGGGGAACGGCAGTAGCAATTATCATTTTCATTGCCATTTACTGTTTTAAAACTCTCTGTAATTACCTCTTTTTAGGAATTGCACCTTGTATTCTCACCCATTCTAAGACATATCAATCAAATATTGGTTTTCATTATATCTGTCAAATCATGTTCTTACTTTCTCAGACTTGCTTACAGAATACTACGATTATTACTCATGAATATTTTCTTGAAATAATTTTGGAGAATTAACAGAATAAAAGCATCTGACAAATATCAAAAGTACTTGGGTTAGAAAAATAACAGAGGAAAATCCATGTATATATCCGCACACATAGCTACTCTTACGTCTTGCAACACAAAAATCTATCTACACTTGTATCTACGCATATCTACACCCGCGTCTATACACATGGTTTCGCCTATGATTACATTCAACAATACAAAGTCTATGCATATATCTACGCGTCCCTACGCGACGGCTGTGTCCACATCAGCATCTATGCATAACTTGCAACATAAGGTAGATGCTCGCACGCGTCAACGCACATATGTATTCCTGCCAATTCTACATACGTCCACCTACGTCTACGCCCGTAATACAAAATCAATATTCGACTTTGGCTAAATTATGTTCCTCGTGTTTGAATTCAACAGTACTATGACGACACATTATACAACGCCAAGAATTGGTAACTCTAAACCAATGGCTAAAAGGAGAGAAAGCGGGAAATAGTCTATATGACATTTCGAGGCATATGCGCATCTTACACACATTTCACACGTACATTTCGTACATCTAAAAGCATACATACAACATACTTGCATACATCCACGTTTCCATATCGATGTCAAAACACCATACATTTTGCATACATACGACATTCAATACACATGCATACACATGTATCACATAGCAAACGGACAAACGACTTCACCCCTGATTCAACTGTCTAAGGATCGACCAACGCAATGCTTCCCCTGCGATTCAACTCGTCACCTCAGTATTCATGCTGTGACACATTCAACCCATCACCTAGGCCTCCCCGCGGTGGTGGGTTCCTTACAAATCCCACTACATTGCCTCTAAGCCACAACGTACCTCTCCATATCAGTATATCGCTTCTAAGCCGCAATATATCTTCCAATTCAACATGTTGCCTCTAAGCCACAACATATTCTCAAAACCCATTGCATTGCCCCTGAGTCGCAACGCATTCTTCAAAACTCCGTATATTTCTTCTAAGCCGTAATATATACATTCAACCAAAACACATTGCCTTTAAGTCACGATGTACCTCTCCAGATCAGTATCTTGCTTCTAAGCCGCAATATATCTTCCAATTTAACATGTTGCCTCTAAGCCGCAACATATTCTCACAATCCATTGCATTGCCCATAAGCTGCAACGCATTCTTCAAAACTCGGCATATTGCCTCTAAGCCGCAATATATCATCCGAATTGGCATTGCCTCTAAGCCGCAATGCATTACCCGAATTCCAAACCACCATCTCGGACAGCAGGCAACAATTCGCAAACGTAATCCGTGACATCAGTCTTCAAGCAGCCATGCATCATCAATTGTTGCTATACTCACCCTCCAAAAAAGTGAGTAGACCAAGACATACATAATTGTGCTATCGGCCTCATTAAAAAAGCTGGGTAAGCGACATATCGTCAACTTTTCCTACTTCCTTGAGACTCGTAAGGATATGCTATATCAGTGTAACCTTATGTTTGTCGGGCAAATTTTGGGATACTTCAAGTATTCAATAAACTTCCAATCAGAATGCGCAAGACTCAAGTTTTCTCACGCTATTCGATTGAAAGATAATTGAATAGGGGTAGCTGTCGTACCCCAAATTTGTCTTACCTCGATGATTTCTTTTTTTAAGATTTAAATAAAAGAAATATTTGATAAAAGATGGTACAACAGTATCTGATAGCCCATCTTTACCCAAGGCAAATCAGGGGGTGTACTTTAAATTCAGAAGATTAGGGCTTTCTAAATCAGAAAGACTCATAAACCCATTCGCGAAGCATGTTGGCCAATGGCTTACGCAATTCGGAAAGAAAATTCAAAAGTAGAAAGTTATTTCGAATAATTATCAAGTTGTAATTACGTCAGCCCATTTAAGAATGGTAGTTGATTAGTAAGAAGAGGGTGTTACTCCAAAATTAAAAGTCCATTTCATTTGTAGTTAATGAACAGTAAAAAAAGGGAGGTGCAATTTGGAAGACGGGCTCATTACGTTGTAACTAAGCCCATTTGTCCTTGTTTTGTTGTTTTATTTTTAAAGGAGTGATAAATAAATAAAAAAACATTTTACTATTATTATAGTGAATTTACTAAAATAAAAAAATATTTTATAAAATTATATAAATACTAGGTTATTAAACATTTTTATGAAGAGTTTTATTTTAAAAAAGAAATTGGCTAGATCATTTTATTAAAGCCAATTAACATTTTATTTACTGTTATAATAAAATGTTATTATTGAAATATTTTTATTATTAGATAGTGAGTTTTAAAAAATAAAAATAAAAAACTTATTGGAGTCTGTTTTGAGTGGCCAAGTATTGGGCCTGGTTTTATAAAGGAGTTTCTGCTGTAATAAAATAATTAAGGGTTCATTGGGCTAAGTAACTTAAATGTAACGTAGGCCCAAAAATGCAGTAACTACAATTGTAGCAATCAACCAAAAACCATGCGCGAAGAGATATTGTACAAATCATTCCAAATTAAGTGCTTGTTCTTCAATTAAAAGCAACCAAATCAAATCTTCAATTAAAGTGACACTGGCAACAGAATCCCAGAAATCTCAATCAAATCAACAAATATTTTATTACAAATCTAAACAAAATCCAAATTTATGCAGAACTGGATCAAAACTTTGAGAAAGAAAATAAAAACAATTAAGGTTAATCTAGAATTTACAGAACCAATCTTTTTATCCCAAAATGACAGGATCAGTTAACCTATTACAGAAGCTAAATATTTGGCAGACCTAACAATCTAAAACAGAATATGGAAACAGTCTCAAACCAAGTTATAGCAAGCTCGACCCACAAATCACGACAGAGATTCAGAAGATGTTTATACAAGCTAAGGCAGGATGAATGAAGGATCCAATCTTCACCAAATCTTCAGTATAAGCTTTATTGTTACAAGAGTAAATAACAGAATCAAGTCATAACAGAAAAAATATTTCAATATTGCAAATAAAATCCAAAAGGGCGCTCAAATTCGCAAACCCGCATCAGGCAAATCCTTTACAAAACCGAAAAGCTTCAATTACAGTAATGACACAGCAAAATCAATTGTTACTGCAAAATCGCATATTACAAAAATTTGGTTACAATCTAAAATGATAACAGATCAAATCTCAGAAAAAGGAATCAATTACATTAAATTCCTAAATCCCTAATTGATCTATAAAAACCCTAAATCTAAGTAATTGAACAAATATAGTAAAAACCCTAGATCTAAAAAAACTATAAGTACAGAAAGAGAAGAAGAGGGAAGGGGTCGGAGAAATTAAGATCAAAAGACATACATTACAATTCGTGGAAGAGAAGAAAAAATGGATTAGGGTTTCAAGATCTGAAACCCTAATCGTATCCCTGTAACTAACTCTTCAGACTTTCTCGGAACTTCCATCATCCTCCAATCTTCCATCACCGCTGAGAACCCGCAAAAATAAGGGAGGAGGAAGAGATTAGCGACTGAAAGCGCGAAATACAGAAGATCGCGAGAATCAGTAAGAGAAAAATCGCTTAGCTTTTATTTCCTTTCATGATTGTTGGTTCTGGGTTGGGGTAAATGGGTAGGATGGGATTGCGCCACCGCCGATAGCTTAAGATTAGGGTTGAGGAGTGGAAGGGTCTATTTGCGAAGGGAGAGAGAAGGAGAACAGAGTTTGGTTGATTAACAAAGGAAAACGAAAATGAAAAAATGTAAATGAAATTTATATTCTGAATAATCCAGTATGTGCGCGTTTATGGAAATTAGCATGCACCTCTTAAATCTACCCGTTAGATCTTCATCAGACGTCCAGAGGCCAAGTCTGCACAATAGGTAGCATACACCTCTACCCATGCGATCCCTCAGCTTCTCTCCAAACGCGTTTTGGGCCAAATCCCATTAATGTTTACGCCCCCTTTTACCTTATTGCTAAAACACCAAACGACACACACACCCCTTGATCTGAGTTGTCCAATGGGCCAAGCCCAATTCGGTTCACACACCCCTTTTGCTATATTATTAAAACAACACGCCAATTCGCACCCCTCCTGCCTGGACTCATACTGGGCCTAATTTCCATTAGTAAACGCACCCCGTCTGTTTTACTACACAACTAGATTTACACCTCCCCCCTGAGTTTAGTTAATATTATTTATTTATTTTTAATTCAATTATTTTTTCTATTTTAAATATATATATATATATATATATATATATATATATATATATATATATATATATATATATATATATATATATATATATATATATATATATATATATATATATATATATATATATATATATATATATATAATAATAATAATAATTATTATTATTATCAAATAATAAATTTATTATTATTATTATTATTATTATATTTTTATATTATTTTTATATATTGCTATAATTACTTAACCTTTACTACTATTATCATTATTATTATAATAGTTCTTTTTATAAATGTTATTCTTATTTTTATTTATTATAATATTATTATATGATCAAATAATTTATTTTAAAATTACATATATTGTTTTGTATATTATTTGCATTAAATCTTTTTTGTCATGCATTAATCAAGATCTTCGCAAATAATACAATTAAAAAACACAAACCAATCATCAAGCTATTTTCGCAATAAACTAAACTAATCAACTGTCTCTTTGCAAATGGGTTTCAAACTAGTTTTGGCTTACTACGCACTCAGTAAAAATCTCCGCAATCACTACTCCCGACCGAGTGCAAAGTGATTCAAAATATGTTTGCAAACCCCTTAAAAAACACCAACCCATACAAACAACGAATTTGGACTTTGATTCCTCATAAGAGGATACGTAGGCACGCGATCAAAATTGTGGCGAGTCTTGCTAATTAAAACTTAAAACCCTGTTTATCTCAAACCTAAACCTAGAGCTTAATATCCTTGTGAACAAGGTGGGTGAAAGGTGCCTAACACCTTCCTTTCGTCTAATTGAGTCTGTAACCTAGAACCTTTGTCTGCAAATTAGGGTTTCCTATTAGATGCCCTTCCTTAGGATTGAAACTAATAGTGGCGACTCTTGATTTAAAAACCGGTCGCAACAACAACACAATGACTTTTGACCTAGTATATGACCTAATGACTTAAAGCATGATCTCAAGGGTTCAAACACAACATGTTGACCTAATTTAATGGCTCAAATCTTTTCTCAAGATCAAATAATTGATAGTTGAAATTTGGTCAACTGCTGAAAAAATCAACTGACACACCAAAAGTCAAACTTTGACTTTTTGGTCAAAATTGAGTTTCAAAGATCAATATTCATCAAGGAATTCAAAAATATGAAGCTTGATCATCAAGGAATCAAGAAAGTCAAAAGTCAATATAAAAAGTCAAACTTTTCAAGACTTAGAAAAATTTCTAAGTGTTTTAAACCTTGATAATTTCACTACTTCATGACCTTTTTTCACCAAGATGCAAGATAATTCAAAGAAAACTTTCAACATGGAAGTTGTAGATATTTATGATTTATAAAACTTTTTATTATGGTTGATGTCCAAAAAGTGCTTAGATTTGAAGATATAAGCCCATGAAGTCATGACATTTTCATAAAACACTTTGTGAGAATTTTGACAAGTTTAGGCAGATTTTTGACCTAATTTCTTGGCCAATTTTCACCTAGTTCCAATTTGATTTTGTCAAAATGGTCAACATGAAGGTTGTAGGCAATGTTTCAAGCTCTCCAAAATGTCAAAGAACTTTAAGAGTTCGTTCTTGAGCTAAGAGAATCGAAGACAATAAGTTAGGCATCCATTCTTGAATTACAAGTCATTTTTGTGATGAACACTTGACCAAAACCCTAGTCTATGCTGCATAATCTTACTTTGCGGGCTTCTAACTTGTGTTTCACTCCATAATTAATTTATTACACAATTGTTAGAGCTTTGATCCAAGCATTTTAGCCATTATCCAAGTTGCATTTCCATTTATGGCACAAAGGTAACACTTCCATCTTGGAAAAGCAAGCTTTATTGCAAAAGTCAATGCATTGAGCCTCTAACTTCTTTCTTCTGCACACACTAAACCTACAAGATCAGGAGGAGCATGTTTAAAGTGATCAACCACTCTACAAGCCTTGTACTTCACATTAGAATAAGATGTTTCAAGCTTGCTTCAAAAATAAGGCAAAAATCCATAACATGTGATCTTTAATTTCTGATGATTTCAAACCTTCAAACCTCTTGCCTATAAATAGAGGTAATGTTTGCAAGCTAACAGACGAAATTACAAGCCTGAAAACCCTCCCAAAGTCCCTCAAGCTAGAAATTGCCTCAAAATACCATTTTTGTGCAGATTTTGACCTTATACCTCCATCTCACAAATCAATTATGCGTTCTTCCTCAAAATCAATCACAGATCATCTCTATATCATTTTGAACCTAACAAAACACATGTTACATGAGTGTAACATCTCCACCACCATCCTCCATTTTTAAAATCAGCAACCTGCACATTGACTTCTCTAGGACAGTACATCTACTCTCGGTTCAAGCTAAGCATTACATTAGCTTCCTAGAGATTCAAGGAAGCTAACCAGATCATTACAATACCTTGGGGATTGCTAAAACTCAAATCACAATCTCCATTTTCAAAGTGAGTTTTATGATCTTCTATCTCTTCATATAAGCATTATTTATCTCTGATTTGTGAAGATAAAATATAGACATCATAGCCCTAAAGCTAACCATGTCTTTATAATTCATTTATGTTGCCTGAGTAGTGTGAATTTTAAGTTTGAACTTTCTGAAAAAATTAGGTTAAATTTGGTATCAGTCAAAATCTGTGTTCATCTTTGATCCATAGCTTGAGTTATTTACATATTTGAACGTGGTGAAATTTCTAACAAGTTGAAGAACTGACTGGCGCGAGGAAGAAGATGAAGTACAGTCAGGACTTGGTTTATTTTAAATTTATTGCAACATGTTTTATTACTGGATGAAACAGCCACCCAAGTGGCAGAGAGCGCGCGCATAAGGCATTACTATAAAAGACCCTGAGTTCGAGCCCCAGCGAGACCTTTTGTTATTTTTCTAACATTTTCTTTGTTTCTTTTTTTGTTTGGCACCCGTCGCAAATAATACAATTAAAAAACACAAACCAATCATCAAGCTATTTTCGCAATAAACTAAACTAATCAACTGTCTCTTTGCAAATGGGTTTCAAACTAGTTTTGGCTTACTACGCACTCAGTAAAAATCTCCGCAATCACTACTCCCGACCGAGTGCAAAGTGATTCAAAATATGTTTGCAAACCCCTTAAAAAACACCAACCCATACAAACAACGAATTTGGACTTTGATTCCTCATAAGAGGATACGTAGGCACGCGATCAAAATTGTGGCGAGTCTTGCTAATTAAAACTTAAAACCCTGTTTATCTCAAACCTAAACCTAGAGCTTAATATCCTTGTGAACAAGGTGGGTGAAAGGTGCCTAACACCTTCCTTTCGTCTAATTGAGTCTGTAACCTAGAACCTTTGTCTGCAAATTAGGGTTTCCTATTAGATGCCCTTCCTTAGGATTGAAACTAATAGTGGCGACTCTTGATTTAAAAACCGGTCGCAACAACAACACAATGACTTTTGACCTAGTATATGACCTAATGACTTAAAGCATGATCTCAAGGGTTCAAACACAACATGTTGACCTAATTTAATGGCTCAAATCTTTTCTCAAGATCAAATAATTGATAGTTGAAATTTGGTCAACTGCTGAAAAAATCAACTGACACACCAAAAGTCAAACTTTGACTTTTTGGTCAAAATTGAGTTTCAAAGATCAATATTCATCAAGGAATTCAAAAATATGAAGCTTGATCATCAAGGAATCAAGAAAGTCAAAAGTCAATATAAAAAGTCAAACTTTTCAAGACTTAGAAAAATTTCTAAGTGTTTTAAACCTTGATAATTTCACTACTTCATGACCTTTTTTCACCAAGATGCAAGATAATTCAAAGAAAACTTTCAACATGGAAGTTGTAGATATTTATGATTTATAAAACTTTTTATTATGGTTGATGTCCAAAAAGTGCTTAGATTTGAAGATATAAGCCCATGAAGTCATGACATTTTCATAAAACACTTTGTGAGAATTTTGACAAGTTTAGGCAGATTTTTGACCTAATTTCTTGGCCAATTTTCACCTAGTTCCAATTTGATTTTGTAAAAATGGTCAACATGAAGGTTGTAGGCAATGTTTCAAGCTCTCCAAAATGTCAAAGAACTTTAAGAGTTCGTTCTTGAGCTAAGAGAATCGAAGACAATAAGTTAGGCATCCATTCTTGAATTACAAGTCATTTTTGTGATGAACACTTGACCAAAACCCTAGTCTATGCTGCATAATCTTACTTTGCGGGCTTCTAACTTGTGTTTCACTCCATAATTAATTTATTACACAATTGTTAGAGCTTTGATCCAAGCATTTTAGCCATTATCCAAGTTGCATTTCCATTTATGGCACAAAGGTAACACTTCCATCTTGGAAAAGCAAGCTTTATTGCAAAAGTCAATGCATTGAGCCTCTAACTTCTTTCTTCTGCACACACTAAACCTACAAGATCAGGAGGAGCATGTTTAAAGTGATCAACCACTCTACAAGCCTTGTACTTCACATTAGAATAAGATGTTTCAAGCTTGCTTCAAAAATAAGGCAAAAATCCATAACATGTGATCTTTAATTTCTGATGATTTCAAACCTTCAAACCTCTTGCCTATAAATAGAGGTAATGTTTGCAAGCTAACAGACGAAATTACAAGCCTGAAAACCCTCCCAAAGTCCCTCAAGCTAGAAATTGCCTCAAAATACCATTTTTGTGCAGATTTTGACCTTATACCTCCATCTCACAAATCAATTGTGCGTTCTTCCTCAAAATCAATCACAGAGCATCTCTATATCATTTTGAACCTAACAAAACACATGTTACATGAGTGTAACATCTCCACCACCATCCTCCATTTTTAAAATCAGCAACCTGCACATTGACTTCTCTAGGACAGTACATCTACTCTCGGTTCAAGCTAAGCATTACATTAGCTTCCTAGAGATTCAAGGAAGCTAACCAGATCATTACAATACCTTGGGGATTGCTAAAACTCAAATCACAATCTCCATTTTCAAAGTGAGTTTTATGATCTTCTATCTCTTCATATAAGCATTATTTATCTCTGATTTGTGAAGATAAAATATAGACATCATAGCCCTAAAGCTAACCATGTCTTTATAATTCATTTATGTTGCCTGAGTAGTGTGAATTTTAAGTTTGAACTTTCTGAAAAAATTAGGTTAAATTTGGTATCAGTCAAAATCTGTGTTCATCTTTGATCCATAGCTTGAGTTATTTACATATTTGAACGTGGTGAAATTTCTAACAAGTTGAAGAACTGACTGGCGCGAGGAAGAAGATGAAGTACAGTCAGGACTTGGTTTATTTTAAATTTATTGCAACATGTTTTATTACTGGATGAAACAGCCACCCAAGTGGCAGAGAGCGCGCGCATAAGGCATTACTATAAAAGACCCTGAGTTCGAGCCCCAGCGAGACCTTTTGTTATTTTTCTAACATTTTCTTTGTTTCTTTTTTTGTTTGGCACCCGTTGCGCCTCCCCCTGGCTGGGCCTTTTCTTTTCTCTTCTATATCACCCCCTGCTTGCTTTCAACCACGTATCCCATTATATTTCCTTTTTTATTTTGTTTTCTGATTTTTTAAAAACAGTTTTAGACCTAAAACATTTTTCTATTTTCAAACTTCCCAATTTCTTTTCAACCCACGTGACTCCTAAACTTATATTTTATTTTATTTTCTTTTCTTATTTTATTTTATTATTATTTTCAATCAAAAAATACAAAAATGTATTATTTTCATAAATAAATAGACTAAACTTTTATTTTCATTTTATCTTATAAATAACAGAAAAAACTAGAAAAAAAATTTTCTTTTTTAAATTAAATAAAATAATTTAGATTTAGTTTTTTATTCTAATTTTCTTTAATTAACTTAGATTCTAAGATTTTAATTAATTAGTTTATTTTCAAATTAATTAGTTTAGTATAAAGCCTTTTTCATAAAAACTCATAAAAACAATTTTCTTTTCTTTTACATTATCTTTATATTCTTGTATATTTTATTTTTGCTTTATTCAATTTAGTTGTAATAGTAATTAGATTTTAATCGTTTTCATCCCCATTTGTAATTTTTATCCCCATCCCCAAATATTGTAATAGCGTAGGACTTTAAATTCCGCAATTTATCGCTTTCCATATTATTGCTAGTAATTAGGGTTTGTATGGAAATACTTAAAATCAAACAAGTAGACAACCCTAATTTAAGACAAATTACATGAAAATAACACACTTTGCACATTTGCACCTCTAGGGTTAACCCACACTTGTTTCCTTAGAATAAAACAGTCATATCCCTCGAACGTGGGATACTTTAGCAAAGACCCTCGATTAAAAGATTGTAGTTCCTCAATGACCCTTCGATGTTGCCTTCGGTAAACGATCTTAGACCCTTATAACAAATTGCTAAGGCATATTACAATGTTGCCTTCTATGACTGTACGATGACCCACGCCTGTCCCTTCATATCCAATGATGAGGCTCTCTACCAATCAATGGTAGACAAGCATTATCTAAAGGAGGAGGAAAAGAACAAAGAGTTTCTTTTGAGTAGGTAGAACGCTCGTAGTTGCTTCCTCACAAACATTTCAAAACAAACATCTTTCAAACACACCAACACTTTCATGAAATATTTTCAAAAGTCAACACTTTGTATACATTCTTATAGAAACGAGAATCATTACAAAGTTCGCCTAAATGAAGGAACTTTTCAAAAATACTTTCAAACAAGCACAAACATATTTACATAGCATCTGTAAAGGAACTAGCAACTAAGAGCTCGTAGATAACTACAGATGAAAAAGATGCTAACACCTTCCCTTTTCATAACCTACCCCCCGAACTCAAGAAAATTCTCAAAAGGTTTTTCTTGTTCTTTTCACCTTTTCCTTTATTGGATAAAAGAAAAGTCGATGGTGACTCTTGCTATCCGCAACAATTGCGATAAAATGCACAACACCCAAGTTAGTTCACCCACTGTATTACAGAACTGATAACTCTGCTGGGGACAAACTTAAAAGTGGGGTTACCTTAGGGATTAGTTCACATTTAAAATGCTTTCATTATTTGACTTGCTTGCTTTACTCTTAAAATGGTTGTTTGGGTTTTGAATAGATCCTCTACCCAAATCTGGGAGCATTATTAGGTAAGTAGCAATAGATCGTGGAGACTATACAGTGTATATCGATATGGTTAAAGTGATGACTATATTAGTGTGACACATTTGTTGGTACTGGTATCCTTTGTGTTGAATCAAAGAGAATATGGGGCCGTTGTGTGGTATCATGAATCTCTAACTGATCGTAGAACCTTTAGTTGAACAACTTGGCCATTAGGAAGTAGTGAGATAGCCAGCTTCGGTGGAAAACCGAAGATTGGTTGATACTCGATACTAAACTCATTAAGATTAGACTTTCGGGATATTTTGGCAGCAAGAAAAGATTGATTATGCTGAGACAATGCCTGGTGAAGAAAGATCAATGATATTAATATTCCCTAGAACCTGTTTACTTTTTAGGACAGGTTGAACCAACTAAACTTCAAAAGGGTATTTACCTATAAGCCCCATGCAAGCCTAAACCTAAGGACTTGTTTGCTTTGCTTGTATATGATTATGTGTACATAACATCATGACATCATACCATAGCATTTTCACTAACCATTTCAAGGACCTAGGGATTTATCTTTGTTCTATTTTGTAGGATATAACTTCTACTCGCAGAAAAACCATCTGAATCGGCTTTGTAAGAGTGCCTCCTCAACTCAAAGAGTTAGCGTCAAGGGTTCCTGAGAATTCTCTGTTCACTAAAAGATATGGTCGACTTCTCAACTTGGCAACCTCAAGCTTTGAAGAGAAAATGATGGGTGTGCTCTTTCTTTTCTTTGACCCTAAACATCATTGTTTCACATTTCCTGAATTTCAATTGGTGCCGACAATGGAAGCGTTCTCTCAACTATTGGGAGTGCATATTCTTGATCAAATGCCTTTCACTGGCCTAGAGAAAGAGCCACGACCTAAGTAGATTACATCAGCCTTACATTTGCAATGGTCTGACGTTGTGGCTAATTGAGAAACAAGGAGCGGAGTCAAGGGTTTCCTAGCCAAGTTCCTGATAGAAAAAGCTCAATAGTTTTGGGATGCTTTAGATTTACAAGATTTTGAAGAAGTTTTGGCTCTTCTAATCTATGGGTTGGTACTGTTCCCTAATCCAAACCAACTTATAGATGTGAATGCGGTCAAAGTTTTTCTCTCTCGTAGCCTCGTGCCTACTTTGCTCGGAGACATTTTGCACTCTCTTCACACTCGTACCATGAAAAGAAGAAGGATTCTTATGTGTTGCATACCATTATTGTCTAGGTGGTTTATTTCGCACCTTCCTCGATCTATTTTGAAGAACGAACAAGGCTTGGATTGGTCTCAAAGGATGATGTTTCTCTCACATTCGGATATTCATTGGTGTTCTTGATCTTTGGAGGATATTACCATCATTGACCGCTGTGGGGAATTCCCTAATGTCCCACTCTTTGGAATTAGGGGAGGTATTACTTATAACCTTTCTCTAGCCTTATGACAGTTTGGCTATGCTCGAAGAGATGGTCCTCATGACACACTCATTCAAGGAATTGTATTTGACTACAAGGATATCATCAATGATTTGTACGAGCTTGGAGCATGGTAAACAAGGTTGATAAAAAGACTTTGGGGCATAAAAATTACATCCCTCTTGAGCCTTACCTCAAATCGGTACGAACTCGTGCTCAAAGTCTCATGATGTCGTAACCATCCATCCTACCTGTGATTATGGAACCAGTTGCCGAACGGGAGATTCCTTATACCATTCTCCATCCTGACATGCCTATTAATCTCGAGGAATTGCAAATGTTGTGGATTCAACTCAAGGGAGAGCAAGACACCTTTGAAACTCGAGTTTATGAAAGCGAGAAAAAAGTGTTGGAGCTCAAAAGGCAACTTCACGAGGAGCGAAGCCTGAATGCTTACATTGCACCAAAGAGGATGCGCCAGTGGGAGACTTGAGTCTTTTTGTTTTAGGAGTTTATTTTGTCATCTCTTTAAGACCCTTTTTCTTTTTTCCACTATAAGTCTAAGAGGCATTTGTAATTCTGGAACTTATTAATGCAATTGTTGTTTTGTATTCTCTTTGTCTGGAAAATTTAAATTCCTTAAAGTCCTTGAAAACATTGCATCCGCATAACATGTATCATATCATAAGCAAGTTTTTCGACACAAGTTTCCTCATCTTTTTTTTTATTTTAGTATAAGATGGATCTCGAGCAAACCGTCAAGGACTTACAGACTCAACACTCCCAGTTTCAAGACACTTTGCTCAACTTAGCAAAGGATCAGCAAGAAATGATGTCGCTTCTAGTCACAAAGAAAAAGACCAAAAAGAAAGTTGTTATCAACATGGGGAAAAGGTTCAAAGGCCCCGCCCGAAAAGTTCAAATTAAAGAGGTTTCCTTCGAAGAGGATGATAATCAAAATGAAGATGCTAGAAGCACCCGTGTTAGGGGTGGAAACAATCAAATCTCTGAAGACGAGGATTATTCTGATGAGCAATACCCACCGGCCGACAACAAATACAAGTAGCTAGAAGACAGACTAAAGACTGTAGAGATCCAAGCTGTGTCTGGCTTGGACTTTGGAGACTTGGGTTTGGTACCTGGGGTAGTCATCCCCCACAAATTCAAGATTCCTGTTGTTTGCCAAGTATGATGGGATCTCCTGTTAGAAGCTTCATCTAAGATCCTATGTCCGTAAGATCCAGCCGCATACCACCGATAGGAAACTATGGGTGCACTTTTTTCAAGATAGTCTATTAGGAATGCAGTTAGAGTGGTTTTACCAATTGGAAGGGGCTAATATGTATAATTGGGAAGATTTGGCTGCTGCCTTTTACCGCCAATATCAATATAACGCTGATCTTACACCAACTCGGGTGCAACTAAGGCATGACTATGGGTTCAAATAAAGGCTTCAAGGAATACGCCTAAAAATGGAGAGACTTGGCTGGCAGGATGCCGCCACCTTTAACTGATAGAGAATTGGTAGACATGTTTATGGGAACACGGACTAGTCCTTTCTTCAACTTACTGATTGGAAGTTCATCATCCGGATTTACTAAATTGATCTTGATCGGTGAAAGGGTTGAAAGTGGGATCAAAAGCGGGAAGATACCCATGGCCTCCACCTCAAATGTTGTGAAAAAACCATTTATTGGTAAAAAAAAGACTAATGATATATATGGATCAAGAAGTCGTACTAAGAATGACTGTCATCATTTAGTAGGGGCAGTATTAATTTCCAATCCTACACCTACTCAACAACAACAAGGGAATAGGCGTAGGATAAATTTTGAAGAAAGGTAGTATACTAAGATCAATATGTCATTGTCTCAAGCATTGCAGCACTTACTAAAAGTGGAGCTGGTTACATTAAGGGATCCTCCTTAAAACCATGATACCTCCTCTCCTAAATACAATCCCAATGCAAAATATGCTTACCATTGAAACAGTCCCGAACATGATACCAATGATTGTTGGCCTCTGAAGAACAAAATTCAAGTCTAGTTGATAACAAGACTATTGAATTCGGTCCTCCACCAACTCGCAATGTGATCACCGCACCCATGCCTAATCATGGTAAGGGTGTCAATGCTATTGAAGATGCCTCTTTTATTTCTTCCATCAAAGACTTAACCACTCCTTTGAAGACATTTAAAAATAATTTGTTGAAAGTCAGTGTATTTCCAGGTTGTTTTGAAGACTACTACCATTGTGTTGTACAAATTAATGGTTGTGAATGGCTTAAGAAAGGTGTCCAGCACCTGATGGATAGCTATGATATTCTATTTGAAAAACCTCCATCTATGAAAAGATTAACCCAAAGTGTATCTCAAGAGTTTGAAGATGTATCCATCATTACTATCTCAAACACTCCTATTAGGATCACCTCCAAAAGGTCCTATTAGGATTCCCGTTGAACCAAAAATAGCTCCATTAATTATCACCATATCGGGGCCAGTCCCTTACTCTTCTGATAAGGTTGTGCCCTAGAATTATGGGGTGGAAGTGTATTACTATGGTATCAAACAAGATTCATGGATTGTCGAAGATGAAACTGTTGACATTACAAACATTTCTGGATCAAGTAAAGTTACTAGGATGTGGATGATCTTCTCTCCAAAGATTTCACCTCCAACAACCACTACTACACCCATTCGCATTATCACTGTTAAACATGTTGTTGATACTCGAGGAAAGGAAAAAATGACTGAGCCTGCCAGGACGGAGGTGCCCACAAAAGATATTACCATTGAGGACCCATCTACCCAAGAGATGGAGTAGATTCTAAAAATCATCAAAAAAAGTGATTATAAGATAGTGGAGCAGTTGGGGCAAACACCCTCGAAGATTTCCATGTTGTCTTTGTTGATATGCTCTGAGGCGCATGCCCAAGCGCTGTTAAAATTCCTGAAAAATGCACATGTCCCACAAGAAACTACGGCCGACCAATTTGAAAACTATGTAGCAAGCCTGACTGCTGACAACAGTTTGGGATTTTCGTATGCAGATTTGACCCCGGCTGGGAAGAATCACAACAAAGCTCTGCATGTTTCCATCGAGTGTAAAGGTACCACTTTAGCACATGTGTTAGTGGATACTGGGTCCTCCCTGAATGTCTTACTAAAAGGTGCTATGGATAGGTTAGACTGTGAAGGTTTAGCGCTGAAACCTAGTGACATTGTGGTGAGAGCTTTTGACGGCTCAAAGAGAATGGTCCATGGAGAGGTTGATCTCCCTATCAAGGTTGGGTCTCAGGTCTTCAACTCAACATTATATGTGATGGATATCCACCCGGCTTATTCTTGCCTGCTTGGACGCCCATAGATACATGCGGAAGGTGCAATTTGATCGCGACTTTGTGAGTCTTAGAGAATCTAGACCGAAAATATACAATCCTACTGCGTGTAGCTTTATAGGTTATCGAATCCCAAGGGACTAAATGTCAAACTACCGTTATCATAGGTTACTACATAAATCTAAGGTTAATAATGTAATTAATAGGGGGTTCAGGGAACCTAACTGATTATAATCTAGTTTAGATTCAAGGGAGAATATCGATATGTAATGGTCGGACTTCGGGGATTTAGCAACTCATTGAACTAACTCGGATTAACAAAACAGTTTTTAGTAGGAAGTATTTGTTTGAAAACCCTCTTCTCACACTCTCGTGTTTATTGATTCAGATCCTACAATCAAACCTAAGTGAGTGCTCTCGATGTTTCAATTAGAGTTTAAAAATAGTTTTTGGAAACAAACAGAACCTAATCAACTTAAAAGCGCTCTCGTTGTATTTTAAGTTGATGCACAATTACCACTGTCCAGTTATTATCTCAAACTCTCATTTTATTAATCCTAACTTCTATCTGTATTTTACTCTCGTAACAAAATAATTAATATTTAGAACTATTAATTGAAACCAGAAAATTATTCTTTTTTTTAAAAAGGAACTGATCAATTGGCGTTGCTAAACCCCGTTAGATATATGACCTTACATACAGATAAATAAATTTAGCCTAGCATGTTATATAATTCACAAAAATAACTACCATCAAACAATTTAAATAAACTAAACATTTTAGACAATCCTGGCATAAATAAATAAAATACTTAAATTAAACCTGAAAATACTATGGAAGAATATTTGGATGACTTCATGTGTCTCCCACAGATCTGTAAAATAAATGAAAAGAAATAATGCAGAATATATTCGGTAGAGTAACAGTAAAAGCAGAGAAAAGAAAATGTCCCCGAAAAATGGGGATTTGAGATCCTATTTATAGGCTTGGAGACGCGCAGGGAGTTGAGATATTTTCTCCTCTGGATTTTCCTCTGTAGCGACCGCTACATATTGAAGGAATTAGTGTAACGGTTGTTACACTCCTGCTTTTAGGGAGGGGCTAGCTTGGCAAGGTGTAACAGTCGTTACACCTGGGTTAGGTGACGTGTAACGGTCGTTACACCCCCCCCCCCTTGGGTGGATTGGGCCCAACGCTTCTTTCATCTTTATTCTTCCAAGGATTTTTACATGTAATTCACCCAATTCTGCCACACACCCCTCAATTTCATAATTGCTCTTTCTTTGTGTGAATTTTAAATACGATTAGCTCGACTTTTCTTGACTTTCTTCACACATGCCTTGCAAACATCAAATTCCTGAAAACATAGAAAGTACCAGCATAATATGAATAAAGAGTAATTTAATTAATTAAAATGCAGATAAAATTCATGTAAGTTGATCCAAATATTCGATACATTTCCGTTTTATCACGGTTACCTCCATATTACACCAAAAGTTGAAGTACCCGATCAAAGAGAAAATTGTCACCGTTTGTAGGGAAGAAGAGTTTATGATCAGTCATCTGAGTTCATTCAAGTATGTTGAAATGGATGGTGAGTTCATCGAGACCCCTTGTCAAGCATTCGAAGTGTTCTCTCCAATGGTTGTTATTTCCAAAGCCACTCCTGACACTCCAAAAGCTACTAAAGATACACCAAGGATGGCTTCTCTCAAAGATGCTCGTTCTGTTGTTGAAGATGGAGGTTGCACCATTTGGGGACAACTTCCTGATATCCCATACAAGTCAGACAAATTTAGGTTAGGCTTCACTTCCAAAGCTCAAAAAGAGGTTCGACGTACTCGTGCATGGAAACCACCTCTCTGCATTAGTAACTATGAAGTTAATTCTCTTGAAGACTCTGACAATAATGGTGACTGGGATGATTGGATCTACCCAACTACTGATGGAGGACTCAACAACTGGCAGACCAAGGACTTTATCCATATCTCCTTCAGCCAGGAGTAAATGCTATTTCCTGTTTTTATTATTTTGAGAAATTTGTCTGTAATTTCCATTAAAATAATGACTTTAAACCATGTGCCTTACCCGGGGCACAATAGTCCACTTGTTAAGGATTTGTCATTTTCATATGTCATATGCTCGTTTTAATGAAAAAGCATTGGACTATTTTACATTCAAATTTTACGCTATTTTTCTCTCTTTTATTTTACCATATTTTCAAATAGCCATGTGACCTTACATGCGCACACACACGTTTGCAGATCCACATCCACTCCGGATCTCATTGACAATAATTCTGCTATTGCCATCTATGACTTTAAAAATCCAATCTATCAAGCCGAAGAGGAAGGTGAAAAAGATTGTGAAATACTTGGGGAACTCGCCAGACCCTAATACAAGAGGAAAGGCCATTCAACTGCACGAAGAACCAGTTGAGGTAATAAACCTGGGTACTGAGGCAGATAAGAAAGAAGTCAAGATTGGCACTAACTTGGGAGATAGTGTCAAGAGAATATTGGTCCATATGTTCCACGACTATGTGGAGGTGTTCGCTTGGTCATATGAAGATATGTCGGGGCTTGATACTAATATTGTAGTTCATCGTCTGCTGATGAAAGAGGGTTGTCCTCCGATCAAACAAAAGGTTCGTCGCATGCGGCCAGATATGTCTGAGAAGATTAAAGTTGAGGTAATGAAACTGTTCAATGCAGGTTTCCTGGAACTAACATCATATCCCCAATGGGTTGAAAATGTTGTTCCAGTGCCGAAGAAAGATGGAAAGGTTCGTATGTGTGTAGAATATATGGATTTAAATAGGGCAAGCCCCAAAGATGACTTTCCTTTACCATATATCAATGTATTGGTTGACAACACTGCTCAACATAAAGTGTTCTCCTTCATGGATGGGTTCATGGGATACAAACAAATCAAAATGGCGCATGAAGACATGGAGAAAACCACTTTTGTTACACAGTGGGGAACCTTCTAGTATAAGGTCGTGTCGTTTGGGCTAAAGAATGCATGTGCAACTTATCAACGGGCCACGGTAGCTCTATTTCATGATATGATTCACCATGAGATAGAAGTCTATGTCGATGACATGATTGCAATATCGCATACTGAGGAAGAAAACCTTGATCATTTGCACAAGCTATTTGAAAGGTAGAAGAAATACAAGCTGAGGCTGAATCCCAACAAATGAACTTTCAGGGTGAGGTCTGGAAAACTCCTAGGCTTTGTTGTCAGTGTAAAAGGTATTAAAGTCGATCCCGCAAAAGTCAAAGCCATACAAGAGATGTCATCTCCCTGTACTAAAAAGGAAGTCAAAGGCTTCTTAGGTCAACTCAACTATATTTCTCGATTAATCTCCCACTTAACTGCAACTTATGAGCCAATTTTCAAATTGTTAAAGAAAGATCAAGTAGTCAGATCGAATGACGACTGCCAAGTAACTTTTGAAAAGATCAAGGAATACTTGCAACAACCTCCATTCTTGATGCCTCCAATTGAAGGAAGACCTATCATTATGTACTTGATCGTATTAGAGAATTCAATGGGGTGTGTGTTGGTCCAACATGACGAGACTGGCCGAAAAGAGCATGCTATATACTACCTTAGCAAAAAGTTTACTGACTGTGAAAATAGATATTCACTGCTCGAGAAAACTTGTTACGCTTTGGCATGGGCTTCTCGCTGACTAAGACAGTATATGTTGACTCATACTACTCTATTGATTTCTAAGTTGGATCCCATCAAGTACATCTTCGAGAAGCCAACTCTCTCCGGACGAAGAGCCAGATGGAAAATGATTTTGACTAAATATGACATCCATTACACTACACAAAAAGTAATCAAAGGAAGTGTACTGATGGATCATTTGGCGCATCAAGCTGTAGATGACTACCAATCTATGAAATTTGAATTCCCAAACGAGAATATCATACTGATAACTGACTGTGAAAAGCCTGGACCGTATGAAGGACTTGAACGAGGATCCTAATGGACTATGGTTTTTGATGGAGCTTCCAACGCTCTTGGTAACAAAATTGGTGCTGTGATCATTTCTTTTGAAGGTTGCCATACACATTTCACTGCCAGACTCTACTTTGACTGTACCAACAACATGGCAGAGTATGAAGCTTGCATATTGGGTCTTAAGGCTGACATTGACCTAAGAATCAAATTCTTAAGCGTATACAGAGATTCGTCCATGGTAATCAATCAAGTTAAGGGAGAGTGGGATACCAAACATCCAAATCTGATCCCCTACAAAGAGCTTGTGCTAACCTTGATCACGTACTTTAAAGCGATTTCCTTTGAACATATTTTGAGGGAAGAAAATCAGTTGGTAGATGCTTTAGCTACCATGTCTTCTATGTTTAAGGTCAGATGGGGCAACAAAGCTCCCCGAATTATTGTCAAAAGATTTGACGAACCAGCACATTGCTATGAGATTGAAACTGATGGTGTATAGGAGAAACCTTGGTTTCATGAGGTGAAAAGGTATCTCGAAGCTCAAGAATACCATGAGAGAGCTTCAAACAATGACAAGAAATTCCTGGGAAGGTTCTCAGACAAGTTCTTCCTAAGCAATGGGATTTTGTATAAGCGCAACCATGATTCAACTTTGCTCCATTTTATGGACAAGAAGGAAGCGGAGAAGATCATGGAGCATATGCATGAAGGTATCTCCGGAACTCGCTCTAGTGGACACACTATGGAGAAGAATATTATAAGGACTGGTTACTATTAGTCGACAATGGAAACTGATTGTCACCACCACTCAAGGACTTTCCATAAGTGCCAGATTTATGCCGACAAGGTTCATGTGCCTCCAATACCTTTAAATGTCATGACTAATCCATAGCCATTTGCAATGTGGGTGTTGTACCCCAAAATTTGCCCTCTCTCTTTTCCACAAGAAATCACAGCTTCGGGCTTTTCCTGATTTTTCAGATTGGCTTAAGAATCGGTCAAACAAACTTTTCTCATCAGTCAGACAAAATTAGGGTTTTCATTGATTTTGAATCAGTTCAAGCAGATTGTTAGGGTTTGGTTGAGTTTGGCTCAGGGTTTGATCAGGCGGACGTTTCTTTGACAATAAATCAAGAATTAGGGTTTGCGCGCGCATTCTCAGAAGGAATTAATTCTACAGTTCTTTTCAATTGAGTCTGGAACATGGGTTGAGGCTTCTGATTGAAAGTTTGAAGTTTAAGTTTGATCAGTGAGATAAAGGACATATGGACGTTTGTTTGTTTAACTGTGCGATGTTTTTGGTTATTCGGAACGCCGGACGTTTATTTATTATTTATAATTTCTAAGTTAAAATTATTGGATAATTTCCAATTATTATAATTCAAGAAATTTAAGTAATTAAATAAATGCAGAAGAATTAAAAGAGATATCTGACAAAGAAAGATTTTTATTCATTTTTAATTGTTTGTTACAAATATTATTTGAACACTATAAATTTATTTACAGTTGTTTACATTAATATTGTTACAATGATTAAAAGTAATTTAAAACTATATTCCAAATCTTCATCTTCTACTGCTGCTCCCCATTGCTCAACTGATTTTTATCTGCAAAGACAAAAAAAAGAAAGAAGTCAAACACAGATGAATTAAAAAGGCAGACAGATAATTAAAACTCATCATTAAAAGTGTTGGCCAGAATCAGTTTGTTCGCCCTCTCTGCAAATCGCAAGAAGACTCTTGGTTCACAAAGAGGGAAAGAAAATATGTTTGCAAGCATATGAATTAATACAAGTCAACATATTAAACAAAATGTACAAGGCCGCATAATTCCAAAACAAGCTGCACAGTTCAAAATGCCAAACCAAGTCACAAGTGACAAACTAAACTGAATTACACTATCAAACTAGGCAACCCAAATTGTCAAAAGTGCAAAGCTGTCAAACTGTCCAAAAGAGATGTCAACCAAACTGTCAAAAAGATATCAAAAGATATCAAGCTGTCATCAAAGAAAAGAAGAAAGTACAATATGCAGAGGAAAGACAAAATGCAAGCAAACATATTTCAAATTATCATCATTTTCCAGGCCAAACACTTTTTCAGAAAAGGACAGTTTAAAGCAATAAAAAATGCTTTTTTCTGTGGAGAGAGAAAGAGAGAGAGAAGAAGCAGGCTTACAGTTTCAGGCAGGCTAGAGATAAATAAATATAACAGATCAGAATTGTCAAAAGGGAGGCAGAAAAACACATAGAAACAAATAACACAAAGCTAAAACTCAAGCCTTGAAAAACTGCCTCAAGCCTCATGCCTGCCTGAACAACAAATCAAATCTTGTTCAGTTTCAAAGCCTGCATAACACCTCCAACCTGCTCAAGCCTAAGAAAACCAAAACTTGCTTCAAGCCAAAGCCTAAAAACCTGTCAAGTTGCTCAAGCCTTTCAAACCTATGTTCAAAACAAGCCAGAACACCACAAGCCTGCTCTAACTACCTTAGGCCTGCATAAAACTAAAAGCCTGCACATAACACATAAATTTGTTACAACTACAAGCCTTAAAACACAAGCCCGAAGCCTGCTAACCTGCCTTCAAACACAAAACTCAAAAAACACAGTAAACCTGTTTCAAACCTCTAAGCTTGCCTACTTCAAAAACAAACTCCAAACCTGCTACAAAACCAGAAGCAAGCCTAAAAAAGGCAAGCCTGTCAAAACTTGTTTCACTACCAAACCAACAACCACCCTCAGAATCATCAACCATCATCCAATATACAAATAACCAACAAAACGCCTCAGAACCAAGGTTCATCATAGGCTAAACAGAAGCACAAGCATCCTCAGAGCTAAGCTCATCACAGGATCAAACAACAAGCATCATCAACATCATCAAAAGCAATATACAAAAATCAAAGCAATCTCAGAATTGCCATCATCAAGTCATCAGAACAAAGCAAGCCCAAGAGGAAAAAGCAAGCATCTCAGAGTAAGGCAACAATAACATCATCAAACTCAGAAGCAACAAACAAATATCCAAACGTACTCTCAGAGCAAAAGCTCATCATCGAGAATCACAACAATAAGCAAAGCGTTCAGATAAGCAAAAGAGGAGAGGAACTCAGAAGCAAATAAGCTAGGGTTTTCAGAAAGCTATCATCATTAAACTAAAGTAAGATACAAAGTACCAGGGAAGCCAGCAAACCTCTTCACCGGTCCCCACGCCTCGGCCACCTGAGATGCTCCGCCGTCCTCCTCCGTCTCCTCTCCAAAGGTAGTAACTCTTCCCTTTTATTTAACACCACACACAAACACAGACAACACAGAAAATTAAAAACGTGTCCAAAGTTAATAACATGCAAGAGACAAGAAACTGAAAACCCTAAAAAATGCGTTAAGACAGAAATCATATACCTTCTCATCACTGCCTTGCTCAACCATGGAGAGAGGGAGATGGACGGTGGCGCTCTGGCAACTGAGGCGGTTGGAGGAGCATCAATGGCTTTTGTTTGAGAGCGAGAACGAGAAAGATGAAGAAGACGATGGAGAAGCGGCGCCGTTTATCAAAGCGCTGTAAACCCTATTCTGAGACAAAACAACTCAAACCCTAAACGAATTTGTCAAACATTGGGCCTGTTCCCTCACAAAAACACTAAGCCCAACAATTCTGGCATATGCACCCCCCCCCCCCCCCCTCTTTTTTTGAATCTGTTAGTTTTTGTTGTTTGGGCCAAGCATTTTCTTAAGGCCCATTTAACATTTTTATGTATATACAAACTAATATTCTTCTTTTACTTTTTTTACCAACACTTTTTTTTAAACCTATTTCCTTTTTTTTCTTCATAACTAATTACATTAACTTTTATACCAAATTTTCTTAATTGCTTCTTTTATTTTATTACATGTAAAAATACATAAATATTAGATTTTATTAAGATTAAACAATTTTTCCTTTAAAACTTTTTTTTTTACGTTTAATAAATCACTTTTATAAAACTTCCTAAAAAACATTAACAAAATATGCAAAATAATAGATTTTTGTTAAGTTAAATTATTGTCCCTTTAAAACCTTTTTTGTTTATTCATAATTAACAAAAACACAAAAATACCTAATAAATACATTAGGTTAATATTTGCATCATGTGTAAATAATCACATACACTTTACAATATTTTTATTTCTCTTTTATCCTTATACTTGGCTATACTTTACATTGAGAATGCGATTCGATTTGGTTGTAAATATTATTTGGACACTACTATCCTGATAAGACTCATCCCCATTTGTAAACATTTGTACCCCCATCCCCGGATACTTATTTGTAATAGCTTAGACTTTAAATTTCCGCATTTAAACGCTTTCAATTATACCATGTTTAGACTTAGGGTTTGTATGCCAATAAAATCAACCGCTAGAGAACCTAATACAAAGATAAATGCATGACAATCAAAACACCATTCACACTTGCACCCCTAGGGTAATCCCGCTTGTTGCCTTCCAAAATGGGCCATGTTTGCATATCAAGTACTTTGGCAAAACAAAACAAGAACAAACAAAATGATTATAGTCCCTCGATGACGCTTTCTCAAGTTGCCTAAAAAATGATCAAGTCCCTTAAAGAGAAAAATTGCCAAAGACACTTGGCACTATTGCATTCATGGTCTAAAACGATGACCCGCGCCCGTCCCGTTAACATCCTAACACAAGGTTGTTCACCAAATACAATGGTGAAACAACACTGTTAAAAGGGTTAAAACATGAGAAAGATCTTTGAGTAAATTTAGGGGTAGACAACTCTTAGTTACTTGATCAAACTTGCAAAACACACTTGCCTACTTTCAAAACACACTCCACAACACAACTTTCAAAACAACTTTTCAAAAAACATTGAAACATCTTTTCAAAAAGACAAACACCCTTGCATATACTCAAACAAGAGTCATTACAATGGTTGCCTAGACAAGGCATCTTTTTCAAAACATTTTCAAAATCACACACACAAAGCACCATTTCAAACAATTGAAAAGCAAAGGCAAGTGATCTAAAACAAGTAACTAAGAGCCCATGGATAACCATGGATGAAAAGGGTGCTAGCACCTTCCCTTTTCATAATCTACCTCCCGAACCCACGAAGACATCTCAAAGGTTTTTCCTGTGCTTTTTAACCTTTCCTTTAGGATAAATAAAAAGTCGGTGGCGACTCTTGCTAAACCGAACAAGTGCGAATACAAACGCAAAACCTCAAGTCAGTTCTCCCACCATATCACAGAACTGGCGACTCTGCTGGGGAGACTTTTTAAAAGTGGGGTTACCTTAGGGTTTTAGATCACCCATACATGCTTGCTTTGTTTGCTTTGATTGCTTCACTTTTTGGGTCCTTGTTTGGGTTTGTTGTAAATCCTACACCCGGATTTGGGGGCACCTTTCTAGGTAAATAATAATAAACTGTGAGGGAACTGTGCGGGGTATACCGACATGGTTGAAGCAGTATCTATGTTAGTGTGACATATTTGTGAGTACCGGTAGCCCTTGAGTAGTCAAGGAGAATACGGGGCCGCTGAGTGATGTCATGAAGCACTAACGAACTCTTAGAACCTTAATTGACCATCTTAGCCTTTTTAGGGGTAGTGAGATGACCGACTTTGGTGCAGTCCGAAGTTGGTAGATACTCGATACTACACTCATTGAGGGTTGTTTTCTTGGAATATTTTGGTCGCCAGTTAAGTGGCTAAACCAAAACAATGAACACAGAAAATAATCCAGTGATATTGAGCTCCTTAGAACCCGGTTTCTATTTTAGGACAGGATGAGCCAACTAACTTCAAGAGGGTACTTACCTACAAATCCCATGCAAGCCTAAACCTAAGGACTTGTTTGCTTTGTGTGAATATGATTACCTGTATATACACTTACTTGCTTTTGCATACATGTACATAACATCATAACATCATACCATAGCATTTTCAATAACCATTTCAAGGATCTCGAGGGTCTTTTGATGCAGGGTCACGTTGAACCAGACGTCTACCAAAGGGCAAGAGGATTCTCCTCTAAACAAATTCCATCAAAGATCAAGTGAAACAACTTGAATCAGGGGCTATGACCCACTTGACATGGTGAGCTTGATTCTTGTGGAAAGACATCCACCATTACAAAGTTCTCCAATCAAAGATGTTGACCAAAGTTCGACCTCTAACATTTTCTCGTGTTTACCCTGAGAGATCCTTGAAAACATGCATTCACATATCATGCATTACATCATAACAGTTTTTCATTTTCAGGTTTCCTTATTCTCCTACTGTTTATTTCAGTAGAGATTGCTCTAGAGAGGACTGTCAAAGATATCCAGGATCAAAATGCTCAACTTCAAGAAATATTCTTGAACCTGTCCCAGGGGCAAGAAAAAGTGAAAGCTCTCCTCACAAGGGGCTTGGTCCAAGGGAATTCAAGCAATGCCAGGAGTGATCAGTTGGAGGAACTGCAGTTTGAGCTGGCAACAATGAGGATCCAGATGATGGGATAACTGGTGGGCCAGATGGCTCTCATCCAGGACTTGGCTCAAAGACAAGAGGAGCTCAGAGTTCTCGTCAACCAACTGCTTCGGGACAACCAAGTGGGGCAAACATCTGAGGTTGAAGAGCAAGTCATCATTCAACCCCCTTTGAGACAAGAAGACAAGGGAAAGGCTCCTCTACTTGCTTCAGGGTCACAAGCTCACCAACAACCTCGTTAGCATCAACGGGGTAATCGGCGTAAGCAAAATACGTCGGGAAGACAGTTCACTGAGACTGACATACCGTCATCTCTAATACTAGAACGCTTGTTGGAGGTCAATCTGACTGCTTTAAGGGATCCTATTCGGAAGCCCAATACCTCTGCTCCTAGCTATCATCCCGATGCATTTTGTGTATACCACTCCTATAGTCTGGGACATGACACCGACGACTGTTGGGCCTTGAAGAACAAGATTCAAGATCTGATTGACATTGGAATGCTGAGATTCATGCCAGATGGCGAGATGAAAATCTTCCGTTAAGGGTTTCTCCACCTGAAATGACAAAGCTCGAACTGAGAGACTTTTGTTCCATTTGAACTTTCAAAGTTGTAATTTCTTTTGTGATTCAAACAATTATCTATTGATGTCAAACTCTGTTTCATTAATGCATTGCATATGTTTGTCTTGAATTCATCCATTCGTTTTCACTACTCTTATGCTTTCTTTATGATATTTAACTCTTGATAAAAAGTTGCAATCCTTTAGAGGGAGGATGACGAAACAATACCATAATCTCATACAATATGCTTTTGAACAGACCTTGTTGATGATGTACATGCATTTCTTTCAAATCCCAAACACTGGAGTTATAAGGAAGATAATCCCTAGTCAACCCCTTCAAGCCAAAGAAGTAGGAGTTTTCTGTTCTAAACAAATTAAAACCTTTGATTTAAACCTGGGGCAGGGTAGTCTCTCAGTTAATCCAAAAAAGGTGCGCATTGAAGTCGCAAACTCTCAGTCCATAATACAACGAACGACATCAAAAAAGAAAAGCATTCCTCTGGAATCAAAAGACAGTGATGGTTCCTTATCTCATAGGTAGTCATTACCTCTCAAAAGAGAAAAGCCCACTGAGCCAAAACCTATAAAGGAGGCTTAAGAAAGCTGGGGCATCCCACTGACTGTAACCTCGAAAACGGGAACAGTCAGGAAAAAGTTAGGGATAACCAATCAAAAGAACGAGGTCATTACAAATCCTCAATAAACATGAAAAATGTTTCAAAAAATGATGACTGCCTTCCCATAAAATTCAACCGGTGAACCATCATCCAAAAGTTGTTCCAAACTCAAATAGAGTGCGACGCACAATTAACTGAGTTTAGGATTGAAGAATATCACGAAGAGCGGGTGGGTACAAATATACTTTGAGCCTTTATCCTTTGTTTCTTAAACCGTGAACCAAGCCACGTTACAACCCTTCAAAATTCCTAATTGAAGCATGGGTTAGTTCGAAAGCATACTGTTACAAAAGGTATCCTGACTCCTGTAAGGCTTTGCTCTAAATCTTGTGTTGAATTTGTCTTATAAAAAGTTTTCTACTAAAAACGCATTTTTCAAAACTTCGAGACAGACATAATTGCATTACTTGAATATCACTGTTTGCATTTGGCTATTTGTTTGACAGCGGAGAAATTCACACAACGAATATCTGACGAACGAAAGCTCTCTTAGTGAACAAAATCACTTCAAAAAGGATGACACTTCCATTACAAAAATCTCCTATCAACAAAGGGCATGACATGTCATTATCCAGCACACCTGGGGCAGTCCAATCAAGGTTTCAACAGATCTTTCAAAGTTTAGTTAACCTGGGGCAGTCCAGTCAAGATTTCAAAAATAAACTCTCAATTTGCAGAGTAACCTGGGGCAGGTCTCCATCTCCACCACTTGGGGCATTCGAATGTCGATCTCAAGGTAAAGGTTATCGTCACCTTTTGAAGTAGTAATCTTCCAAGATTCCTTCATCACCTTTTTGGAGTAGTAGTCATCCAAGATTCCTTCATCACCTTTTGGAGTAGTAGTCGTCAAAGATTCCTTCATCACCTTTTTGGAGTAGTAATCGTCAAAGATTCCTTCATCACCTTTTGGAGTAGTAGTCGTCCAAGATTCCTTCATCACCTTTTTGGAGTAGTAGTCGTCAAAGATTCCTTCATCACCTTTTGGAGTAGTAGTCGTCAAAGATTCCTTCATCACCTTTTGGAGTAGTAATCGTCAAATATTCCTTCATCACCTTTTGGAGTAGTAGTCGTCAAAGATTCCTTCATCACCTTTTGGAGTAGTAGTCGTCAAAGATTCCTTCATCACCTTTTTGGAGTAGTAATCGTCAAAGATTCCTTCATCACCTTTTGGAGTAGTAGTCGTCAAAGATTCCTTCATCACCTTTTGGAGTAGTAATCGTCCAAGATTCCTTCATCACCTTTTTGGAGTAGTAGTCGTCAAAGATTCCTTCGTTACCTTTTGGAGTAGTAGTCGTCAAAGATTCTTTCATCACCTTTTGGAGTAGTAGTCGTCAAAGATTCCTTCATCACCTTTTGGAGTAGTAGTCGTCAAAGATTCCTTCATCACCTTTTGGAGTAGTAATCTTCCAAGATTCCTTCATCACCTTTTTGGAGTAGTAGCCGTCAAAGATTCCTTCATCACCTTTTGGAGTAGTAATCGTCCAAGATTCCTTCATCACCTTTTTGGAGTAGTAGTCGTCAAAGATTCCTTCATCACCTTTTGGAGTAGTAATCGTCCAAGATTCCTTCATCACCTTTTGGAGTAGTAGTCGTCAAAGATTCCTTCATCATCTTTTGGAGTAGTAATCGTCCAAGATTCCTTCATCACCTTTTTGGAGTAGTAGTCGTCAAAGATTCCTTCATCACCTTTTGGAGTAGTAATCGTCCAAGATTCCTTCATCACCTTTTTGGAGTAGTAGTCGTCAAAGATTCCTTCATCAACTTTTGGAGTAGTAATCGTCCAAGATTCCTTCATCACCTTTTGGAGTAGTAATCGTCAAAGATTCCTTCATCACCTTTTGGAGTAGTAATCGTCCAAGATTCCTTCATCACATTTTTGGAGTAGTAGTCGTCAAAGATTCCTTCATCACCTTTTGGAGTAGTAATCGTCCAAGATTCCTTCATCACCTTTTTGGAGTAGTAGTCGTCAAAGATTCCTTCATCACCTTTTTGGAGCAGTAGTCGTCAAAGATTCATTCATCACCTTTTGGAGTAGTAATCGTCCAAGATTCCTTCATCACCTTTTTGGATTAGTAGTCGTCAAAGATTCCTTCATCACCTTTTGGAGTAGTAGTCGTCAAAGATTCCTTCATCACCTTTCGGAGTAGTAATCGTCCAAGATTCCTTCATCACCTGTTGAAGTAGTAATCGTCAAAGATTCCTTCATCCCCTTTTGGAGTAAACATATTCCCCACAGAATTCTTAATTCCCCAAGCAGAATGAAGACTCTCATTCTCAGTTCCTCGCAGGATATTCAGATATTCCCCAGTGAAGATCTCCTCAAGACAGGAATCCCCAGTAGATTGACATACAACCCAAGCTCCTGATCCCCCAACTGTGGTTCCAGTACTTCTCATTTCCAACAATCCCCTGCAGCAGTCAAGGATTTTCCTTCCCCAGCAGCAGTCAAAGATTTCATTACCCGGGATTCATCTTCCTCAGCAAGACAGCTACTCAGCTTACATGCGCATCCATTCATATCATAAACATTGATGAAGTACAATTCATTACATCATGACATTGCATACAACTAACTCTTTACCTTTTCAGGAAAGATCAATCAACAGACAAAGATCATCATCTTCCGAGATTCCTTCTAGAGATAGTTCATATGTGACCCAGACATGACGACATTCTGATACTTATTCCAGATTCCTTCCAGAGATAGTTCAGATGTGACCCAGACATGGCGACATTCTGATACTTATTCCAGATTCATTCAGAGATAGTTCGGATGTGACCCAGACATGGAGAAATTCTGATACTTATTCCAGATTCATTCAGAGATAGTTCAGATGTGACCCAGACATGGCGACATTCTTATACTTGTTCCAGATTCCTTCCAGAGACAGTTCAGATGTGACCCAGATATGGCGACATTCTGATACTTATTCCAGATTCATTCAAATACAGTCCGGATACGATCCAGATTCGGATGTGATTCTGTCACTCATCCAAAAGCAATTCAACAATCATTTCTCAATGTCATCTGTAAGCTCATTCCCGACATCACAATACCTGTAGAGATTGAAGATCAATACCTGTAACAAGCTAGGAAAACTATCTTTCTTTCTCAGGTCAGAGATCAATACCTGAAACCAGACATGACAATTATCTACTTGACCATCATGAGGCAACTCTACACCGGTTCCTTCTTTCCAAGAGGCAGTTTTACACGGACTCATCATTAGGCAACCCTACACCGGTTCCTTGCTCAATCCCAAGACTTCTGAAAATAGTTTACGAATTCTCCTAACACGGATGTTAATCTATCGCTTGTTCAGATTCAACTACTGAAAACAGTTTACGGATGATTCCAAACATGGATGTCAATTCATTGCTTATTCAGATCCCCAGTTCAGAGATGTTCCAAAACAGGGACACCTTTCTGATACTCATTTCTTTCACCTACAACAAACATTCTTGGATGGCATCTACAAGCCCATCTCCAACAAGATACAATCACCTTCAGATGGCATCTCTAAGCCCATCCTCCTACCAACAATTTCCAGGTGGCATCTTTAAGCCCATCCCCAAATGGCATCTTTAAGCCCATTCCCTCAAACTACACTTTGACGAGTGTAAATTTTTTGGGCACTCTAGTGTCCAATCTCCTTTTACCTTCGAGTCGTGAACGGCAAACTTGCCAATCTAACTCTTCAGGTTCAAGAAGATTGAACAGGGGCAACTGTTGTACCCCAAAATTTGCCCTCTCTCTTTTCCACAAGAAATCACAGCTTCGGGCTTTTCCTGATTTTTCAGATTGGCTTAAGAATCGGTCAAACAAACTTTTCTCATCAGTCAGACAAAATTAGGGTTTTCATTGATTTTGAATTAGTTCAAGCAGATTGTTAGGGTTTGGTTGAGTTTGGCTCAGGGTTTGATCAGGCGGACGTTTCTTTGACAATAAATCAAGAATTAGGGTTTGCGCGCGCATTCTCAGAAGGAATTAATTCTACAGTTCTTTTCAATTGACTCTGGGACATGGGTTGAGGCTTCTGATTGAAAGTTTGAAGTTTAAGTTTGATCAGTGAGATAAAGGACATATGGACGTTTGTTTGTTTAACTGTGCGATGTTTTTGGTTATTCGGAACGCCGGACGTTTATTGATTATTTATAATTTCTAAGTTAAAATTATTGGATAATTTCCAATTATTATAATTCAAGAAATTTAAGTAATTAAATAAATGCAGAAGAATTAAAAGAGATATCTGACAAAGAAAGATTTTTATTCATTTTTAATTGTTTGTTACAAATATTATTTGAACACTGTAAATTTATTTACAGTTGTTTACATTAATATTATTACAATGATTAAAAGTAATTTAAAACTATATCCTAAATCTTCATCTTCTACTGTTGCTCCCCATTGCACAACTGATTTTTATCTGCAAAGACAAAAAAAGAAAGAAGTCAAACACAGATGAATTAAAAAGGCAGACAGATAATTAAAACTCATCATTAAAAGTGTTGGCCGGAATCAGTTTGTTCGCCCTCTCTGCAAATCGCAAGAAGACTCTTGGTTCACAAAGAGGGAAAGAAAATATGTTTGCAAGCATATGAATTAATACAAGGCAGCATATTAAACAAAATGTACAAGGCTGAATAATTCCAAAACAAGCTGCACAGTTCAAAATGCCAAACCAAGTCACAAGTGACAAACTAAACTGAATTACACTATCAAACTAGGCAAACCAAATTGTCAAAAGTGCAAAGCTGTCAAACTGTCCAAAAGAGATGTCAACCAAACTGTCAAAAAGATATCAAAAGATATCAAGATGTCATCAAAGAAAAGAAGAAAGTAAAATATGCAGGGGAAAGACAAAATGCAAGCAAACATATTTCAAATTATCATCTTTTTCCAGGCCAAACACTTTTTCAGAAAAGGACAGTTTAAAGCAATAAAAAATGCTTTTTCTGTGGAGAGAGAAAGAGAGAGAGAAGAAGAAGGCTTACAGTTTCAGGCAGGCTAGAAATAAATAAATATAACAGATCAGAATTGTCAAAAGGGAGGCAGAAAAACACATAGAAACAAATAACACAAAGCTAAAACTCAAGCCTTGAAAAACTGCCTCAAGCCTCATGCCTGCCTGAACAACAAATCAAAGCTTGTTCAGTTTCAAAGCCTGCATAACACCTCCAACCTGCTCAAGCCTAAGAAAACCAAAACTTACTTCAAGCCAAAGCCTAAAAACCTGTCAAGTTGCTCAAGCCTTTCAAACCTATGTTCAAAACAAGCCAGAACACCACAAGCCTGCTCTAACTACCTTAGGCCTCCATAAAACTAAAAGCCTGCACAGAACACATAAACCTGTTACAACTACAAGCCTTAAAACACAAGCCTAAAGCCTGCTAACCTGCCTTCAAACACCAAACTCAAAAAACACAGTAAACCTGTTTCAAACCTCCAAGCTTGCCTACTTCAAAAACAAACTCCAAACCTGCTAAAAAACCAGAAGCAAACCTAAAAAAGGCAAGCCTGTCAAAACTTGTTTCACTACCAAACCAACAACCACCCTCAGAATCATCAACCGTCATCCAATATCCAAAAAACCAACAAAACGCCTCAGAACCAAGGTTCATCATAGGCTAAAAAGAAGCACAAGCATCCTCAGAGCTAAGCTCATCACAGGATCAAACAACAAGCATCATCAACATCATCAAAAGCAACATACAAAAATTAAAGCAATCTCAGAATTGCCATCATCAAGTCATCAGAACAAAGCAAGCCCAAGAGGAAAAAGCAAGCATCTCAGAGTAAGGCAACAATAACATCATCAAACTCAGAAGCAACAAACAAATATCCAAACATACTCTCAGAGCAAAAGCTCATCATCTAGAATCACAACAATAAGAAAAGCGTTCAGATAAGCAAAAGAGGAGAGGAACTCAGAAGCAAATAAGCTAGGGTTTTCAGAAAGCTATCATCATTAAACTAAAGCAAGATACAAAGTACCAGGGAAGCCAGCAAGCCTCTTTACCAGTCCACACGCCTCGGCCACCTGAGACGCGCCGCCGTCCTCCTCCGTCTCCTCTCCAAAGGTAGTAACTCTTCCCTTTTCTTTAACACCGCACGCAAACACAGACAACACAGAAAATCAAAAACGTGTCCAAAGTTAATAACATGCAAGAGACAAGAAACTGAAAACCCTAAAAAACGCGTTAAGACAGAAATCATATACCTTCTCATCACTGCCTTGCTCAACCATGGAGAGAGGGAGATGGACGGTGGCGCTCTGGCAACTGAGGCGGTTGGAGGAGCATCAATGGCTTTTGTTTGAGAGCGAGAACGAGAAAGATGAAGAAGACGATGGAGAAGCGGCACCGTTTATCAAAGCGCTGTAAACCCTATTCTGAGACAAAACAACTCAAACCCTAAACGAATTTGTCAAACATTGGGCTTGTTCCCTCAAAAAAACACTAAGCCCTATAATTCTGGCATATGCACCCCCCCCCCCTCTTTTTTTGAATCTGTTAGTTTTTGTTGTTTGGGCCAAGCATTTTCTTAAGACCCATTTAACTTTTTTATGTATATACAAACTAATATTCTTCTTTTACTTTTTTTTACCAACACTTTTTTTTAAACCTATTTCCTTTTTTTTCTTCATAACTAATTACATTAACTTTTATACCAAATTTTCTTAATTGCTTCTTTTATTTTATTACATGTAAAAATACATAAATATTAGATTTTATTAAGATTAAACAATTTTTCCTTTAAAACTTTTTTTTTTCGTTTAATAAATCACTTTTATAAAACTTCCTAAAAAACATTAACAAAATATGCAAAATAATAGATTTTTGTTAAGTTAAATTATTGTCCCTTTAAAACCTTTTTTGTTTATTCATAATTAACAAAAACACAAAAATACCTAATAAATACATTAGGTTAATATTTGCATCATGTGTAAATAATCACATACACTTTACAATATTTTTATTTCTCTTTTATCCTTATACTTGGCTATACTTTATATTGAGAATGCGATTCGATTTGGTTGTAAATATTATTTGAACACTACTATCCTGATAAGACTCATCCCCATTTGTAAACATTTGTACCCCCATCCCCGGATACTTATTTGTAATAGCTTAAACTTTAAATTTCCGCATTTAAACGCTTTCAATTATACCATGTTTAGACTTAGGGTTTGTATGCCAATAAAATTAACTGCTAGAGAACCTAATACAAAGATAAATGCATGACAATCAAAACACCATTCACACTTGCACCCCTAGGGTAATCCCGCTTGTTGCCTTCCAAAATGGGCCATGTTTGCATGTCAAGTACTTTGGCAAAACAAAACAAGAACAAACAAAATGATCATAGTCCCTCGATGACGCTTTCTCAAGTTGCCTAAAAAATGATCAAGTCCCTTAAAGAGAAAAATTTCCAAAGACACTTGGCACTATTGCATTCATGGTCTAAAACGATGACCCGCGCCCGTCCCGTTAACATCCTAACACAAGGTTGTTCACCAAATACAATGGTGAAACAACACTGTTAAAAGGGTTAAAACATGAGAAAGATCTTTGAGTAAATTTAGGGGTAGACAACTCTTAGTTACTTGATCAAACTTGCAAAACACACTTGCCTACTTTCAAAACACACTCCACAACACAACTTTCAAAACAACTTTTCAAAAAACATTGAAACATCTTTTCAAAAAGACAAACACCCTTGCATATACTCAAACAAGAGTCATTACAATGGTTGCCTAGACAAGGCATCTTTTTCAAAACATTTTCAAAACCACACACACAAAGCACCATTTCAAACATTTGAAAAGCAAAGGCAAGTGATCTAAAACAAGTAACTAAGAGCCCATGGATAACCATGGATGAAAAGGGTGCTAGCACCTTCCCTTTTCATAATCTACCTCCCGAACCCACGAAAACATCTCAAAGGTTTTTCCTGTGCTTTTTAACCTTTCCTTTAGGATAAAATAAAAAGTCGGTGGCGACTCTTGCTAAAGCGAACAAGTGCGAATACAAACGCAAAACCTCAAGTCAGTTCTCCCACCGTATCACAGTGGGGCATTGACATGATCAGAGAAATCAAGCCCACTACCTCTAATGGAAACTGTTTCATTCTTGTTGCCATTGACTACATTAATAAATGGGTCGAAGCGGCACCATTTGCCCCAGTTACCAAGATTGTTGTAGCCCTGTTTATCAAGCATAACTTTATTTGTCGGTATGATATCCCTGAAAGGATTATCACTGACAACGGTACCAACCTCAACACTGCTATAATCATTGAACTCTACATGCAGTTCAAAATCAAGCATCACAACTCTTCTCCATACAGACCTAAGATGAATGGTGCAGTGGAAGCGGTCAACAAGAATATAAAGAAGATTATGCAAAAGTTGGTAGTGGCCTATAAAGACTGGCATGAGATGCTGTTGTTTTCTCTTCATGGCTACCATACCTCGACACAAACATCAACTGGGGTAACCCCATTCTCTTTAGTCTATGGCATGGAAGTCGTCCTTCCTATCGAAGTTCAGGTTCCTTCCTTAAGGATTATGAAAGAAGCAGACTTAGGCGAGGACGAATGGATCCAGATTAGGTTGGATCAATTGAATCTGATTGATAAAAAGAGACTGGTTGTTGTCTGTCATGGTCAAATGTATCAAAAATGTATGATCAATGCATTTACTAAGAAGATCAAGCCCCGAGTATACCAGGTTGGCGACTTGGTAATAAATTATATCATTCTACCACAAGGATATCCCAGGGGAAAATGGACTCCCACATACGAAGGGCCATTTGTAGTCAAGAAAGTATTCTCTGGAGGTGCTATGATGTTAACCACTATGGATGGCAAGGATTTCCCGCACCCGGTGAACACAGACATAGTCAAAAAATACTATGCATAAGAACGACCCGCTAGGTTGACATACCTAAACAAAAATAAGGGCATCTCGGCAAACCATAAAGGTTTGGGAAAAAATTAGGGATATATATAAAAGATTATACATCCGGTAAGTCAAAAACCTGAGAGGGCAACTTGGGCAAAAAAGGGTATCCTGGTGGACTGAAAACCTGAAAGGGCAGTCCAGGCAAAAGTTAAGGATCAAAGCGTACGACTATGTCCAGTTGGATCACTACAGTCAGCTTTATTACCAAGGTCAAAAGATCAAATGGTACAAGATCAGGTCAATCAACTTCTTCTGATGGCGAAGGATGATGTTCAAAGATATAGGGGCAATAGCAGAGTTGGAACCCAATGAGATCATTTCCACATGGCTATATATATTTTCACTCTGTATTCTTTTCATTTCACGACGACTTCCTCTTACTAGGATTTCCGTCTCTTTGTACAAAAAACTCATGTTTATAGGAAAATTATCAATACAAATATACTTTGAAGTGCAAAATTTTTGTTTTTTCTGTTTTGATTGCAAAAACATCCAATGACTAAAGTTGAAGGAATATGTGCATACGAACATGATTAATTATTAACAAATGTACGCATAAGAACAGGAATAAGTACATACTCAAGGAGCCAAGATAACAGTCGTGCTGTCCATAAATCCCCATATAGCGAATTCATACATTCTCCACAATTTCCTTTCGGAGTTCCAATTAGTATTTCTCCTGGAAATTATCTTCCCCAGACAAGTTTGGCCTTCCAAAACGGGAAGGGAAACCTTGCAGAATTCATTTCCCCAATAAGGTCGCCATAATACTTTCCTTAACCGGGTTTATTTCCCCAATGGATTACAATCTCCCCAGCTTGAGTCTATTCCTCCGACTACTACAAATTATTGACAAAACTCCTCTTCCCCAATAGAGTGTCACTATCCCCAGAAAGTTGATGCAAAGTCTGGATTTCGACCAGATACCAGTCAACTATCCTCCTCAGACAAATCGGAAGTTTAAACATCTCTTTTATCCCCGATCATGGCATATAAGAACTAAACTACCCAATAGAGCAACGAACGATCAATTTTCCTAAACTTCACTCCCTAAACAGAAATTAGTACATCCCCAGCGGAATTTCTTCAAACAAATCAACAGGAATCCCCAGCAGAAGCCTTCTAGATAAAATTGAAGATACACTTACTCTTCATCCACAATGATAGTTAGGGATTTATTTTCCCAAACAAGGATACATTTTAACAACATTCATACATCATGACATGTGCATATGGAACATATAACACAATCTCATTTATTTTGAGAACATCATTATGCAATGCATGCATCATGACATTGCATACAACTGACTCTTTACCTTTTTAGGAAAGATCAATCAACAGATGAGTATCATTAATTATCTACATAATCAAACAAATTTCTCCAGAGACTAAAATCTGACAAGTATTTCAATTGAAGACTTGCTCCAGGAAGTCATTTTAAAGAATATCTCTCTGAGACGAAATCAAGCTTGGATTCCTTTTGGTATTTATTTAAGTAGTATTCATTGTAGATTCCTTCATTACCTGTTGAAGTAGTAGTCGTCAAAGATTCCTTCATTACCTGTTGAAGTAGTAGTCGTCAGAGATTCCTTCATTACCTGTTGAAGTAGTAGTCGTCAGAGATTCCTTCATTACATGTTGAAGTAGTAGTCGTCATAGATTCCTTCATTACTTGTTGAAGTAGTAGTCGTCATAGATTCCTTCATTACCTATTGAAGTAGTAGTCGTTAGAGATTCCTTTATTACCTGTTGAAGTAGTATTCGTCAGAGATTCTTTTATTACATGTTGAAGTAGTAGTCGTCAGAGATTCCTTCATTACCTGTTGAAGTAGTAGTCGTCAAAGATTCCTTCCTTACCTACTGAAGTAGTAGTCGTCAGAGATTCCTTCATTACTTGTTGAAGTAGTATTCGTTATAAATTCCTTCATTACCTATTAAAGTAGGAGTCGTCACGTATTCCTTCATCACTTGTTGAAGTAGTAGTCGCATGGAGACTCTTTTTCCAGACACATCTCTTAAAAATCAAGTCAAGCATTAGACTTACCAACAGTCACTCTGGATGGCATCTATAAGCCTATCTCCGACGATTCTCTATCACCCTTGGATGGAATCTATAATCCCATCTCCATTAACTCTTTATCACCTTTCCAAATGGCATCTTTAAGCCTATTCCCGACACAATCAACCAACAGTATTACTTCGTGCACCAGTGAGTGCAAATTTCTGGGCACTCTAGTGTTCAATCTTCTTCCACCTTCAAGTTACGAATGGTAAAAATACATGCCGATACGGTGGCAGAACCGACTGCTTAATACTGGTTTGTGTTTTGTGTTTTTTATTTGCAAAATGTCGCGGTAAGCAAGAGTCGCCACCGACTTTTATTTTATCCAATTGGAAAGGAAAAAAACACAGAAAAATTCCTTTTTCGAGATTTTGAGTACGGGGGTAGATTATAGAAAGGGAAGGTGTTAGCACCCTTTCCATCCATGGTTTTCCATGGGCTCTTTGGTACTTGCTCATATTTTAAATTGCTTGTGTGTGTTTGTTTTGAAAAGTTTTATTTTACTTCGTTTTAACCCTTGTTTTTGTCCTCAAGAGTGTTACGAAGTGTTTTGAAAACTTAGTTTGAAAAGTTTGTTTGAAAGTGTATGGTGTAAAAAGTTTGATTTTGAGAAAGTACTTAAGAGTTTTCTACCTAGTTGAAAAAGGATTGTTTCTATTCTCGTTTCCTTTAGAAAGCGCCATCCTATTATTGAGAAATAGGTAGCACCGTCGTTGGAATTTGTAAGGGTCAATTTGAAAGGGACGTAATGGTCATTGAAGGCAACATGTAAGGATACCTTAGCATTTCGAAAGGACTGTCATCTTATATTCATAGGCAACATCGAGGGACAAGATCATTTCTCATAGGCAACTTCGAGGGACATCGAGGGACCATGATCTTTATGATGACTTTAACCGAGGGTCTTTGCTAAAGGTATCCCTATGTTCGAGGGACATGACCATTATTTTCTGAGGCAACCAAGTGAGGTATACCCTAAGGGTGCATATGTGCAAGGTGTGTTATGTTCAGTTATTTTAGTCTTGTGTTAAGTTTGCTAAGGTTTGATTATTCTTGCCATACAATCCTATTAGTCATACATCTAGCAGTTAATAATTGCAGTAATTTAAAAGTGCAGAAATATAAAACTTAGCTATTACAAGGCTTCGGGGAGGGGGATTATGTACATATCCAAAAATGGGAGGAAAAACAAATAAAAGTGGTAAAGGTCCTACTAATCATCTATTACATGCCAGTATATAGTTACAATAATAAAATGAAGTGTGAAAGAATAATAACGCGCAAATTTGAAAAGACGTCTAAAAATCCTAAGATATAAAAAAATCTTTTTGTTGTTTTTTGTTTTAATTTATAAAAATGGTTTAAGTTAAAAAATGATTGATCTAGATCTATATTTAAAAAAAAGATAATTATTAAAGAAACATGAAATTTAAATAAAATAAATTAATTCTATGTATTTTTGGTATTTTTGTTACGAAAAGGAAAATGAATTAAAATGAAATTAAACCTAAGTTCTATTAATTTTAATTTTTTTAAAAAAAGTTAAAGTGTTTAGTTAATTAATTTACCAAAATTAAAATTTAATTAAGAAAAAATCCTAAATCTACTTTTATGTGATTTTTATATTTGTTTATTGATAAAAAAAGGGATTAAAAGAAATAAATGAAATGAATAAAACAAGAAAATAAAGATGGGCCTAGTAGCAAAAGTAAACAGGGGGTGCAATCATCAGAAATCCTTAGGCCCGAATCTTCGAAAGCTTCATGCTCTAACTATGGTGTTTTTTTTATTCTTGCGTGGAACCTATGATTCAACCATCTATAACTGTTCTATATAAACTCAAACAAACGTTAGCATACCATAAAATATGATTAAAATTAGAGATTCGAAGTTTAAAATTTTACCAAACCAGTGTTGTCAAATGGGGGCGTGTTAGGCGTGTGATGGATTGCTCTTGGGCATTGTAAGACTCCTGAAAACATCAAGAGGATGGTTTGAGGCTTGATGTCAATTGAGAGAGACCGGAACCTCGAGATATGACTTGCACCAATTCTTTGATTTCTGGAGAGCTTTTTGAAGAGCTTTTTGAAGAGCTTTTTGAGAGATTTTTAGAGAGGAATTTCGTGTCTTTCAAGCTTGTATGGCTCTACATTTATAGAGGAGAATGAGGAGACAAGAAAGCATGGAAAGAATCTCCCTCATAATGTTGTGTTTTAAGACCATGATCAAGATTTGAAAAAAATGTCATATTTGATGATTTTATGCCATTTTCACATGTGGATGAACCTGGACATATTTGAAGGGTTATTGCACGAAATCAATTGACATAAACCAACATAAAACTTGCCCAAAATGGATTCACATCAAAATTTACATTATTTCTATTATTTAATTATTTAATTAAGAATTTTAATGAATAAAATATCAAAATAAATAGCATAAATAGTAGAAAAATGTATGGGTGGGCTTAGAGGTCGTGGACCATGTTAGGAATGAGTTTCAAACTTGAAAAGATAGGCCCATTTGGAAAAAATCCAAGTTTGGTCAATATTTCTTCATGCATTTTTTTTCAAAAATTGTCCAACTTTGACGATGCATATCTCTCTCAATTTTAACCTTATGAGGGTGTTCTTGGACTTTTTAGAAATCTTCGGATGTCCCCTAAGCAACCTCTTTGGTTTCATCTCAATTAGATCTTCCATGTTCGTGTAAGAAGCTTTGACCCAAAAGGTGTTTTTGTTGACTTTTCAAAATGACCTATAATGTCCAAACTTATATCTTCTTGTAAGTGAATATTTTGAACTTGGGAGATGAAGATGAATTATAGGGAATTACATCCTCTTCAAAATGAGCTTTGGATGGGTCATTTCTGATAAAGTATGAGAAAGTTATGCTTGGTCAAAGTTGAGTTGACTTTTCCTACAAAACCCTAATTTAGCAAATTTTGGGTTTTGATGAATTGTGAGCAATCCTTGAGGAATAATGATCAAACCTTGATAAAATGATGAATAATACTTCAAAATGAGGATTTTGACCAAAAATCTTGAAGTTTGACTGTATGTGGGCCATAGTTGACTTTTGCCCTAGCACAATCGACTTTCAGGCCTTTGAGCAATTGACTGAGCAAACTTCCTCTGCAAGGCTTGAAACTTGACATGGATGATCTTGAGAACATATTAGTACAATAGTGAGAATTTGGGACCCTTTGGACTCAAACATCTTGATGCAAAATGAAACCCTTATTTGAGGTAGACTGCCTTTAGGAGAGAGTTTGTCTGGTCAACTCTTGAACTTCCTTGGGCAATTTGAAGACCTTACTTGGTATGTAATTAGAAATATGGGAGGGAAAATTTTGGGGTACACCAGCTGCCCCTGTTCAATCTTTTTAAACCTGAGGATGTAGATTGGCTTGCTTGCCTTTCGTGATCCGAAGGTGGAAGATGATTGAACACTAGAGTGCCCAGAAATTTGCACTCGCATGAAGTGGTACTGGCCTTGCAATTTCGGGAATGGGCTTATAGATGCCATTTGGAAGTTAATGACGGAAAATGGGCTTAAAGATGCCATCAGAAGAAGTGTTGATCGCATAAGAGATTCCTTTGCGAGAGCCCGTATACCTGTTGTTGAGGAGGATTTGGCTGGGGAATGCTGGTCTCTGTCTTGAGAGAAATAGAATTTTAGGAGCTTCAGTCGTCCGTTATTCTACTAGGGAATCATCTCTTAGTCGGGGAGGTGAAAATGAACTGCTATCTGGTCGTGTTCCAGGCTTTACAGTGATTTGCTAAGGAAAATAAGACTGACTACTATCTCGTCGTGCTCCATGCTTTACAGTGGCTTACTGGCGGGATGAGATTAAACTTGCTATCTGGTCGTAATCGAGGATTTGCAATTTCTCAATTCTTATATGGTCGTGCTCCAAGCTTCAGAAGGAATCAAGTGGTTAACTGGTCGCATCCGGGATTCAACTTGAATTTAAGGCATACTAATATCCGGTCGATTTATGGGCTTCATAGTATTTGGTCGGGTAAACTGCTATTTGGTCGAATTCCAAGCTTCGCAGTACCTTATACTGTTATCTAGTCATGTCCCAGGCTTCACAGTATCTTATACCATTATCTGGTCGATTCCAGGCTTCATGGTATATTGTATTGCTATCTGGTCGATTTCCAGGCTTCACAATAACTTGCTGAGGGTTAAGCTATTTTCCGGTCGATTTCCGAGCTTCATAGCTTGTATTTAAGATATACCACTATCTGGTCGATTCCAGGATTCGTAGTAACTGGAGATATCAAGATATTATCCGGTCGATTTTCGGGCTTCATAGCTTGAATCTGAGATATACCACTATCTGGTCGATTCCAGGCTTCGTAGTATTTTGGAGAAATCAAGATATTATCCGGTCGATTTCTGGGCTTCATAGCTTGAACTGGAATAGAAATCTTAGTATTGATTTGACTTAACTAGGGGAAACTTCAACTTGGAGAGAAATCTTAGTGTCGATTTGACTGGTCCCTGGAGAGGTCTCGGATTAACTTTAACTGGCACAGAAATCAGGAGAATCTTAGCGACGATTCGGATGACCCAGACGAAAGTCTTAGAACTTCTTCAACTAGAATAAAAACCTTAGTGTCGGTTTGACTGAACCAGAGAAAACTTATGAGAACTTGATTGCATCTTTCCCTGGAAGGTAAAGAGTTAGTTGTATGCAATGTCATGATGTATGAAATGTATTGAGTAACGTTGTTCTCAAAATAAATGAGATTATGCTGTATGATGCATATGCGCATGCCGTGATGTATGGATATGTAATGCCATTATGATATTTTCTTGCTGGGGAGAATAAATCATGGACTGCTATTGGAGAGTACTAGGAGTTGAGTTCTTCGTTCTTGCTGGGGATAATGACCGAAGATGATTAGCTGGAGACTTGCATATGTTCTGCTTGAGAACAATCCTCCAGGAGAGACTCTGTTTGAGAATAACCTTATGGGAGACTGAATCTATGGGGAAGAGGGATACTCTGTTGGAAGATTTGTTGATTTGGAGAAATAAACTCAGGTGGGGATGAACTTTCATTGCTGGAGAGAAGAGCTGTGTTGGAGATTTAGCTTCCACTGTCAGAGAAATAAACTCTGCTTGGGAGATGGATTTATAAACTGCTCATGGTTATAAAACTCAGCTGGGGAATGCAAATATCAGCTTTCTGAAGGAACCTGCTGGGATATGAATTCCTGCTTAGGGATACAGAGGTCGAATCTTGGTTGTCTTGGCTCTGTGGGGAGTATGGGTTTCACTGGCTTGTATGTGATAGTGACTTTGCTTCTAACTGTCTCTGCCCCTTGTACCATGCTGGAAAAAGTACATGCGGAGATTTTGTGGATGGATCTATGTCGTGATTATACTTGAACATGTATTTAATGACTGTCAGGATGACATCCGTCTCTAGATCGTATATGAACTATACATGAAATATGTGTTGAATGAGTTTCAGAATGGCATCCGTCTCTAGATCGTATATGAACTGTATCGGAAAGCTAAATCTGAATGAGTATCAGAATGGCATCCGTATCTGGAGCATATCTGAACTGTATCTGAAAGCCGAATCTGAATGAGTATCAGAATGGCATCCGTATCTGGAGCGTATCTGGACTGTATCTGAAAGTCGAATCTGAATGAGTATCAGAATGGCACCCGTATCTGAAGTGTATCTGAACTGTATCTGAAAGTTGAATCTGAATGAGTATCAGAATGGAATCTGTATCTGGAGCGTATCTGGACTGTATCTGAAAGCTGAATCTGAATGAGTATCAGAATGGCATCCGTATCTGGAGCGTATCTGAACTGTATCTGAAAGTTGAATCTGAATGAGTATCAGAATGGCATCCGTATCTGGAGCGTATCTGAACTGTATCTGAAAGCTGAATCTGAATGAGTATCAGAATGGCATCCATATCTGGAGCGTATCTGGACTGTATCTGAAAGCTGAATCTGAATGAGTATCAGAATGGCATCTGTATCTAGAGCGTATCTGAACTGTATCTGAAAGATGAGTCTGAATTAGTATCAGAATGGCATCCGTATCTGGAGTGTATCTGAACTGTATCTGAAAGCTGAATCTGAATGAGTATCAGAATGGCATCCGTATCTATAGCGTATCTGAAATGTATCTAAAAGCTGAATCTGAATGAGTATCAGAATGGTATCCGTATCTGGACCGTATCTGGACTGTATCTGAAAGTTGAATCTGAATGAGTATCAGAATGGCATCTGTATTTGGAGCGTATCTGAACTGTATCGATTCTGGTGCTCTTGCTGAATGCCGATGAAGGTATAAGTCTTCCATTGATAGACAAGAGATGGGACATAGTCGTACGCTTTAATCCCTAACTTTTGTCTGGACTGTCTTTTCAGATTTTCAGTCCACCGGGATACCCTTTTTTGCCCAAGCTGCCTTTTCAGGTTTTCGGCTTGCAGGATGTACATATGTTTTTTGTTTTTATCCCTAATTTTTGCCCGAACCCTTTTGGTTCTCCGGGATGCCCTTATTTTTTCCTAGGCCAGTCAACCTAGCGGGTCTTTATTCATGTGCATTATTTTCTGACTATGTCCACGCTCTCAGGGTGTAGGGAGTTGTCATTGTCGGTAGTGTTGTGTTGCCACACTACCAGAAGATGTTCGTTTGATCACACAAGATTCGTTGCTGGAATTCATGTCCAATGCCCCAAGTGATTCAGATGGAGATATGCCCCTAACTATTTGGCATCTTTGAAAGATTCCTTGAATCTTGACTTGACTGCCCCAGATGATAGACAACGATCATGTCGTGCCCCTTGGTTGGAAGTGTTTTTTCCACTTGAGGTGATCCTTTTTATTGAGAAGGTTTTTGTTCACTAGATATTCGTCATGCGAATTTCTCTGCTGTTGAACAAATAGTCATATGCAAACAATGTTATTTTAAGAATGCAAAGCTTATGTCTGTCTTGAAGTTTGAAAATTCATTTTTTAGTAAAACAAGTTTTTTTTTTGTAAAAGTGTGATGTCAACTCAGGATTTATAGCAAACCTTATAGGAGTCAGGATACCTTTTGTAACAATATGCTTTCGAACTAACCCATGCTTCAGCTAGGACTTTTAAGGGTTATAACGGGGCCTGGTTCACGGTTAAAAAAACAAATGATAAAGGCTCAAAATTTATTTGTACCCACCCGTTCTTCGTGATGTTCTTCGATCCTATACTCAGTTAATTGTGCATTTAGATCCCGTTTGAGACTTGGAATATTGCCCTTGATGTTTCGGTGATGGTTCGGATACTGAAAGTTTACTTGAAAAAGGAAGTCATTTTGTAATCTCTTTTCTTTTGCCGAGGATTTGTAGTAACCACTTTTTTTGGTTTTATTATCCATGTCTTTTGCCTGAACTGTTTCTTTTTGTGATTACAGTCAGCGGGATGCCCCAGTTTTTTCTTAAGTCTCCTTCATAGGTTTTGACTTAATGGGCTTTTATTTCGAGAGATAATGACTTCCTGCCTTGATGATTATAGGGAACCATCACCGTCTTTTGTTTCTGAAGGATGTCTTTGATGCCATTTATTATGTATGAAGTAGAATATTGCGACTGAACGCGCATCTGAATTAACTAAGAAACTACCCTGTCCCAGGTTATGATTAAGGGTCTTAATTTGTGTGAAAAGAAAACTCCTACTTCTTTGGCTCGAAGGGGTTGACTAGGGATCATCTTCCTTATAACTCCATTGTTTAGGATTTGAAACAACGCCTGTACATCTTCAGCGGGGTCTGTTCAAAAGCATATTGTAGAGATTATGGTATCATTTTCGTCATCCTCTCTCTAAGGCTTAGAATTTTTAATCGAGAGTTGAATATCACAAAAGGAAATAAGAACACATTTTTGTAATAGTGAATACGAATGAATTGATTCAAGATAAACATGTGCAATGCATTGATGAAATAACGAGGTTTGATATGAATAAATGTTCAAACAATCAAAAGAAAATTACAAATTGAAAATTCTAATGAACGAAAAGCCCTCTTGTTAGAACTTGTCACTTCAAATGGTATGCTTTGGAGGGATGGCAGAAGAACTCAGTCTGACCGTCTTGTGCGAATTCTAGCGCTCCTTCATCAATCAGGTCTTGAATTTTATTTCTCAATGCCCAACAGCTGTTGGTGTCATGTCCAGGGCTGTTGGAATGGTATGAACACCTTGCATCAGGATTGTACCTTGGGGAGGCTATGTTGGGATTCTGAGGAGAGTCCCTTAATATAACCAACTTGGCCTTCAACAAGAGTTGCAATGCTTGAGCCAATGACATGTTGATTTTGGTAAACTGCCTTTTGGGTATATCCGGCTTACTCTGATCAACCCGTTGTTTTTGGCGAGGTTGTTGTTGGACCCGTGATGTAGTAGCAATTTGGAAAGGTCCACTCTTCACCAAACTAACCTTTTGTCTTCTTGGAGTTTGATCAATGACTTGGTCCCCGGCCTCGACTGTTTGCTTCATACTATTGTATCCGTATTGATGAAGTTGGTTGATGATGGTTCTCAGCTCTTCTTGTCCCTGGGCTAGGTCTTGGATAAGAGCCATCTGCCCCAGCATCTGGGTTCTTATTGCATCTACCTCAGATTGCAGTTGTTCCAGCCGTTCGTCCTTATTGTCTTCAGGACTTTTCTTGACCAAATTCCCAACGAGGAGTGTTTTCAGCTCTTCCTACCCCTTGGATAGGTTTAGGAATATGTCCCTGAACTGAGCTTCTTGAGTTTGAAGATCTTTGTTGTCTTGTTTGAGAGCCATTGCTGAAATAAACAGCGAGAACATGAGAGACTTGTACTGGAAGACCTGTTATGCAATGATATGTATGATATATGTATGCAATGTTTTCAAGGATCTCGCGGGGTAAACAAGAAACTGTTAGAATTTGATTGCAGCTTGATTGAAGAAACTTCGTGCCGTTAAGAGTCCTTCTTCAAGAGTCAAGCTCACCATATCGAGTGGGTCATAGCCACTGACTCAAGTTATCGTGTTTTGATCTCTATACGGCATTGGCTAGAGGAAAGTAAATCCCCTTTGCCCCTTGCTAGACGTTTGATTTACCATAACCTGCATCACAAACCCTTGAGATCCTTGAAATGGTTAAGGAAATGTTAAGGCATGATGTTATGATGTGTATGCTATGCGTTTAAGCAAAAGTGCGAGGTGATGTAAGAAAGTAAATCCGGCAAGAAATCCAAGTTATTGGGTAAGGACTGTAAACAAAACCTGCAAGGAACTCATGTTGTCAGATAATAAAACTGTGCAAGTAGTTCAAGCTGAAAGCACACAAGTTACAAAAACAGCCTTAGGTTTAGGCTTGCATGAGGTCAAAGGTAATACCCTCTTGAAGTTAAGTTGGTTCAACCTGTCCTAGAAAAGTAAATGGGTTCTAGAGGATCTCAATATCACTGACCATCCTCCATCGGTCATGGTTTCAGCTCATGCAATCTTTTCTTGCGGCCGGAACTATCTCGAGAGTATGGTCTCAATGAGTGTAGCATCGAGTATCAACCAGTTCTCAGCTTTACACCGAGGCCAGCTATCTCACTACTTACTACTGGCCAAGTTGGTCAATTAAAGGTTCTAAGGTCATTTGATGCTTAACGACACACATAACAGCCATGTATTCTCCTCGTTTCTCCACAAGGGATACCGGTACCAATCAATGTGCCACATCAACGTAGCTACTGCTTCAACCGTATTGGTCTACGCCGTAAAGTTCCCTCACAATTTATTGCTACTTACCTAAAAGGTGTCCCCCAGATCCGAATTAGGATCTATAGTAACTCCCAATACAAAACCCTTAAAAGTAAAGCAACTAAAACAAACAAGAGAAGCAATTTATGATGAACTAAATCCTAAGGTATACCCCACTTATTATTCCCTAGCAGAGTCCCCAGTTCTGCTGATACGGTGGCAGAACCAATTGTTTAATACTGGTTTGCGTTTTGCGTTTTTTATTCGAAAAATGTCGCGCTAAGCAAGAGTCGCCACCGACTTTTATTTTATCCAACTGGAAAGGAAAAAAGCACAGAAAAATTCCTTTTTCGAGATTTTGAGTACGGGGGGTAGATTATAGAAAGGGAAGGTGTTAGCACCCTTTCCATCCATGATTTTCCATGGGCTCTTAGGTACTTGCTCATCTTTTAAATTGCTTGTGTGTGTTTGTTTTGAAAATTTTTGTTTTACTTCGTTTTAACCCTTGTTTCTGTCCTCAAGAGTGTTACAAAGTGTTTTGAAAACTTAGTTTGAAAAGTTTGTTTGAAAGTGTATGGTGTAAAAAGTTTGATTTTGAGCAAGTACTTAAGAGTTTTCTACCTAGTCGAAAAAGGATTGTTTCTATTCTCGTTTCCTTTAGACAGCGCCATCCTACTATTGAGAAATAGGTAGCACCATCGTTGGAATTTGTAAGGGTCAATTCGAAAGGGACGTAATGGTCATTGAAGGCAACACGTAAGGATACCTTAGTATTTCGAAGGGACTGTCATCATATATTCGTAGGCAACATCGAGGGACAAGATCATTTCTCGTAGGCAACTTCGAGGGACATCGAGGGACCATGATCTTTATGATGACTTTAACCGAGGGTCTTCGCTAAGGGTATCCCTACGTTCGAGGGACATGACCATTATTTTTCGAGGCAACCAAGTGAGGTATACCCTAAGGGTGCATATGTGCAAGGTGTGTTATGTTCAATTATTTTAGTCTTGTGTTAAGTTTGCTAATGTTTGATTATTCTTGCCATACAATGCTATTAGTCATACATCTAACAGTTAATAATTGCAATAATTTAAAAGTGCGGAAATATAAAACCTAGCTATTACAAGGCTTCGGGGAGGGGGATTATGTACATATCCAAAAATGGGGGGAAAAATAAATAAAAGCGGTGAATGTCCTACTAATCATCTATTACATCCCAGTATACAGTTACAATAATAAAATAAAGTGCGAAAGAATAATAACGCGCAAATTTGAAAAGACGTCTAAAAATCCTAAGATATAAAAAAATCTTTTTGTTGTTTTTTGTTTTAATTTATAAAAATGGTTTAAGTTAAAAAATAATTGATCTAGATCTATATTTTTAAAAAAAGATAATTATTAAAGAAACATGAAATTTAAATAAAAGAAATTAATTCTATGTTTTTTTGGTATTTTTGTTACGAAAAGGAAAATGAATTAAAATGAAATTAAACCTAAGTTCTATTAATTTTAATTTTAAAAAAAAGTTAAAGTGTTTAGTTAATTAATTTACCAAAATTAAAATTTAATTAAGAAAAAAATCCTAAATCTATTTTTATGTGATTTTTATATTTGTTTATTGATAAAAAAAATGGATTAAAAGAAATAAATGAAATGAATAAAACAAGAAAATAAAGATGGGCCTAGTAGCAAAAGTAAACAGGGGGTGCAATCATCAGAAATCCTTAGGCCCGAATCTTCGAAAGCTTCATGCTCTAACTATGGTGTGTTTTTTTTATTCTTGCGTGGAACCTATGATTCAACCATCCATAACTGTTCTATATAAACTCAAACAAACGTTAGCATACCATAAAATGTGATTAAAATTAGAGATTCGAAGTTTAAAATTTTACCAAACCGGTGTTGTCAAATGGGGGCGTGCTAGGCGTGTGATGGATTGCTCTTGGGCCTTGTAAGACTCCTGAGGACTTCAAGAGGATGGTTTGAGGCTTGATGTCAATTGAGAGAGACCGGAACCTCGAGATATGACTTGCACCAATTCTTTGATTTCTGGAGAGCTTTTTGAAGAGCTTTTAAAGAGCTTTTTGAGAGCTTTTTAGAGAAGAATTTCGTGTCTTTCAAGCTTGTATGGCTCTATATTTATATAGGAGAATGAGGAGACAAGAAAGCATGGAAAGAATCTCCCTCATAATGTTGTGTTTTAAGACCATGATTAAGATTTGAAAAAAATGCCATATTTGATGATGTTATGCCATTTTCACATGTGGATGAACCTGGACATATTTGAAAGGTTATTACACGAAATCAATTGACATAAACCAAGATAAAACTTGCCCAAAATATATTCACATCAAAATTTACATTATTTCTATTATTTATTTATTTAATTATGAATTTTAATGAATAAAATATCAAAATAAATAGCATAAATAGTAGAAAAATGTATGGGTGGGCTTATAGATCGTGGACCATGTTAGGAATGAGTTTCAAACTTGAAAAGATAGGCTCATTTGGAAAAAAATCCAAGTTTGGTCAATATTTCTTCATGCATTTTTTTCAAAAATTGTCCAACTTTGACAATGCATATCTCTCTCAATTATAACCTTATGAGGGTGTTCTTGGACTTTTTAGAAAGCTTAGGATGTCCCCTAAGCAACCTCTTTGGTTTCATATTAATTGGATCTTCCATGTTTATGTAAGAAGCTTTGACCCAAAAGGTATTTTTGTTGACTTTTCAAAATGACCTATAATGTCCAAATTTATATCTTCTTGTGAGTGCATATTTTGAACTTGGGAGATGAATATGAATTGTAGGTAATCGCATCCTCTTCAAAATGAGCTTTGGATGGATCATTTATGATAAATTAAGAGAAAGTTATGCTTGGTCAAAGTTGAGTTGACTTTTCCTACAAAACCCTAATTTAGCAACTTTTGGGTTTTGATGAATTGTGAGCAATCCTTGAGGAATCATGATCAAACCTTGATCAAATGATGAATAATACTTAAACAAATAGGATGTTGACCATAAATATTGAAGTTTGACTGTATGTGGGCCACAGTTGACTTTTGCCCTAGCATAGTCGACTTTCAGGCCTTTGAGCAATTGACTGAGCAAACTTCCTCTGCAAGGCTTGAAACTTGACATGGATGATCTTGAGAACATATTAGGACAATAGTGAGGATTTGGTACCCTTTGTACTCAAACATCTTGATGCAAAATGAAACCCTAATTTGAGGTAGATTGCCTTTAGGAGAGAGTTTGTCTGGTCAACTCTTGGACTTCCTTGGGCAATTTGAAGTCCTTACTTGAAATGTATTGAGAAATATGGGAGGGAAAATTTTGGGGTACAACAATACCAATCTAACTTTTCTGGTTTAAGAAGATTGAACAGTGGCAATTATTGTACCCCAAATTTTTCCCTCCCTTTTCTCGAGACATTTCTCACAAGATCTTCAATGGACCAAGCTTGCACAAGTGTTGACTAGGCCAAACCACCTCATAAGCACTGAGACTCCAAATTAGGGTTTTGATTTTCACAAGGACAATTGGAATTTTAATAACTCAAATGACTTTCATGGTTCATCATAGGTCCCCAACAATACTCATTCCAAGTTTCAAGTCTTGGATCACAATTTTGCTCAATAAATTGATCAGATGATTAAAAATCAATTGTATTGGGTAAAAAGTCAATTGTGGTTAACCTACAGTCAAACTTCAATATTTTTGGCCCATATCAATATTTTAAAGTCATATTCATCAATTGATCAAGTTTGGATCACAATTTCTCAAGAAAGTGTTCAAATCATCAAAGTGGCAAAATGGTCAAAATTAGGGTTTTGACTGATCAGTGACTTTTGACCTAGTATATGACCTAATGACTTGAAGCATGACCTCAAGGGTTCAAACACAACAAGTTGACCTAATTTCATTGCTCAAATCCTTTCTCAAGATCAAATTATTGATAGTTGAAATTTGGTCAACTGTTGAAAAAATCAACTAATACACCAAAAGTCAAACTTTGACTTTTGGGTCAAAATTGAGTTTCAAAGATCAAGATTCATCAAGGCATTCAAAAATATGAAGCTTGATCATCAAGGAATCAAGAAAGTCAAAAGTCAATATAAAAAGTCAAACTTTTCAAGACTTAGAAAAATTTCTAAGTGTTTTAAACCTTGATAATTTCACTACTTCATGACCATTTTTCACCAAGATGCAAGATGATTTAAAGAAAAATTTCAACATGAAAGTTTTAGATATTGATGAATTATACAACCTTGTATTATAGGGTTGATGTCCAAAAATTGCTTAGATTTGAAGATATAAGCCCATGAAGTCATGACATTTTCATAAAACACTTAGTGAAAATTTTGACAAGTTTAGGCAGATTTTTGACCTAATTTCTTGGCCAATTTTCACCTAGTTCCAATTTGATTTTGTCAAAATGGTCAACATGAAGGTTGTAGGCAATGTTTCAAGCTCTCCAAAATGTCAAATAACTTTAAGAGTTCGTTCTTGAGCTAAGAGAATCGAAGACAATAAGTTAGGCATCCATTCTTGAATTACAAGTCATTTTTGTGATGAACACTTGACCAAAACCCTAGTCTATGCTGCATAATCTTACTTTGCGGGCTTCTAACTTATGTTCCACTCCATAATTAATTGATTACGCATCTGTTAGAGCTTTGATCCTAGCATTTGATCCATTATCCAAATTGCATTTCCATTTATGGCACAAAGGTAACACTTTCATTTTGGAAAAGCAAGCTTTATTGCAGAAGTCAATGCATTGAGCCTCTAACTTGTTTCTTATGCATACACTAAACCTACAAGATCAGGAGGAGCATGTTTAAAGTGATCAACCACTCTACAAGCCTTGTACGTCACATTGGAACAAGATATTTCAAGCTTTCTTCAAAAACAAGGCAAAAATCCATAACATGTGATTTTTAATTTCTGATTATTTCAAACCTTCAAACCTCTTGCCTATAAATAGAGGTAATGTTTGCAAGCTAACAGACGAAATCACAAGCCTAAAAACCCTCCCGAATTCTCTCAAGCTAGAAATTGCCTCAAAATACCATTTTTGTGCATATTTTGAACTTATACCTCCATCTCACAAATCACTCGTGCATTCTTCCTCAAAATCAATCACAAAGCATCTCTATATCATTTAGAACCTAACAAAACACCTGTTACATGATTGTAACATCTCCATCATCATCCTCCATTTTCAAAATCAGCAATCTGCACATTGACTTCTCTAGGACATTACAGCCACTCTCAGTTCCAGGTAAGCATTGCATTAGCTTCCTAGAGGTTCAAGGAAGCTAACCAGATCATTACAATATCTTGGGGATTGCTCAAACTCAAAACACAATCTCCATTTTCAAAGTGAATTTTATGATCTTATATCTCTTCATATAAGTATTATTTGTCTCTGATTTGTGAAGATAAAATATAGACATCATAGCCCTAAAGCTAACCATGTCTTTATAATTCATTTATGTTGCCTGAGTAGTGTGAATTTTAAGTTTGAACTTTCTGAAAAAATTAGGTTAAATTTGGTATCAGTCAAAATCTGTGTTCATCTTTGATCCATAGCTTGAGTTATTTACATATTTGAAATCGTGGTGAAATTTCTAACAAGTTTGATGTTTACACCTTTGAGAATGGTTGAGAAATGAGAAAGATACGAAATTTGAAAATGTTGAAGAACAGATTGGCGGAAGGAAGAAGATAAAGTACAGTTAGGACTTGGTTTATTTTAAATTTATTGCAACATGTTTTATTACCAGATGAAACAGCCACCCCAGTGGCAGAGAGCGCGCGTAAGGCATTACTATAGAAGGTCCTGGGTTCGAGCCCCAACGAGACCTTTTGTTATTTTTCTAACATTTTTCTTTGTTTATTTTTTTGTTTGGCACGCATTGGGCCTCCCCCTGGCTTGGCCTTTTCTTTTCTCTTCTATATCACCCCCCTGCTTGCTTACAACCGTGCAACCCATTATATTTCTTTCTTTTTTATTTTGTTTTCTGATTTCAAAAAAACAGTTTTGGGCCTAAAACATTTTGTTATTTTCAAACTTCCTAATTTCTTTTCAACCCCCCTGACTCCTAAATTTATATTTTCTTTTCTTTTCTTATTTTATTTTATTATTGTTATTTTCAATCAAAATATACAAAAATATATTATTTTCATAAATAAATAGACTAAACTTTTATTTTCATTTTATCTTATAAATAACAGAAAAAACTAGAAAAAACATTTTCTTTCTTAAATTAATTAAAAATAATTTAGATTTAGTTTTTTATTCAAATTTTCTTTAATTAACTTAGATTCTAGGATTTTAATTAATTAGTTTAGTATAAAGCCTTTTCCATAAAAACCCATAAAAATAATTTTCTTTTCTTTTACATTATCTTTATATTCTTATATATTTTATTTTTGCATTATTCAATTTGGTTATAATAGTAATTAGGTTTTAATCGCTTTCATCCCCATTTGTAATTTGTATCCCCATCCCCAAATATTGTAATAGCGTAGGACTTTAAATTCCACAATTTATCGCTTTCCATATTATTGCTAGTAATTAGGGTTTATATGGCAAGACTTAAAATCAAACAAGTACACAACCCTAATTCAACACAAATTACACGAGAACAACACATTTTGCACACTTTCACCTCTAGGGTTAACCCACACTTGTTGCCTTAGAATAAAACAGTCATGTCCCTCAAACGTGGGATACTTTAGCAAAGACCCTCGATTAAAATATCATAGTTCCTCAATGACCCTTTGATGTTGTCTTTGGTAACTTATCTTAGACCCTTATAACAAATTGCTAAGGTATCTTACAATGTTTCCTTCTTTGAGTGCACGATGATCCACGCATGTCCCTTCACATCCAATGATGAGCCTCTCTACCAACCAATGGTAGACAAGCACTATCTAAAGGAGGAGGAAAAGAACAAAGACTTTCTTTTGAGTAAGTAGAACTCTTGTAGTTGCTTTCTCACAAACATTTCAAAACAAACATCTTTCAAACACACCAACACTTTCATGAAATATTTTCAAAAGTTAACACATTGTATACATTCTTATAGAGACGGGAATCATTACAAATTTCTCCGAAACGAAGGCACTTTTCAAAAATACTTTCAAACAAACACAAACACATTTACAAAGAATTTTCAAAGTGAGCTAGAAACTAAGAGCCCGTAGATAACTACGGATGAAAAGGGTGCTAACACCTTCCTTTGTCATAACCTACCCCCTGAACTCAAGAAAATTCTCAAAAGGTCTTTCCTGTTCTTTTCACCCTTTCCTTTATTGGATAAAAGAAAAGTCAGTGGCGACTCTTACTATCCCAACAATTGAGATAAAACGCAAAACACCCAAGTCAGTTCTCCCATCGTTTCACAATGACAAAACCATGTATTTTGACAGAATAATTCATACAGGGAAATCACCATAGAACACAAATTCAGGAAAGCTAACCAGCTTCCCCTGAATTTGTTATACCCAAAATTCATTTATGCTTGTTCAAAGTATCCCCCTGAGCCCAAGACTCACAAAATAAATTTTGCAATATAGAAGGTAACATAGAGAAGGAATACTTCCCTATTGACATCTCATCAGAGTCTGACTAGAACTGCCTAATCTTCATCTCAAAACCTGGCTTACTATCAGAATACGATGAAGTATCAAAATTTGTTTAGTTATTGTCTTGATTCCTTGCATCAAACATCAGAACTAATTCTATGGTTCTTCCAGAAACTTAATCATGCCACCAAAAGGTGCACAACTTCATATCATCATAAGGTTCAACACTTGAACTGTTGCCTAACTGACCATGTCCTTTACCATGTCTTCTGAACATGGCATAGACCATGTCTTTAGACCATGTCTTCTGAACATATCATAGACCATGTATTCTGAATATGTCTTAGACCATGTTATCTGACCATATCTTGAGAAATTCCACAACCTCTAAACAATGCCTGGTTGAAATCAGACTTACTACACTTCCAAAAAGTTCATAACTTCTTAAGTATCAAAGTCTGGTTTATCAGGTTATGGATTCAAAACTTTCAGACAATTTACAACTTCTGAACAACTTCGTGGTATAGGAGAAAATGTTGCCAGAGCACATGTTGACATTCTTTTAGATAGTTCTAAACTTTTGAAAAATGCGTAGTAACATATCAACCTTGTCATGCTTCCAGAAAGCTCACAACTTCTAAAGCGTCAAAGTCTGATTACCATGCCTTCAGAAAGTTCACAACTTCTGAACAATAGGTGTTATCAAAACACGATTACCTTACTTTCAGAAATTTCAAAACTTCTGAATGGTGTGGGGTATTAGAGCTTGATTTAACCATATCTCTAAAAAAGTTCACAACTTCTGAATCATACGTTGTATCAGAGCCTAGTTTAACCCTTGATTCATTCAAAAGGTTCATAACGTCTGAAAAATACTTAGTATCAGGGGACGATTCATTTTAGAAAGTTCATAACTTATAAAAAATACATTGTTCTCATATGCTTAGCTCATTAGAGCATACTTCCTGCATCTTGATCTTGCCTTCTTATGCCAGATGATAATCTTTTGATTGCCAATCAACCTGTCTATGAAAATTAGTGAACTTTCACAAAGTTCTTGAATCAAACATCAAACATATGATTAGAAGAAAAAGTAATATATCATGTTTGGACTTAAAATTCTAAGAATAGATATTATCAAATTCATATGCTCTTTCTCCCCCTTTGTCAGAAATTAAAAAGATTTAAAACACAAGAAATTTTTCATTAAAATCAAAAAAGGATAAAGATACAATTATTTTAGAAACAAAAGAAGAACTATTGTTAATTTCTAAGACAAAGGGCTAAGGCTCTAAGCGTCCTTCTTGTTAAACTTCACCATGAACTACATCAGCACATCTGACAGTTGATTGAACGAAGCTTCCTGAGCAACAATTCTTTCATCCTTCTTATCTAAGTGTTGATGGATGAGAAGATTGTCCTCTTGATATTTGTCCAAGATAGCCTTATGCCTAGCTGATTGGTCTTCAGCTTCCATAGCTTGCTTCCCCTTAGAATCATAAGGATGACCATCAATCCATATCCATTTTAGACCCAAAATCTTTTGCGGCAGCAGCTTCTAAAGTATCAACTATAGCATCACTCGGATGCACAGGTTCAGAAACCAGAACTTCTAGAGTAGGCAAACTCAAAGGAATTTCCGTAAAAGTTTTGAACCATTCCTCACACTTCCTATCATTCTCTTGATGACAGATGGATTTCATGATATCAGAGTTAATCTCTATCCATCTTCTGAAGGTAATCCAAATAGCATATATCTTCTCAGGATCCATGCACAATGAAGAACTTTTCAAGGTGTGCTGGAGTATGAGAAAACCATTTTGCTTAAATTGTTCCATAGCTTAGAGAAGGTTGGTGGACAAACATAAGTTCGATGAGAAACATGATAGAAATAGGTGTTTGGGATGTTATAAAAGGTGTTGTAGGGAAGCTTTATGTGGGTGATTTCTAGTGAGGTAACAAAAGGTCTTGCTTTTGAAACTGGTGGATATATTCTAGGAGATTCTGTTCCAAGTGTGGAATCAGATGGGAAAGTTGAAGTGGTAGGTTTTTATGAACTTACAGAACCAACTTTGGGTAAAAATACTATCTGGAGCAGTTGTACCATCTTTCTTAATTCCAAAAGATTGTTCTTTGGAATTAGATTTCTTAGATTTCTAATTGTGATTAGAAAAATCACCACAACATTCTTTCTTGGATCATTTCCTTTTCTTCTACTTTTTCTTCTCCTTGTCCGAAAAATCAGGAGATTTCACCTGAAAAGATTTCTTAGGATTGACTGCAGGAGGATAAGTTTCAACATACCTTTCAGGGATAAAGGTAGTAGAATCTTCCGTAGAGGATCTTCTACGAGAAATTTCCACCTGGTCCAAGGCTTCAGGAATCTTAACTACCTTCGTAATTAAAGACATTTCTAGCAAGTATTCACTATTGAAAGGTTTGCCAACCAAGATTTCTGGTAAAAATTATAGATTCAAGTTCTCTAAGAACTTACTTTCGGCTAGAATAATAGATATTAACCTTCCATAAGGAATATGATTTCTTTGATTTTTGGAGATCTTGTTGGAGAATCTGATTGCACCATGAAGATAAGTTATGAGACATGCTGGTAAATTGATACTTTCACCCATGGCTAAGTAGTACAACATGATCTTGAGATTTATCTCAAGATGTTTAAGAGAATTTGTTGCACTTTTGTGAAAAATACTGCTAGAAAAGATTCTGAACCAAACCTGTAAGTCATTAAAAAGGTTAGAAGCCTTTTGGGAGTCTTTGCCATTCATGAAAAGGACTGGGATGATCTTTTGAACAATTTCTTCATAAGTTTTACCTTTTTGAGTTTCCAAAGAAACTCTATTGCTATGACAATGAATACCTAATCCATCGTGTTAGATAAGTTTGGCAATATCTTCCTCACAAATGCAAATATCTTTACCAAAGACTTTGGAGCATATTAAACATTGATTTGAGATGTAAGCCTTAAACCTAAACTCTTTGACTAAAGCAGGACCGGTAGGTCCTTTGAGAATATTGAAGTAGTTTTTCCACCCTTGAGTTTATACTATTTTAGTGAGATCAATCCCATTGGCAGCAAGATTTTCAGTCTACGGTCATTTCATAATTAACATATAGTTGTTCGATTGTGTCGCACAGTCGCAAAAGAGAGAATAATGAAAACATAATAGAAAATGTAGCGGTAAAGATTTGAGATTAAGCCATCAATTGACTTATCTCAACACAATGAAATCCCCACCACGCTTTATTATTTCCAAAGGGAAATGGGGAAAAAGCAAACAAAACCCACAATGAAATAAAAGATCAGAGATTGAGGTACAGGGGTCGGTTATACAAAGGGAAGGTGTTAGCACCCTAAGCATCTACGGTACTCCACAGGATTCACTTTGTTTGGTTTCTTTTAAAAGGAGTGTTATGTAAAGGTTTACTTGCTAAAGGAAAAGAATGAATGAGTATTTGCAAACAAAAGAAAATGAAATGTTTTTTTTAATTATTTTTTCTCGCCTTGGGTCGTAAGACTTAGTGCCTACGTACTCCCTCGTGCAATGGGAAATTCAGAGCACCAGAGTTCGACTATAAAAGACTTGTCTGTTGATTGATTTTAAACGAAAAGACAAGTCAGCATTCTTATGAGAGAAATCTCGACTAACGTCCACAAGGTGTGGGAAAGATGGACCAAGTGTCAGCAAGAGTGAGGGTTTGAAAATGCCTCTAGTACTAAAGGGGAAAAGTCAACACCTTTATAACCACGAGGATAGGAGAATGTTGCTCAACTATCAATGAATCAAGTCTCATCTTGGAAAAAATTTTGAAGGATAAAAGTGCTCGAGCGCACAAAAGAGTTTGAACGAGTTGAATTGTTTTTTTTATTTCGAAAGATGTCGAAGTATGATTAAATGAATTGAAGTTTGTTTAAAGAAAAGAAGTTTTAAAAGAAAAGGCACTCAACAAAGTCGAGGTTTATTATGAAAGTTGTTCGAGTTTATAAACAAAGAAGATTTAAAAAAAGATGAGAAGGTTTTTAAAATTAAATAATGGGAGAAGAGAGTGTCCTATGTACAATAGGGTAAAAGATAAGGTAAAGAGAATTCGACCGAATAAGAAACCAATACTTGACATGATAAAGTCAATACGGTGTTCCCATACCTTTGGGTTTAAAGCTACAGATAGACAAATAAGCTAAGAGTATACCATACCTCAGGTGAAAATAAATCATAAGTCGACGACATCAAAGAAAACCAGATGTAAGATAATACTCCAGGCAGCGAATAAAGCGCATTGAATCGCAACACATGAAAAAAAATCACAGATGAAGAAAGCGTGGATAAAGCTCATAGTACCAGATAAGAAACCCTGCATCACATGAAATATACAGACAAATCTAACAGCACGGTGAAACTTATATGCGTCTGTATGATTTTCAAAAGTTAATTTGAATTAAAATTTAAAATCGCAAGTGAATAAAATATACAGTCAAAAATATTATGTACAATTATATATTTACAATACCAAATATTAAATCGAAATAGTAAATAAAAAATACAAGAAAAAAGGGAATGAAGAAAAAGTATAAATACGCTATGCGAGAATGAATGCTTGAAGCAATTTTCGGAAACCTTCACAATAAAAAAACTCGTTAGTAGCATAAGCGTTATAAAAATAAAATGAATGAAATTGCAACAATTAAAATCTACGTTAGTAATCACAAAGTATAAAATTGAAATGAAATTGTATGATGCACATGAACAAATGAATATTCACACAAATAAATATCAAGAATTCGTGATATTATTCAATGTAAACACAAAAAATCAGCATTACATACATTATTTCAAGTGTATTCCATCAAGTAAACTCAAAAGCAATCGCTATTTCAAACCACAATAGAAGACAAGAATCAAAAGTTCACATTGCAACATGAGAAATTGAATTCAAAGTAGATTAAAACCTTCAAATCGAATCCAGACAGCAACTAACATAAATCATTAACATTCGATAAAAACACCTCAAAAGGATTCAAAACTAATGAGAAAACAAAGTGATGCACCAACCATGTTAACCTTTCGAAATCAAATCTAATTGCACAACAATATCATTGATTATCATGATTCTTAATTCTCAAATGAAACGAAAAAGAAAAGAACTCATGTTATAATTCAATCTAAATTCAAAACATGGAAAGTTGATTTCGAAACAAATTAAACTCAATCGTACCAAATCTGGGCAGCAGCTATACCATGCAAATATGCTCCACAAAATTTACCTCAAACAATAAAGTTCAAACTCGAAGATAAAATGACACTAATCACAAGTGAAACCTTTAAATTCCAAATGAATTAAACAACAAAATACAACCGCCAACCATCAAGTTATCTCAAATAACATGTTGTCCCTAACCAAGTAAGAACTCAAACAAAAGTAACATTCAACAATCAATCACATTAACTCAACCTAGACTAATTAACAATCGTATCACAAATTCGACATTGAAATCTCACACAAGCTTGACACAAACATTAGTATCAAGAACGCCACTCATATTTAATCACAATTCATGATGGTACTGTCATCGTGATCTTATCATGCAAAATTAACGCACAAGAACTAAAAATCTGCAATTATCCTTACTCAAATTGACTCAAAATAACACAGCAACTGTTTTCTTCTATTTTTTTAGAATCTTATCACAGCAAAATAGTTGACTTAAATTTTTTAGCAAAAAAGGATATTACAGAATTATCGACATACAACTATCGCAATCGAACTTCTCAATCAACCAAATATCATACAATTTCATAACATAACAGTTCAAAAATATCAAGCACAAACACTAAAACAAATTGTTTTAAGAAGTTCATCACAACATTTGTCACAACATCACAGTCATCAAAAGAAGCTTCGAGAATTACCTGAACGGTTAAAATCAGAAGCAGAGACATCAAACTGAAACGAAAAAAAGTGAATCGCGGATTTGCTGGCTGCAGAATCAGTGGAAAGGCGACGACAACACTGAAGTAACATTGACGGAGGGAGAGAGATGTGCAAAAGTGATGATGAATGAAATCGTCGCGGATGTTGTTGGTTGGAAATAGAAGCTCGCGGAGGGAGCATATGAAGCAAACTGGTGGTGAATGGTTGTAGATGCTGCGGGAAGATGATGAATTGAAGGGTGAGTTGAGTGGGGAAGAAGATAAAGGGTTTGGTAGTAGTGAAGGAATCTAGCAGAAACAAAAGGGAGTTACGGAAGGGAGTATGCGTGCGGATGTAAGGTTATGAGGGAGAGATGGTATGTTGTTTGGGAATAGATAGTTAAAGAGAGGAAGTAGTCGTTGGGAGATTGGTGCTTGCGGAGTATTGATGAAGGTGAAGGGAGGTCGCTGTTTTGGGAAGAGAGGAAGAAATTGAGTAAAGTAATTACTGTTAGTTGCTTTTTTTGTATTTGGTGGTTTACAAAGAAAGAAAAAGAAGTTATTATATAGGCAAATCAAAGAGGAAAATTACACTTCTTCATCAATCAGATTCGTTCATTATCTTTTATTTTATATATCAATCTGCAACTCCTGCTTACAGCCAATGAGAGTAAAGCAAAGTGTAACAAATATATTTTTGTGACCAAAAATCCCCTTTAATGATAAAAATGAGGTGAAAAACTGAAAGTATTCAAATTAATTCAAATTAAAATATTTTTATTTTTATTTTTTCTGAATAAAAAATTAAAACCCAAAATGACAAAATGATTAAAAAAAATGGACAAAAATCTATCCGAAAAAATGAAATGAACACATTAAAATAAACTACTTGTCTCAAAGATTAATGAAAAAATATTCAAATGATCAAAATCAAAATAAATTGAGAATAAAGATATCAGGTTGAACAAACGTTTATGGTTAAAAACGAGACTTCAAATTGTACCAAAAAAAATAAAGCGAGCATACTGTCATAATCTATGCGAAACGCGGATTCATAAAATGATCAGTAAAAGGTGAAAACTTGAAATACTTTTCTCACCAATTTCATGCACAGTGTTGAATCGCTTTTAATAGTTTGTCTGTAAAACTGAAATATTAATATTATCGAGATAGAAACAGCTTGGAGCAATGCAAGAAATGTGTAAAGAGATAAAATGCATGAAGTGAAATGTCGGGTATTTTTCAACTACAAAATGATGCAAATTTCGATTTAAACTGACTTTTGGTCAACTTAAATGCGACTAATGATACAAAGTTTGATGAATGAAGATATTTACTAATGATTGTGAGCAAATAACAAAATATGATATGAAAGTGCGACTAAAAAAATTAGGGGCGAAATTTAGGGTGCAACAGCTGCCCATATTTAATTATATTTTAGCCAGATAGGCGGAAAATAATTAAATACAAACAGACCCGAATTTTGTCCCTGATGCGATGAGATAATAGAATATGTTATGAATGAATGCATGGACTTTTTTTTACATATATTTTTTGAATGATGTATGAGATGAGACAGACTCTGTGGGAATATGGAAAGACTTGAAACTGGAAACTTATGGTAGTTCAGATGAAATGACGTGGAAAGACACGCTAGGGAAACAACAAGATATTTCTAGACATCTGCCAGGGTGACAAAGAGTAACCATCAATACTTGGAGGAAAAAAAAGATAAAACACAAGAAGGAAAGCAGCGACATCCAAGAATAGCATTGAATGAGGTGAGCAACTCTCTGGAAAATACAGTCAGAAGCACCTAAAAGAACATAAGATGTGGAATGAGACCAAATCTGAAGCTACATCAGAGTCATCCAGGAAAGACGTTGGACGGAAAAGAAACACGGCATCCAATATTGGCTTTGGATGAAGGGAAAAGATTACAACATCCAATATTGGCTTTGGATGGAAACAAAATATAGCAACATCCAATATTGGCTTTGGATGAAAGAAAAGATCGCGACATCCAATATTGGCTTTGGACGGCAACGCAGGTTACGATATCCAATATTGGCTTTGGATGGAAGCAAAAGATCAAGACATCCAATATTGGCTTTAGACGAGAGAAAAGATTAAAACATCCAATATTGGCTTTAGACGGCAACAAAAGATGGTGGAATCCAATATTGGCTTTGAATGACAGCAAAAGATCATGGCATCCAACATTGGCTTTGGACAACATGGGGAAACATGATACCCAAGATTAGCATTGGTTAAAAGAAATACAGCTCATTCAAGATTAGCATCGGACGAAAGAGAGAAACAACCCATCCAAGATTAGCATTGGAAGAAAGAGAGAAACAACTCATCCAAAGTTAGCATTGGAAGAAATAGAGAAACAACTCATCCAATATTAGCATTGGACAGAAGAGAGAAAACAGCTCATCTAAGATTAGCATTGGAAGAATGAGAGAAGCAACTGAACTGACATCTGCTTTGGTAGGTACGAAGTAAGTTGGACTTTGATATCAAGGTGACATGTCAACTACAACAAGATCTCAGGAAATGCAAATAAGGATGAAGAACTCTTTTTATGCATTATGTATGAATTTGGTTATGCATAATATGTGAATGATCTATGCATGTAATGTAGACATTTACGACAATGGAGTTTGACTCTTTTGTGGAGGTAAGATTGGAAGTTTGATTCCTCAACACGGAGAACTCTGCCAAATTTTCTTGGAAAGAAAATGTCTTGAACCCATATTTGTCACTCTTGTAAATTGTATTGAACTGATGATTTTCTGAGGAAGGACATGGAGAGTTGCTTGGGGATTTGTCCCAGATTAGCTGATTGCTGAGGATAAACTGATCATGGCTCCAGTCGAAAGTTGCTGGAAATAAGATGATCACGGCTTCAGCTCTGAAATGACTGTTAGGGATAAACTTATCATGGCTTCAGTTCTTGAGATATTTGTTGGAATAAACTGATCATGGCTTCAGTTCTTGAAATGACTGTTGGAAAGGAATTCCTCAGTATGAGTCTTGAAAATGATCTTCTGGCTAACCAATTCTGAGAAAACTGACACTGAGTAATAAATCTTGAACTGATTCACAAATGGATCTGGAAGATACTTGCCCCTGATAGGATCAATGACCAAGTTTCTCAACTGTTTGGAATCTCTTCATGAGAAAAACTTTTTTGCAAACAAAATTGTTTATTCAAACATGGTAATTTTTATGAAAAAGTTTTGAATTCAAAAATAATTTTTGAAATAATATTGTTGGTGTATAGAAAATGCATCACTGGTTAAAACACAGTGGTTTATACTTTTAAAGTGAAAGCAAAGGTATGATACCAAAAAAAATAGTTTTCAAAAGATCTTTGGAATCAGTTTATGCAACCTTGCTGTAGTATGCTTTCAAAAGAAACCTGGCTTCAATTAGGTCTTTTAAGGGTTGTAACATGGTTTGGTTCACGGATTAAGAAATAAAGGATAAAGGCTCAATGTTTATTTGTACCCAAACCAATCTTCGTGATGTTCTTCAGTCCTACGTTCAGTTAATTCAGACTATGCATTCAGGTTCCAAGAGATTTTGGAATTGCACTGATGGTAGCAATGATAATGATTCAGAAGCTCAGGGATTCTTGAGAATGACAGTCACTTCTTCTTAAATTATTTTGCTGTTTTGAGGACTTTTGTCGACTCTGGTGGAGAATTTTGAGGATTTCAATAACTCTTCTGATTGAATTTTTTATTCCCAACTTTTGCCTGAACTATTTCATTTGGAATTACAATCAGCGGGATGCCCCATTTTTTTTGCCTAAGTCTCTTTCATAGCTTTTGACTTAGCAGGATTTTTCTTTTCATTTCATTTTTCTTTTTGGAAAGATAATGACTGCCTTGCTCAATCATTACGGGGAACCATCTTTGTCATTTTTGGTTTTGGAGCATCTTTGTCACTTCTTGTTGTATGCAAAGTAAAGCTTGATCACAGCCTTTCTTGAAAGGTGTCTTGTACGATTTCTATTGTAATTGAATGCACATCCAAATTAACTGAGAACTACCCATCCCCAGGTTAAGATTGCGGGTTTATTTGTATGGAAAGAAACTCCAACTTCTAGGCTCAAAGGGGTGAACGAGAGACTAACTTCCTTATTTCTACAGTGTTTTGGAGTTGAAGCAATGCATGTACATCCTCAACAAAGTTTTGTTCGAAAGCATACCAACAACAGTTATGGGTATTTCGTTTTCATCATCATCCCTCAAATCTTTTCATAAACGAAAGATTGATAAAGAAAGTAAACAAGAGAAATATATTTGAAAGCAGTAAATGAAAATGATTTGAATCAAAACATTGCAATGCTCATTTCATTAGAATTACCATGGAAGTAAAAACAGTATTTGAAAGCAACAATTTTAACATAAAAAAGGGGGAAATGCAAACAGAAATAAAAATGGCCTAGTGACTAATCAGTAACAAGGATGAGTTGTCTTGTCTGAAACACTGGCTTTAGGAAGTGACTTGAGGGTACCCCGAATCAGTCTTCAACCACTTTTTTTGGCAAAGGATTGTTGACAACATTAGGACCCTTCTCCTTGAAAGTGAGAAAATTTTCTTTCACAAATTCTTGCACTCAGTTTTTCAATGTATAGCAGCTTTCTAAATCATGATCGGCAGCTCCCTGATGAAATTCACAGTGAAGCTCAGATTTGAACCCGACTGGAGGAGGATTTCGAAGAATCAGAGGCCTAGTTGTAATCAAGACCTTCTGCACCATTACAGGATACAATTCAGTGTATGTCATAGGCATAGGATCAAATTGACCGATATTCCCTACATAACGATTTTGATTCTGCGTAATATTCTATTGTTGAGGGACTTGAACTGGTTGAGCATTGACCGCGGGAGTAACAGCCGCTATTTGTGATTGATCAATGTATTTAGGCCTACAGTGGGGTCCTCTTCTCTCAGTAGAGACATCATTGGCATCTACCTCTTTCTTCTTTTGAAAGTTCCCAAAGTATTTCTTTGCACCATTAGAAGATTTAGCAGCTTTAGACAATTTACCATTCTTGATTCCTTCTTCTAATCTCTGGCCAATAGTCACCAGGTCTGTGAAGCTGGAGGACATACTACCAATCATCTTATCTCAAAATAAAGGGGACAAAGTATCCATGAACAAACCAGTTAGCTCTTTCTCTGCTAGAGGTGGTTCAACTTGAGATGTCAGTTCTCTCCATTGTTAAGCATATTCCTTGAAAGATTCTTTCTCATTCTGAGACATATTTTGCAGTTGGCGATGATTAGGTTCCATGTCAAGGTTATAATTGTATTTCTTTATGAAAGCATCAACAAGATCTTGGAATCATTGAATACGACCTTTCTCAAGTCCCATATACCATTTCAATGAAGCTCCACTCAGACTATCTTGGAAACAATGGATAAGCAGCTTGTCATTCTTTGTGTAAGCAAACATCTTTAGAAAGTACATCACCAAATGACTTCTTGGACAAGTGTGCCCCCGGTTTTTCTTAAACTCGGGAGTCTTGAACTTTGCAGGCATAACCAGATCAAAAACTAGGCACATGTTGTTGGCATCGACACTGAAGAACTCATTTCCCTCCATAGCTCTAAGTCTCTTCTCCAAAGTCTGATATTGTTCTTTGAACTCTTCAAACTCACCAAAGTCTACCTGACACATACTTCCAGGACTGGCAACATGGTACTCAAAGAGAGGGTTCCCAAAAGCAGCTTGTGCATCAGGTTGATGAGATGCAGTATGAATGATTGGTTGAGGTTCAGTGAAAACCGGAGCTTGAAACACTGGTCGGGCAGACTGGCCAACCATTGAAGTAATTTCAATAGGTGGTGAGTAGTTCTGAGGTAACCCAAACTCTTTCCATGTAGTATATGTATGCTAGATAGGTTGAGTGTCAACAACAGCAGTTGAGATTTCAGATATCACATTCCTTTGAGGTGGTCTCCTCTGGAAATCAGGACTTGCATCATCTCAGTAAGTTTGGCCATGCCTGACTATAACTCGTCAATTTCGATTCTGACTTCCATGTTGTGTTGTTCATGGTTTTCCATTCTTAATCTGACAGCAGCTCTAGTCCCGTAGTTGTGTTGAGGAATCAACTTGACGGTAGACGACTAACTGGAAGAAAGAAGCAACTGGGAATAAGATCCTGAACAACCTGGATGTATGCAGAATGATGCAGAGGATGTAAATGATATGCAATGTTATACAATGCACTGCACAGTAATAGGATCATATGGTTCAGAGTCACAAGCCTGGAGTCAAAGGTACAACCCATAAGTTATAGACTAACGGTTATCACCTTCCGAACAAGTCTCTAAGAGGTTCCCAGAGTCTACATCCTTCCTTCGGATATTACCAATGTCCCGGTTAACTCGGTAATTAGTAATATTCTCAGGAAAAACTCGTCCGAGCGTAGCATCACGTGATAACCATTTTCGGATTACTCCGTCATAGCTTCTGCACTACACCTAAAAGGCCAAGTTGGGTTAAGGGTTCTACGGTCCTCTACTTCAGCAGGCTCCCTGGTCAAAAGCAGTACGTCTTCCCGATTACTCGGTAAACGATACTATAGTTCAAGGGGCCTCCACTGAGTGGGGGATCTCATGTCTCCTTTTTTGGGATTACTCCCTCAAAGTTAACATGACTATATCGCTCGTCTTATCTTAAGTTTTCCCAAAGTCCTGGTAGTGGACTTATAAAAAATCACCAAGCTCTTGAAAACCAGGAAAATCCAGACAAACATATATATAGAATAATGGGAAGTAATAAACAACAAGTAAGACAATATATAAACACTCATAGAAAAGAAACAAACAAAGTTAGGATTGACCAAATTAGGAATGGACCAGCAACAGGTCAATCTGTCCCCAGTGAAGTCGCCAAAATCTGTCGCACAGTCAGCAAAAACGAAAAGATGAAATGTAAAAATAATAGAAAAAGATGTAGCGATAAAGATTTGAGATTAAGCCATCAATTGACTTATCTCAACACAATGAAGTCGCCACCGCACTTGATTGTTTCCAAAGGGAAATGGGAAAAAAGAAAACAAAACCCACAATGAAATAAAAGATCAGAGATCGAGGTACAAGGGTCGGTTATACAAAGGGAAGGTGTTAGCACCCTAAGTATCTATGGTACTCCGCATGATCCACTTTGTTTGGTTTCTTTTAAAAGGATTGTTATGTAAAGGTTTACTTGCTAAAGGAAAAGAATGAATGAGTATTTGCAAACAAAAGAAAGTGAAATGTTTTTTTATTATTTTTGCTCGCCTTGGGTCGTAAGACTTAGTGCCTACGTACTCCCTCGTGTAATGGGAAAGTCAGAGCACCGTAGTTCGGATAGAAAAGACTTGTCTTTTGATTGATTTTAAACAAAAAGACAAGTCGTCATTGTTAGGAGAGAAATCTCAACTAACGTCCACAAGGTGTGGGAAAGATGGACCCTGCATCAGCAAGAGTGAGGGTTTGAAAACGCCTCTAGTACTCAAGTGGAAAAGTCGACACCTTTATAATCATGGGGATAGGAGAATGTTGCTCGACTATCAATGAATCATGTCTCATCTTAGAAAAAGTTTTGAAGGATAAAAGTGCTCGAGCTCACAAAAGAGTTTGAATGAGTTGAATTGTTTTTGTTAATTTTGAAAGATGTCTAAGTATGATTAAATGAATTGAAGTTTGTTTAAAGAAATGAAGTTTTAAAAGAAAAGGCACTCGAAAAAGTCGAGGTTTATTATGAAAGCGGTTCGAGTTTATAAACAAAGAAGATTTTGAAAAAACGATGAGAAGGTTTTGAAAATTAAAGAATGGGAGAAGAGAGTGTCCTATGTTCAGGAGGGTAAAAGATAAGGTAAAGAGAATTCGACTGAATAAGAAACCAGTACTTGACATGATAAAGTCAATACAGTGTTGCCATCCCTTTGGGTTTAAAGCCACAGACAGAAAAGTAAGCTAAGAGTATACCAAACCTCAAGTGAAAATAAATCACAAGTCGACGACATCAAAGAAAACCAAATGTAAGATAATACTCTAGGTAGCGAATAAAGCGCATTGAATCACAACATGTAAAAATAAATTACGGATGAAGAAAGCATGGATAAAGCTCATATTACCGGATAAGAAACCCTGCATCACATGAAATATACAGACAAATCTAACAACACGGGGAAATTAATGCACAAGAACTAAAATTCTGCAATTATCCTTACTCAAATCGACTCAAAAAAACACAATAATTGTTTTCTTCTCATTTTTTTTAGAATCTTATCGTAGGAAAATAGTTGACTTAAATTTTCAGCAAAAAAGGATATTACAGAATTATCGGCATACAACTATCGCAATCGAACTTCTCAATCAACCAAATATCATACAATTTCACAGCATAACAGTTCAAAAATATCAAGCACAAACACTAAAACAAATTGTTTTCAGAAGTTCATCACAACATTTGTCACAACATCACAGTCATCAAAAGAAGCTTTAAGAATTACCTGAACAGTTGAAATCGGAAGCAGAGACGTCAAACTGAAACGAAAAAAAGTGAATCGCAGATTTGCTGGCTGCAGAATCAGTGGAAAGGCGGTGACAACACCTAAGTAAAATTGACGGAGGGAGAGAGATGTGCAAAAGTGATGATGAACTAAATCGTCGCGAACGTTGTTGGCTGGAAACAGAAGCTCGCAGCGGCAGCATATTAAGCAAACCGGTGGTGAATGGTTGTAGATGCTGCAGGAAGATGATGAATTGAAGGGTGAGTTGAGTGGGGAAAAAGATAAAGGGTTTGGTAGTAGTGAAGGAAGATAGCAGAAACAAAAGGGAGTTACGGAAGGGAGTATGCATGTGGGTGTAAGGTTATGAGGGAGAGATGGTATGTTGTTTGGGAATAGAGAGGTAAAGAGAGGAAGTAGTCGTTGGGAGATTGGTGCTTGCGGAGTATTTATGAAGGTGAAGGGAGGTCACTGTTTTGGGAAGAGAGGAAGAAATTGAGTAAAGGGATTACTGTTAGTTGCTTTTTGTTATATTTGGTTGTTTACAAAGAAAGAAAAAGAAGTTATTATATAGAAAAATCAAAGAGGAAAATTTCACTTCTGCATCAATCAGATTCGTTCATTATCTTTTATTTTATATATCAATTTGTGACTCCTGCTTACAGCCAATGAGAGCAAAGCAAATTGTAACAAATATATTTTTGTGACCAAAAAGCCCCTTTAATGATAAAAATAAGGTGAAAAACTGAAAGTATTCAAATTAATTCAAATTAAAATAATTATTATTTTATTTTTTCTGAATAAAATATAAAAACCCAAAATGACTAAAAACGATTAAAAAAATGGACAAAAATCTATCCGAAAAAATGAAGTGAACACATTGAAATAAACTACTTGTCTCAAAGATTAATGAAAAATCATTCAAATGATCAAAATCAAAATAAAATGAGAATAAAATATCAGGTTGAACAAACGTTTACGGTTAAAAACGAGACTTCAAACTATACCAAAAAAATAAAGCGAGCATACTGTCATAATCTATGCGAAACGCGGATTCATAAAATAATCAGTAAAAGGTGAAAACTTGAAATATTTTTCTCGCCAATTTTCTGCACAATGTTGAATCGCTTTTAGCAGTCTGTCTGTAAAACTGAAATATTAATATTATTGAGATAGAAACAGCTTGGAGAAATGCAAGAAATTAGTAAAGAGATAAAAATGCATGAAGTGAAATGTCGGGTATTTTTCAACTACAAAAATGATGCAAAATTCGATTTAAACTGACTTTTGGCCAACTTAAATGTGACTAATGATGCAAAGTGTGATGAATGAAGATATTTACTAATGATTGTAACCAAATAACAAAATATGATATGAAAGTTCGACTAAAACAAATAGGGGTGAAATTTAGGGTGCAACAGTTGCCCCTATTTAATTATCTTTTAGCCAGATAGGCGGAAAATAATTAAATACAAACATACCCGAATTTTGTCCCTGATGCGATGAGATAATAACATATGTTATGAATGAATGCGTGGAATTTTTTTTTACATATATTTTTTGAATGATGTATGAGATGAGACAGACTCTGTGGGAATATGGAAAGACTTGAAACTGGAAACTTATGGTAGTTTATATGAAATGACGTGGAAAGACACGCTAGGGAAACAACAAGGTATTTCTGGACATCTGCTAGAGTGACAAAGAGTAACCATTAATACTTGGAGAAAAAAAAGATAAAACACGATAAGGAAAGCAGCAACATCCAAGAATAGCTTTGTATGAGGCGAGCAACTCTCTGGAAAATACAGTCAGAAGCATCTAAAAGAACATTAGATGTGGGATGAGACCAAATCTGAAGCTACATCAGAGTCATCCAGGAAAGACGTTGGACGGAAAAGAAACACGACATCCAATATTGGCTTTGGATGAAGGGAAAACTTTAACGTCTAAGAATGGCTTTAGACGAGAGAAAAGATTACAACGTCCAATATTGGCTTTGGATGGAAACAAAATATAGCAACATCCAATATTGGCTTTGGATGAAAGAAAAGATCGCGACATCCAATATTGGCTTTGGACAGAAACGCAGGTCACGATATCCAATATTGGCTTTGGATGGAAGCAAAAGATCAAGACATCTAATATTAGCTTTGGATAGCAAAAAAGATCACGACATTCAATATTGGCTTTGGACGGCAACAAAAGATGGTGGAATCCAATATTATCTTTGAATGACAGCAAAAGATCATGGCATCCAACATTGGCTTTGGACAACATGGGTAAACATGATACCCAAGATTAGCATTGGTTAAAAGAAATACAGCTCATCCAAGATTAGCATCGGACGAAAGAGAGAAACAACCCATCCAAGATCAGCATTGGAAGAAAGAGAGAAACAGCTCATCCAAGGTTAGCATTGGAAGAAATAGAGAAACAACTCATCCAATATTAGCATTGGACAGATGAGAGAAAACAGATCATCCAAGATTAGCATTGGAATAAAGAGAGAAGAAGCTGAACTGACATCTGCTTTGGTAGGTACCAAGTAAGTTGGACTTTGATCTCAAGGTGACATGTCAACTGCAACAAGACCTCAGGAAATGCAAATAAGGATGAAGAACTCTTTTTATGCATTATGTATGAGTTTTGTTATGCATAATATGTGAATGATCTATGCATGTAATGTAGACATTTACGACAATGGAGTTTGACACTTTTGTGGAGGTAAGATTCGAAGTTTGATTCCTCAACACGGAGAACTCTACCAAATTTTCTTGGAAAGAAAATGTCTTGAACCCATATTTGTCACTCTTGTAAACTGTATTGAACTGAGGATTTTCTGAGGAAGGACATGGAGAGCTGCTTGGGCATTTGTCCCAGATTAGCTGATTGTTGTGGATAAATTGATCATGGATCCAGTCGAAAGTTGCGGGAAATAAGCTGATCACGGCTTTAGCTCTGAAATGACTGTTAGGGATAAACTTATCATGGCTTCAGTTCTTGAGATATTTGTTGGAATAAACTGATCATGGCTTCAGTTCTTGAAATGACAGTTGGAAAGGAATTCCTCAGCATGAGTCTTGAAAATGATCTTCTGGCTAACCAATTCTGAGAAAACTGACACTGAACAATAAATCCTGAACTGATTCACAAATGGATCTGGAAGATACTTGCCCCTGATAGAATCACTGACCAAGTTTATCAACTGTTTGAAATCTCTTCATGAGAAAAACTTGTTTGCAAACAAAATTGTTTATTCAAACATGGTAATTTTTATGCAAAAGTTTTGAATTCAAAAATAATTTTTGAAATGATATTGTTGGTGTATAGAAAATGCATCACTGGTTAAAACACAGTGGTTTATACTTTTAAAGTGAAAGCAAAGGTATGATGCCAAAACAAATAGTTCGCAAAAGATCTTAGGAGTCAGTTTACGCAACCTTGCTGTAGTATGCTTTCAAAAGAAACCTAGCTTCAATTAGGTCTTTTGAGGGTGGTAACATGGTCTGGTTCACAGATTAAGAAATAAAGGATAAAGGCTCAAAGTTTATTTATACCCAACCCAATCTTCGTGATGTTTTTCAGTCCTACATTCAGTTAATTCAGACTATACATTCAAGTTCCAAGAGATTTTGGAATTGGACTAATGGTAGCAATGATGATGATTCAAAAGCTAAGGGATTCTTGAGAATGACAGTCACTTCTTCTTACATTATTTTGCTGTTTTGAGGACTTTTGTCGACTCTGGTGGAGAATTTTGAGGATTTCAAGAACTCTTCTGGTTGAATTTATTATTCCTAACTTTTGCCTGAACTATTTCATTTGGAATTACAGTCAGCGAGATGCCCCGGTTTTTTTTGCCTAAGTCTCCTTCATAGCTTTTGACTTAGCAGGATTTTTCTTTTCATTTCATTTTTCTTTTTGGAAAGATAATGACTGCCTTGCTCAACGATTACGGGGAACCATCTTTGTCATTTTTGGTTTGGGAGCATCTTTGACACTTCTTGCTGTATGCAAAGGAAAGCTTGATCACGGCCTTTCTTGAAAGGTGTCTTGTACGATTTCTCTTGTAATTGAATGCACATCCAAATTAACTGAGAACTACCCATCCCCAGGTTAAGATTGTGGGTTTTTTCGTATGGAAAGAAAATCCAACTTCTAGGCTCAAAGGGGTGAACAAGGGATTAACTTCCTTATTTCTCCAGTGTTTGGGAGTTGAAGCAATGCATGTACATCCTCAACAAAGTTTTGTTCGAAAGCATACCAATAACAATTATGGGTATTTTTTTTCCATCATCCTCCCTCAAATCTTTGCATAAACAAAAGTTTGATAAAGAAAGTAAACAAGAGAAATATATTTGAAAGCAGTAAATGAAAATGATTTGAATCAAAACATTGCAATGTTCATTTCATTAGAATTAACATGGAAGTACAAACAGTATTTGAAAGCTACAATTTTAACATAAAAAAGGGGGAAATGCAAACAAAAATAAAAATGGCCTAGTGACTAATCAGTAACAAGGATGAGCTGTCATGTCTGAAACACTGGCTTTAGGAAGTGACTTAAGGGTACCCCGACTCAGTCTTCAGCCACTTTGTTTTGGCAAAGGATTATTGACAACATTTGGACCCTTCTCCTTGAAAGTGAGAAAATTTGCTTTCACAAATTCTCGCACTTTGTTTTTCAATGCATAGCAGCTTTCTAAATCATGACCGGCAGATCCCTAATGAAATTCATAGTGAAGGTAAGATTTGAACCCGGCTATAAGAGGATTTCGAGGAATCAGAGGCCTAGTTGTAATCAAGACCTTTTGCACCATTACAGGATACAATTCAGTGTATGTCATAGGGATGGGATCAAATTGACCCCTATTCCCTACATAACGATTCTGATTCTGCGTGATATTCTATTGTTGAGGGACTTGAACTGGTTGAGCATTGACCGCGGGAGTAACAGTCGCTATTTGTGATTGATCAATGTATTTAGGCCTATAGTGGGGTCCTCTTCTCTCAGTTGAGACATCATTGGCATCTACGTCTTTCTTCGTCTGAAAGTTCCCAAAGTATTTCTTTGCACCATTAGAAGATTCAGCAGCTTTAGACACTTTACCATTCTTGATTCCTTCTTCTAATCTCTGGCCAATAGTCACCAGGTCTGTGAAGCTGGAGGACACACTATGCATCATCTTCTCTCAAAATAAAGGGGACAAAGTATCCATGAAATAACCAGTTAGCTCTTTCTCTTCCAAAGGTGGTTCAACTTGAGATGTCAGTTCTCTCCATCGTTGAGCATATTCCTTGAAAGATTCTTTATCATTCTGAGACATATTTTGAAGTCGGAGATGATCAGGTGCCATGTCAAGGTTATAGTTGTATTGCTCTATGAAAGCATCAACAAGATCTTGGAAGCATTGAATACGGCCTTTCTCAAGTCCCATATACCATTTCAATGAAGCTCCACTCAGACTATCTTGGAAACAATGGATAAGAAGCTTGTCATTCTTTGTGTAAGCAGACATCTTTAGAAAGTACATCACCAAATGACTTCTTGGACAAGTGTTCCCTCGGTATTTCTTAAACTCGGGAGTCTTAAACTTTGCAGGCATAACCAGATAAAAAACTAGGCACATGTTGTTGGCATCGACGCTGAAGAACTCATTTCCCTCCATAGCTCTAAGTCTCTTCTCCAAAGTCTGATATTGTTCTTTGAACTCTTCAAACTCACCAAAGTCTACCTGACTCATACTTCGAGGACTGGAAGCATGGTACTCAAAGAGAGGGTTCCTAAAAGCAGCTTGTGTAGCAGGTTGACGAGATGCAGCATGAACGATTGTTTAAGGTTCAGTGAAAACCAGAGCTTGAAACACTGGTCGGGCAGACTGGCCAACCATTAAAGTAATTTCAATAGGTGGAGAGTAGTTCTGAGGTAAGCCAAACTCTTTCCATTTAGTAGATGTATGCTGGATAGGTTGAGTGTCAACAACAACAGTTAGGATTTCAGATATCACAGTCCTTTAAGGTGGCCTCCTCTAGAAATCAGGACTTGCATCATCTCAGTAAGTTTGGCCATGCCTGACTTCAACTCGTCGATTTCCATTCTGACTTCCATGTTATGTTGTTCTTGGTTTTCCATTCTCAATCTGACAGCAGCTCTAGTCTCGTAGTTGCGTTGAGGAATAAGCTTGACGGTAGACGACTAACTGGAAGAAAGAAGCAACTGGGAATAAGATCCTGAACAACCTGGATGTATGCAGAATGATGCAGAGTATGCAAATGATATGCAATGTTATACAATGCACTGGACAGTAATAAGATCACATGGTTCAGAGTCACAAGCCTGGAGTTAATGGTACAACCCATAAGTTATGGACTGACGGTTATCACCTTTCAAACAAGGTTCTAAGAGGTTCCCAGAGTCTACATCCTTCCTTCGGATATTACCAACGTCCCAGTTAACTCGGTAATTAGTAATATTCTTAGGAAAAACTCATCCGAGCATAGCATCACGTGATAACCATTTTCGGATTACTCCGTCATAGCTTCTGCACTACACCTAAAAGGCCAAGTTGGGTTAAGGGTTCTACGATCCTCTACTTCAGCAGGCTCCCTGGTCAAAAGCAGTACGTCTTCCCGATTACTCGGTAAATGACACTATAGTCCAAGGGGCTCCACTGAGTGGGGGATCTCATGTATCCTTTTTTGAGATTAGTCCCTCAAAGTTAACATGACTATATCGCCCGTCCTATCTTAAGTTTGCCCAAAGTCCTGGTAGTGGACTTATAAGAAATCACCAAGCCCTTGAAAACCAGGAAAATCCAGACAAACATATATATAGAATAATGGGAAGTAATAAACAACAAGTAAGACAATATATAAACACTCATAGAAAAGAAACAAACAAAGTTAGGATTGACCCAATTAGGAATGGACCAGCAATAGGTTAATCTGTCCCCAGTGAAGTCTCTAAAATCTGTCGCACAGTCAGTAAAAACGAAAAGATGAAATGCGACAATAATAGAAAAATATGTAGCGGTAAAGATTTGAGATTAAGCCATCAATTGACTTATCTCAACACAATGAAGTCGCCACCGCACTTTATTGTTTCCAAAGGGAAATGGGAAAAAAGAAAACAAAACCCACAATGAAATAAAAGATCAGAGATCGAGGTACAGGGGTCGGTTATACAAAGGGAAGGTGTTAGCACCCTAAGCATCTACGGTACTCTACAGGATCCACTTTGTTTGGTTTATTTTAAAAGGAGTGTTATGTAAAGGTTTACTTGCTAAAGGAAAAGAATGAATGAGTATTTGCAAACAAAAGAAAATGAAATGTTTTTTTTATTATTTTTGCTCGCCTTGGGTCGTAAGACTTAGTGCCTACGTACTCCCTTGTGCAATGGGAAAGTCAGAGCACTGTAGTTCGGCTAGAAAAGACTTGTTTGTTGATTGATTTTAAATGAAAAGACAAATCGTCATTGTTATGAGAGAAATCTCAACTAACGTCCACAAGGTGTGGGAAAGATGGACCCTGCATCAGCAAGAGTGAGGGTTTGAAAACGCATCTAGTACTCAAGTGGAAAAGTAGACACCTTTATAATCATGGGGATAAGAAAATGTTGCTCGACTATCAATGAATCATGTCTCATCTTAGAAAAAGTTTTGAAGGATGAAAGTGCTCGAGCGCACAAAAGAGTTTGAATGAGTTGAATTGTTTTTGTTAATTTTGAAAGATGTCTAAGTATGATTAAATGAATTGAAGTTTTTTTAAAGAAAAGAAGTTTTAAAAGAAAAGGAACTCGACAAAGTCGAGGTTTATTATGAAAGCGGTTTGATTTTATAAACAAAGAAGATTTTGAAAAAATGATGAGAAGGTTTTGAAAATTAAAGAATGGGAGAAGAGAGTGTCCTATGTATAGGAGGGTAAAAGATAAGGTTAAGAGAATTCGACCGAATAAGAAACCAGTACTTGACATGATAAAGTCAATACAATGTTCCTATCCCTTTGGGTTTAAAGCCACAGACAGAAAAATAAGCTAAGAGTATACCAAACCTCAAGTGAAAATAAATCACAAGTCAGAGACATCAAAGAAAACCAAATGTAAGATAATACTCCAGGCAGCGAATAAAGCGCATTGAATCACAACACGCGAAAATAAATCACGGATGAAGAAAGCATGGATAAAGCTCATAGTACCGGGTAAGAAACCCTGCATCACATAAAATATACAGACAAATCTAACAGCACGGGGAAATTAATGCACAAGAACTAAAATTATGCAATTATCCTTACTCAAATCGACTCAAAAAAACACAGCAGCTGTTTGCTTCTCTTTTTTTTAGAATCTTATCACAGCAAAATAGTTGACTTAAATTTTCAGCACAAAAGGATATTACAGAATTATCAGCATACAGCTATCGCAATCGTACTTCTCAATCAACCCAATATCATACAATTTCACAACATAACAGTTCAAAAATATCAAGCACAAACACTAAAACAAATTGTTTTCAGAAGTTCATCACAACATTTGTCATAGCATAACAGTCATCAAAAGAAGCTTCGAGAATTACCTGAACTGTTGAAATCGGAAGCAAAAACGTCAAAATGAAACGAAAAAAGTGAATCACGGATTTGCTTGCTGCAGAATCAGTAGAAAGGCGACGACAACACCGAAGTAACATTGACGGGGGGAGAGAGATGTGCAGAACTGATGATGAACAGAATCATCACGAATGTTGTTGGCTGGAAATAGAAGCTCGTGGCAGGAGCATATGAAGCAAATCGGTGGTGAATGGTTGTAGATGCTGCCAGAAGATGATGAATTGAAGGGTAAGTTGAGTGGGGAAGAAGATAAAGGGTTTGGTAGTAGTGAAGGAAGCTAGCAGAAACGAAAGGGAGTTACGGAAGGGAGTATGCATGCGGATGTAAGGTTATGAGGGAGAGATGGTATGTTGTTTTGGAATAGAGAGTTAAAGAGAGGAAGTAGTCGTCGGGAGATTGGTGCTTGCGAATTATTGATGAAGGTGAATGGAGGTCGCTATTTTGGGAAGAGGGGAAGAAATTGAGTAAAGGAAATACTATTAGTTGCTTTTTTTTGTATTTGGTGGTTTACAAAAAAAGAAAAAGAAGTTATTATATAGACAAATCAAAGAGGAAAATTCCACTTCTGCTTCAATCAGATCCATTCATTATCTTTTATTTTATGTATCAATCCGCGACTCCTGCTTACAGCCAATGAGAGCAACGCAAAGTGTAACAAATATAATTTTATGACCAAAAAGCCCCTTTAATGATAAAAATGAGGTGAAGAACTAAAAGTATTCTCAAATTAAATTATTTTTTTCTGAATAAAAAATAAATACCTAAAATGACTAAAAACGATAAAAAATGGACAAAAATCTATCTGAAAAAATGAAATGAATGTATTAAAATAAACTAGTCTCAAAGATTAATGAAAAAATATTCAAATGATCAAAATCGAAATGAAATGGAAATAAAAATATCAGGTTGAACAAACGTTTATGGTTACTTTAAACAATATCGAAAAAATAAAGCGAGCATACCGTCATAATCTACGCGAAACGGGATTCATAAAATGATCAGTAAAAGCTGAAAACTTGAAATATTTTTCTCGCCAATTTCTGCACAGTGTTGAATCGCTTTTAACAGTCTCTCTATAAAACTGAAATATTAATATTATCGACATAGAAACAGCTTGGAGAAATGCAAGAAATGAGTAAAGAGATAAAAATGCGTGAAGTGAAATGTCGGGTATTTTTCAACTATAAAATGATGCAAATTTCGATTTAAACTGACTTTTGGTCAACTTAAATGCGACTAATGATGCAAAGTGTGATGAATGAAGATATTTACTAATGATTGTGACCAAATAACAAAATATGATATGAAAGTGCGACTAAAAAAATTAGGGGCAAAATTTAGGGTGCAACAGATTAGAGTAGCCAATGATATGATATGATCATTGCCGACAAGAGGTTGTTGTTGTGAACTGACATGTTATTATTGTAGAAGAAAGTGTTGAGCATTTAACATGGATGAAGCCATTGTTTGTGATGATCAATCATGAACACGAATCGACATTTTTAGGGTTTGAGAACTTTTTGGGCTTGAAATATGAAAGTGTAGAACAAATGTTGCGAAAGTGTGTGAAGTGGGGTGTGTGGTTTTTATAAATAGTTTTTGTAATGATTAAGAAACCTAGAAAAATTCGCATAAATATGACAGGGAGTAAAACATAAGGATTTATTACCTAATCTAGGGATGACAGGCAGACCCAAACCCGTGGGGCCCACCTGCACCCAAACCTGAGTCAACGGGTGAAAACCCGAGTTGACTGGGTTCAGATTAGGGTGCCACCCGATATTTCGGGTGCAGGTTTGGGTTCACTCAAACCCGCACCCGAAACCCGAAACCACACCCGCTTAGACATTAAATTATATAAGTACCTCTAAATATATATAAGTGTAAAAATTTAAGACCTTAATTTTAATTGTAATGTTACCAAACTTGATGGAAAGTTGTAATTTAATTCTTTAATTTCTTTGAGAGACCTTGATGGAATTCTTGTGTTTTAAATTTCAATGTTGTTGTTGTATTTTTTGTGTTTTTACTGCGGGTTTGGGTGGGAAAACCTGAACCCAACGGGTGTGGGCGTGGGTGTTATTTTACCACCCGAATAGCCTTTGGATTTGGGTTTTGGGTGGTGAGTTTGGGTGCGGGTTTGGGTAGTGTGATACCCGCACCTGACCCGACCCATTGCCATCCCTAACCTAATCCAAAGATAATCTCGACTCCTAATGTGTTGCATTAAATTCTAGGCGTGGTTCAGAAAAGATACTTGTCTTATATTGAATAACTAACCTTTCACTTTACTGACACCTCATTTAATAAAGTGAACTCTTTAGCTTCCAATGGACATAGGTATTCTCAAGAGAATAATCTGACCATGGATACTTCTGATATGTGAGAACTTCACTAGTCTGAAGAATCACATCCCATAAGCTAATGAAAAGAATAATACATACCTAGGTAGCTTTTACATCATTCTGGAAGGTTGTACACTGAGAGCACATCTTCTCCATGCAAGACATCATTTTCTGAGAAGTGATTGAGTTCTTCTTGTATAGACAAAACGCAATTGTTTCCAGAAGTTTTTCATCAATAGATGTAGGCTTTATCAGGGACACCAAACCTAGAAGCGTCGCTTCAGAAGGTTTGAAAGATGATCTGGTTCTGACATGTTCAGTTTTATCACCCAGAATCAATTCCTCAGAATGTGATGATCTTTGTTTATGCTTCCTCAAAGGTGTTTGTGCTTCAAGTGCTTTTGGTTGAGAATCTTTTGAGTCTTTGAATTTTTGTTCTTCTTTAGAAGCTTCATTACCTTCAGCACCTGAATAGGTAATCTCCATATCTGCAAACTTTTCAACTACCTTTGACTTTTCAAGGTCAATCTTATCATCAATTCTAACATTGATTGATTCTTCAACAATAAGTGTTTCATTATTGTACACTGTGCAGCCTTTTGAGCATTCAGAGTATCCTAACATGATACAACTTTGAGCTTTAGAATCAAATATGTTAAGATTTTCTTTAGTATTCAAGATAAAACAAGAGCATCCAAAAGGATGAAATTAAGATATATTGGGCTTCTTTTTCTTCCATAATTCATAGGGAGTGTTACCCAGAATAGGTCTTATAGAGACTCTGTTCTAAATGTAACACGATGTGTTTATAGCCTTTACCCAGAAGTGTTTTGCCATGTTGGTGTTATTGATCATTGTTCTGGACATCTCTTAGAAAGTCTTGTTCTTCCTCTCTACAATTACATTTTGTTGCGGAGTTCTAGGACACGAGAAATCATGGGAAATTCCATTCTGATCAAACAACTTCTCAAAGTGTTTGCTCTCAAATTCTCCGTCATGATCACTTCTAACCTTAACAATTCTAGACTCATCTCATTTTGCACTTGGTTACAGAAGGTGGTGAATACAAAATATGACTCGTCCTTGTGTCTAAGAAACTTAACCTAAGTCCATCTTCTATAGTCATCAATAATAACTAATCCATACTTCTCTCCATTGATTGACACAGTTTTCACTGGTCCAAACAAATTAATATGTAGAAGCTCCAATGGTCTGGAGGTATAAACAACATTCTTTGCTTTACAAGAAGTTTTTGAAAACTTTCCCTTCTGACATGCTTCACAAAGAGCTTCTGAAGTGAACATCAGAATATGAAGGCCTCTGACTAAATTAAGCTTGTTTAGCTGAGATATTCTTCTCAAACTAACATGGCCCAATTGTCTATGCAAAGTTCATTGCTCCTCATTAACAGACATGAGACATTTTATGTTTTTCTCTTTAAGATCAAAAATTCTAATCTTATAGATGTTGTTCTTTTTTTTTACCATTGAATAAGGTAGATCCATCCTTCTGAATAAAAGCTTTACAAGAGTCTTGATTAAAGATAATTTCATAACCATTGTCACTTAATTGACTTATGGACAATAAATTATGCATTAATCCTTCAACAAGTAAAACATTAGTTATAGAGGGAAGAGAACCATTACCAACTATTCCAAAGCCTATGATATTTCCATTATGATCACTTTCGAAACCCACGACACCTCCAGGCTTAAGTTCCATGCTTTGGAATATATGCCTTCTTCTTGTCATGTGTCATGATCAGACAGAGTCCAGGTACCATGACTAGTATTTCAACTGCGCTGCTAAGGATATCTGCAACATATATTATTTGTTTCTTAGGCACCCAAAAATTATCGGGTCCTCTCTTGTTAGTTCTCCCAGAGTTCTTAACAACTTTGTGTTTAGCAGCAGAACAATCATATTTACATATATTAAAGCGAGAAGATTTAGCCAAAGGTTTTGCCTTAGGTTCAGAAGCAGATTTCTCTTTTTACTTTACTTTATCTTTAGGAATAAACCCAACATAGACAATAGGAATGAAGAGTATTAGGTTTGTCATCCTTATAAGAATTAGATTCATCATAGGAATTATAACCAACACCATTGATCCCATTTCTGCTCACACCATAGATCATAGAAGCCATCATACTTCTCCCTATGCTTCTGGATAAAAACTTCTGAAAAGATTTGTCATATTTCTTAATGATATCATCAGTACTCTCAGAAGCTTCTGGAAGAGTTCTCGGGCCTTTGAGGGTAGAGTTATCATCTTTAAGAAAAAAGTTTTCATTAATAATGAAGAGATCTTCCTTAAGCTTACTAATTTCAGAATATGTGGATTCATGGGACTTTTTAAGTTCCTTGAATTTAATCTTGAGTAACTCGTGTTTTTCCAGAATTTCAAGTAAAGAAGAAGTTAATTTATAATGAGTAAGGATGGATAATACCTCTTTAGAAAATACCTCTTCTATTTCTGAATCAGAGTCTGCTTCATCTTCTGGAGAGATCTTTGCATTAGAACTTCTAACATGAGCCATCATCGCCATGTTAACATGTTCTTCTTCAGAGTCATCTTCTGAAGAATCATAATCATCTCAGGTTACCATCAGAATCCTCCAAACAAGTCAATATGCATAAGCTCCAATGGCCTAGAGGTAGAAACTGAAGGTGCGAGAAACACAAGAAAGGGGGTTTGAATTGGGTTGCACCAAATATAATCTTTTCGCAACTCAAACACAAAGCTAACAAGTGAATAAAAATAAATTAACACAATTATTTTTATTCGGTTTCACTATTAACTAAGTTACTTCAGTCCATCCAGCAAGGTGAATTGCCTTATCCACAAGGACTTAATCCACTATAATCAACCGATTACAAACAACCATAATAAGTCTAATTAACCTTGTTGACAACCCCAACAAGTCCATTGATCCTTATTGCCAATCCATAATGACCGCAGCCAAAGTCTTCTTGAGAATCCTGACTACACCTAGTCTCTAAAGGAACCTATCAACAACCATTAATTTACAAAGATGTGTAAACATTGATGCTTCTTATAAGCAGATTACACAATGCTTAAGTACAACAACAGAAAAGTGTTGATAGCAAGATATAAACAAAAGCTCCTTGCTAAAAATACAAAACTATACAAAGAATATCTCAAAAAAGTTTATGCAGCGCTTTAGCGTAGTTTTGTTGAACTGATTCATCTATTTCAAAATCTTCCAAGTTCTCCTTTTATAGCTTAAAAAGAGATTCATTGGGGGTAGAATAGGAAACAATGAAACCAATAGTTTTGTCCCCAATAGTCATGGTGATAATGGTAGACAACAAGTACCAAAGGATCATCCTTACGCCACCCTATTAGAGTAGTGGTCTCGGTGTACTTTATAATTTTATACTCACCATCACACGCAATCCCAGTCTTGATCTTTATCTTCTATATACTCAGAGGCTTCTGAATGTATGTTGATGAAGCATGTTGTAAAAGGATCAGAACTTGCATCTTTAGAACCTAAGTCTTTGGAGTCTTCAGAACTTGTTCAGCAGAACCTTGCCTTCAACATCTTCAGAACTTGGGACAATAGAAGCAAAGCTTTAGAAGGCCTTCAAAGCTTCCTTTAAAAGTCACGATAAGAAACTCTAGTACTAACGTTCCTTAGAACCGTTGCAGAAGAAGCATTCTAGAATCTTGACTTATATTTGTAACACACCAAAATTATTCTTCTAGAGTGTTAAGTTCAGAACCTGATGACGTCACACGTCTTCTTACCAGAGTCAGAACCTATTTATAAAAATCTAAAAACTAGATAGAAACCATTAGAGTACATAATTATTATCTAAGATACCATGTAAAGATATAATCAAAACTCAAGGCCAGATGCATAACCAGCCATGTTCTTACAGAAACATCATTATTTCCTTTAAAAGAAGTTTTTGAAAACTTGCCTTTCTGACATGATTCAAATAGAGCCTTTAAAGAGAACTTCGTATTTGGAAGGCCTATGACTAAATTAAGCTTATTTAGCTGAGAAATCCTTCTCATGCTAACATGACCCAGTCGTCTAGGCCATGTTGTTTACCGTGAAATTTGGTAAACAATCGCTAGTCCTCCAAAAACAAAGATAATTTATAGTTACTCGCAGGACCGACTAGATTGATCCTAGAACGTGTGTTAAATCTTGTTTTTGTCTTAATGTTTCTAAGTGTTTGTTCTATGTCGAAAAGATAAATACGACAAAGGTAAAAGTAAAGGAAAAAGTTTGAAGACAAAGGTAAAAGGATTTAAACTAAAAACTGGAAATGTAAAGGAATTCTACTGAAATGTTAAACGAAGATAAAAGACTTGATTTAATGTAAAAGACTTTGAATATAAAAAAATGGTGTTTCTATATGTATAGTCTCAGTGACTCTTTTCTATAACACTTGTACTTCAAGTTTATATGAGTAATTTGTACAAACTGAACACACTGAATCCTAATACAAAGATCCCTATTTATACTAATTCGATCCTAACGGTATTTCTCTACAAGAGTGCCACACTCGAGTCTTGCATGCCTTTTCGAATCGTCAGGCTTCCATGTGTCCTTCTGGATAAGACCAAACCATTTGAATTCAAATCCTTGTCTAATTTGAAGCGCCAAAATAGCATGATGTGTCGAGATGATTTAAATTTAGAATCTTCATATTCCTTAAGTTCCATATATTATGTAACATAAAAACCTTCGTGACTTATTCAATCATAATCAAATTATTCATATTTTGGTCAATCGAAGACCATGTGAAACATCTTCATATTTTCTTCCAAAAAGCTTAACTTCCTTCAATTTCTACATTTTTATAAATGTTTATGTGTCGTCGAAATTCTCAGCTAACAAATTGCCCCCCAAAAATATGTATTTCAAAATACTTGGAGAAATAAACATTTTTTTTTTTGCAAAACTTTCCATCTCGATGCAAAATTTGCTTCATGATGGTTATTTATTGATGTGACAGCACGGTCATAATGACCATCTTTCCAAATGTCCCATCAAGACGTGCGTAATTCAGTTTCCATCATTACTACACTAAAGTAGGTTCAAAACGTGGTTTACCCAAAAAGCAACCACCTAGTAAGCTTATTAAACACCAACATATGTCCCACTATCTTTTGTATTTGAAAAACAAAACCAGATTGTTTGTTCATTATAAATAATTGTGAAATTTAAAAGACACCTTATAATACGGTGTGAGAACTGACTTACGTGTTTTGTGTTTGATCGCAATTGTTGCGGATAGCAAGAGTCGCCACCAACTTTTCTTTTATCCAATAAAGGAAAGGGTGAAAATAAAAGGAAAGACCTTTGAGATTTTTTCTTGAGCTCGGGGGGTAGGTTATGAAAAGGAAAAGTGTTAGCACCCTTTTCATCCGTAGTTATCTATGGCCTCTTAGTTGCTTGCTAGATCACTTGCTTTTGTTTGAAAATGTGCTTGTGGTGGGTGTGAGTTTGAAAGTATTTTGAAAACGCCTTTGTAATGATTCTCGTCTCTATAAGAATGCGTACAAAGTGTTGGTTTTTGAAAATAGTTCAAAGAGGTGTTTGTGGAATGTGATTTTGAAAGTGATTTTGAAAAAGTGTCTTTGTAATGATTCTCGTCTCTATAAGAATGCATACAAAGAGCTTTATCTTTTGAAAATGTTTCAATTGAAAGTGTTGGTGTGGAGAAATGTTTTTTGTTGTGAGCAAGCGAGCAACTATGAGCATCCTACCTACTTAAAAGGTCTTTGTTCTTTTCCTCCTCCTTTAGATGTTGTTATCTTACCATTGATTTGGTAAGAAGCCCCATCATTGGATGTGAAGGGACGGACGTGGGTCGTTTGTATAGTCATAGAAGGAAACCTATTAGACGTTTTAGCAATTGTCTTATAGGGACTAGATCGTTTCCCGAAGGCAACATCGAGGGTTATCGAGGGTCATCGAGGGACTACGATATTTTATCGAGGGTTTTTGCTAAAACACCCATATGCGAGGGACATAACTATTTTCCGAGGAAACAGGTAAGATCACCCTAGAGTTGCATGTGTGTGCATGGTGTGTTTGATTACATGCATTTTTGTCTTTGATTTTGGGTTGTCTACTTGTTGGTTTTATCTTGCCATACATCCTAATTACTAACATTTGTATAAAGTGTGATGCGGTGGGAGAACTGACTTGAGGTTTTGCGTTTGTGTTAGCAAATGTCGCGGTTAGCAAGAGTCACCACCGACTTTTCTTTTATCCAAAAGGAAAGGTAAAAAAGCACAGGAAAGACCTTTGAGATGTTTTCTTGAGTTCGAGGGGTAGATTATGAAAAGGGAAGGTGCTAGCACCCTTTTCATCCATGGTTTTCCATGGGCTCTTAGTTACTTGTTTAGATCACTTGCTTTGTTTTGTTTGAAATGGTGTTTGGTGTGGTTTTGAAAGAATTTTGTAAAAGAGGCCATTGTTTAGGCAATCTTTGTAATGATTCTTGTTCGTAAGAATGTATACAAAGATGTTTGTCTTTTGAAAATGTTTTCAATGTTTTGCAAGATGTTTTGAAATGTGTGTGTGTTTGTTTTTGAAAATAGCAAGGATTGTTTTGAAACGGAACAAGTAACTAGAAGCTATCTACCTACTCAAATGTCTTTCTTGTGCATTTTTTATTCCTTTGATATTGTTGACTTACCACTGATTTGGTAAGCAACCCTATCTTTGGATGTTAACAGGACGGGCGTGGGTCATCGTATAACCATGATAGCAATGTTGCCAAGTATCTTAGCATTTTTGATGGGCTAAGATCATTTTGTTTAGGCAACTTTTGTATAGCGTCATCGAGAGACTATGATCTTATATTTGTTTTGTTTTGCCAAGATACTTCGCATGCGTAACATGGCCATTTTATTTTAGGCAACCAAGTGGGAGAAACCCTAAAGGTGCTTGTGTGCAAAGGTGTGTCATTTTCATGCTTTTGTCTTGCATTTAGGGTTTTCTATTTTGCTTTGTTTTTGTTCTTGTCATGCAAACCCTAATTTACTAATCATGGTATAAAAGCGATAAATTGCGTAAAATAAACTAAGCTATTACAACAATTATTATGGGAGAGGGGATACAAGTTTTGAATGGGGATTTTGCACAAATATAAACCTAAATATATTATTACAACCAAATCGAATATTGCGCGAATTAAATAAATATAAGACAAATATTTAAAATGCAATGCAATGTTATGTTAAAAAAATATTTTAGGTCTTGTTTTTGTTGTAAGAAATATAATTAATTTAAACCTAAAAATATGAGAAAAAAATATATTAATTCTTTTTTGAAAGGGCTAAACCCTAGTTTTAATTTAAAAGAAAATACATGTTTCATATTATTATTTTGTATATTTTTTTTGTATAAGAAAATAATAAATAATATTATATGTAAATATTAAAAATTAAATATGTATAAAAATAAGTATTTATGAGTATAAATAGTATAATAAAAATATTAAGTATTTTTAAATATATTTACAAGTTATTTAAGAAAATAAAATCTATTTATCAAAATAAATTATTTTTCATGTGAAAAAATAATAATAAAAAATAAAATAAAAGTGTGAAAATAAATAAATCATTTTTAGTATTTTTTATCATTAAGAAAAATAAATGAAAGTATTAAATATCAAAATATGAAGAAAAATGCAAAAATATAAAAAGTTAGCCAGGGGGTGGGTTTAGTGAAAACAAAAAGGCCAAAGCTGCCAAAAAACCCATAAGCCACTTCGTCCCTGTCCTTGGTCTTCTTCTTCGCGCGCTTCAGTTCAAACATGTAACTCTCACATGCTTGCATAAAAACAAAAACTCATAACATGAAACATGTGGCATTTGAGCTCACGATTGCAACCATATAAATTATGTAACCTAACTCTAAAAGATCAAAGATAATTTTTGAATCCCTAATTCGTGACCTAACTTTTTCAGAGTTTTCAATCTTCAAATTCTCTCAGCACGGTTAATATAAATGAAAAGTAAAGATATGTACATCTTCGTTATGATATGGACTACATTTTTTCTTCACAAATCATGGCTTGAAGTTGCCTGTATAAGGAGATAGAGTTTAAGAAAATACATCCTTCAGCTGGATTCGAGTAGAACAATGTAGGGACTTTAATGGAGGCCTAATGATTGTTTAAGCTTCCTTGAACTTCCCTGAACCTATTCCAATGCTTAGCTTGCTCTGAGGATGGCTGAAACTCTCTGGATAAGTCAAGCTGCAAGCTTCCAAAGTGAAAATGGTGGATGCTGAAACAGGGGTTACAGAAACAAGGTGATGGCTTGGATTGCTTTGGTATGATGTGTATGAGATGTTTCAAATGTTTAAACACAAAACGCACGAGCCAAATGAGAGTTGGTTGTGCTTTTGCAGAATCTGAGTTTTTGGACAGTTTTGTGGAGTTTTTGAATTTCAGAGTGTTTCAAGTCAAAACCAAGCGTGCTATGCATTGTAACAGGTTTGCAAATATGTAGAGAAGTGATACAAAGTCATCCCTTACTAGTTGTGCAAGCTCTAGCACCTTTTGCCACTTTTCTTGTATTTTAAGTAAAGTGAAGTGACCAATGCCACATGCTTGTACTAGCTGGCTTGAGAGCTGATAAGGGTTAGTATACATTTCTTGAGACCTGTGGAAATTTCTTGCACCAAAGGGACAGGTTCAATGCTCAAGATTGACAAAGTTGCAAAAGTTTCCCTTTATGAAAATGGCATTGTAACCTTTTGGCCAAAAATGGAAATATCTTTTGTACAAAGCTTCAAAAGCAAAGATAAAGCCTTTGTCAACTGAGTTTGCATTTAATTATGGAGTGTATAACAAGCTTAGGACATGTAAAGCAAGATACAACCAGCATATATTGGATTTGCAACTTGATGCTATGTGAAAAATCGCTTGAACAAAAGTGAGAAAATGCCAACTCCCCTTCTTCGATTCTCCCTACTCAAAAATGATCTTGGAGAGTTCTTGGACATTTTGGGAAGCTTGTAATGTGCTCTATAATCCATATTTGAAATGAAATTTGAGATACTTCTTGGAACTAGGTGAAAAATGTCCATGAAGTTGGGTCCAAAACCTGCCAAAATTAGTGCAAAATTTCACTAAGTTAAGAAATTCATGGACCTATATTCACAAATTCATAACTTGAGATCCAAGCATCCTTTGGGAAAAGTTTGTGAAGCAAAGTTATAGATTTCATGGAGGACTACAACTTTCGCGTTGGAAGTTTTCTTTGAATCAAAATTCATCATGGTGAAAAAGTGGTGAAAAGTCAGGGGGGGGGGGGAGAAAATTTGTATACATAGAAAAATTCTAAGTTATGAAAATTTTCAAATTAAAACCCTAATTTTCAATTTTGAGTTTCTTGGTGAACAAGTTTCATATTTTAACATATGTTGATGAATTATGACCCTTGGCACTTGATGTTGACCAAAAAGTCAAAGTTTGACTTTTTAGTCTACAGTTGACTTTTGAGTAGTTGACTGCAAAATTCATCTGTCAATCCAATGAACTTGAGATCTTTTGAACCATGTAATTAGGTCAAGATGATGCCATTGAACCCTTGAAATCATGTTTGAACTCAATTGGTCATTGGCTAGGTTAAAAATCAGAAATTGCTCTTTCTCAGTCAAAACCCTAATTTTGACCATTTTGCCCTTTTGATGATTTGATAAAATTTCTTGAGGAGTTGTGATCCAAACTTGATCAAATGGTACATATGAGTCTAAAATGTTAATGTGGATCAAAAATTATGAAGTTTGACTGTAAATTGGCCATGGTTGACTTTTTCCCCAATACAGCTGATTTTTAGGTCAATTGTCCAATTGACTGATCAAAAATGGGGGTTCAAGGCTTGAAACTTAACATGAGCAATCTTAGGGGTCCAAAATGATGTATGAAAGTCACATGAAACATTGGTGATCCAAAAATCCTTGTGCAAACTCAAACCCTAATTTTGGGTTATCAGTGCAAGATGAGATGTTTTGAGCTGGCCAAACCCTAATCTTGTCTTGAGTCCAAGGAGTCTTGTGAGAAAAATATTGATAAATGAGAGGGAAAATTTTGGGGTACAACAGCTTCCCATGTTCAATCTTCTTGAACCTGAAGAGTTAGATTGGCGAGCTTTGTCGTTCGTGACTCGAAGGTAAAAGATGATTGGACACTAGAGTGCCCATAAATTTGCACTCGTCAAAGTGTAATTGAGGGAATGGGCTTAAAGATGCCATTTGGAGAGGTGATAGAATCTTGTTGGAGATGGGCTTGTAGATGACATCCAAGGATGTTTGCTGAATTGTAAGTTGTAAGTCAGAAGAATAAGTATCAGAATGGTGTCCATATTTGGAACGTATCTGAGTTGTATCTGGAGACTGAATCTGTATGAGCGACAGAATAGCATCCGTGTCTGGAGCGTACCCGAGTTGTAACAAGAGTGTGATATTTGAATGAGTATCAGAATGGCCCCCATGTCTGGAGCATATCTGAACTTGAAATCTGAATAAGGACCAGAATGACATCCGTGTCTGGAGCGTATTTGAACTTGAAATCTGAATAAGGACCAGAATGGCATCCGTGTCTAGAGCGTATCTGAACGGTACTATGATGAATCGGAATAAGTGACAGAATGGCAGTCGTGTCTGGAGCGTATCTGAAAGATGAATCTGAATGAGTAACAGAATGACTTTCGTGTATGGAGTGTATCCGTACTGTATCTGAACTTGAATCTGAATGAGTAACAGAATGACTTCCGTGTCTAGAGTGTATCTGTACTGTATCTAGAATCTTTGAACTTTGTTAATGGTAGCTGTTTAATCTTATCCTGAAAAGGGTAAAATGTTAGCTGAAGCACAAAGTTATGATGCATGAAATGTATGATGCAATATATGTACTTTATCAATGTTTATGATATATGGATGTAATGTATGCGCATGTAAGCTGATTCGTTTTATTGCTGAGGAAAATAAATCCTTGATTGCTGAGGAAAATAAATCCTTGACTGCTGAGAATATTTGGATTCTTCATGTTTTGAAGTTTGAGTATTGACAAAAATTTTGTTACGAGCAATGCCATATACTGCTTGAGTAATCTGCTTGGGGAATTCAGAGAAATTTAATGACTTTTGCGGGGAATTAACAAGGAGAATCTTCATTCTGTTGGGGAGCAATGAAAACTCTGTGGGGAAAAAGCTTATTCCTGTTTTTTTTTTGTTGAAAAAGTTTAGGAGTTTTGGTCGTCTGCCACTCTACTAGGGAATTATCCTAGGTTAAGGAGAAACAGAAGTTAACTGTTATCTGGTTGCTTTTCAAATTTCAAGATGACCTGCTAGGGAACTTGGAAAAACTGAATGGTCTCCGTTGGGGATTGATAGTTTTGAAGTTTCAGCTCTGCTGGGGATCTTAATGATGTATTGTAGGGGTTGCTCATGGAATAGCCTAAAGACGTTTTCCTATTCTTTCAACCTGTCAGTAATTGTTCTTTTCCATTTTGTTTATTTGTAAACAGTACTTATGTTCAAATGCATATGTTCATTAATGAATCATTGGACATTTTTGCAAATAAAAACACAACTGTAAAGAAAAAGGAAAATAGTTTTATGTACTTTGAAAGAGATATCTTTGTATTTACTTTGAATAAGTATTTTGTACAAAGGAGACATACATCCTAGTAAGAGGATGGTGTCACAAAAGTAAGAAAAATTTATACAAAGAAAGATAGTTATGTGTGATAATCCCATGGGGTTCCCATTCTGCTATAGCCTCTGTATCTCCGAATATCTTGTCTATCCGTTGCTTCGTTCGAAGATGATTGAATTGATCAGAAGCTCCGGGTTTATCTGTGAAGAGATTGTCCTTAAAGTGATCTGACGAGACATAGTCATACACTTTAATTCCCTAACTTTTGCCTGGACCGCCCTTTCGGGTTTTCAGTCCACCGGGAAACCCTTTTTTGCCCAAGTCGCCCTTTCGGGTTTTCAACTTGCCGGGTGTACAGATTTTTTTATTTTATCCCTAATTTTTTTCCCGAACCTTTTGGTTCGTCGGGATGCCCTTGTTTTGCCTAGGTGTGTCAACCTAGCGGGTCTCTTATGCGTATTATCTTTTGATTATGTTTGCGTTTGCAGGGTGTGGAAGGTCGTCGCTATCCATGGTGGTTAAGATCAATGCCCCACCAGAAAAGATGTTCTTGATTACAAATGGTCCTTCATAGGTAGGAGTCCATTTTCCCCTGGGATCACTTTGTGGAAAAACGATGCGCGTGATCACTAGATCTCCAACTTGGTATACCTGGCGTCTGACTTTCTTGTTGAAAGCCTTGATCATCCATTTTAGATACGTCTGACCATGGAAAACAGCAGTAAGCCTCTTTTCATCAATCAAATTCAGTTGATAAAGTCGGGTCTGTATCCAATCGTCTTCACTCAAACCTGCATCCTTCATGATTCTAAAAGAGGGGATCTGAACCTCAATAGGTAGAACAGCCTCCATGCCATAAACCAAAGAATAAGGTGTTGCCCCAGTTGACGTGCGAGCCGTGGTATGGTACCCGTGGAGAGCAAACGGTAGCATTTCATGCCAGTCCTTGTAAGTGACTGTCATCTTCTATATGATCTTTTTAATATTTTTATTGGCATCTTCGACTACACCATTCATCTTTGGCCGATAGGGGGATAAATTGTGATGTTGAACTTTGAACTGCTCGCACAAGGCGGTGATCATAGTATTGTTAAGGTTTGTACCGTTATAAGTGATGATTCTTTCGGGGATACCGTACCGGAAAATAAGATTCTGCTTGATGAAGCGGGCAATAATATTCTTAGTGACGGATGCGAAGGAAGCTGCTTCGACCCACTTGGTAAAATAGTCAACGGCCACTAGAATGAAGTGGTGTCTATTGAAGGTTGTAGGCTTGATCTCACCAATCATGTCGATTCCCCACATAGCAAAGGGCCAAGGAGCTGTTAAGACATTTAGAGGAACCGGAGGCACGTGCACCTTATCTGCATAGATTTGACACTTATGAAAGATACGGGAGTGTTGATAGCAGTCTGCTTCCATGGTAGACCAGTAATAGCTTGCCCATAGAATCTTCTTCGCCATCGTATGCCCACTAGAGTGAGTGCCAAAGGTACCTTCATGCAATTCAGCCATGATCTTTTCAGTTTCAATCTTGTCCACACAACGGAGCAGAATAGAATCATGATTACGTTTGTACAGGATGCCATTACTTAGGAAGAATTTAGCAGAGAATCTCCTTAGGAACTTTTTGTCATTGACTGAAGCTCCTTCTGGATATTCTTGAGCCTCGAGATACCTTTTGACTTCATGAAACCATGGCTGGTCCACTACTTCTTCAGTATTAATCTCGTGACAGTGTGTTGGTTCGTACATTCGTTCAATGGTGATCTGGGGAGCCTCGTTATCCCAGTCAAGTTTAAACATAGATGATATTGTAGCTAGAGCATCTGCTAGCTGATTTTCTTCTCGCGGGAAATGCTCGAAGGTAATCTGCTCGAAATGTGGTAGCAATGTCAAAACATGTTCTTTGTAAGGGATAAGGTTTGGATGCTTAGTGTCCCATTCCCCTTTGATTTGACTGATGACCAAAGCTGAATCCCTAAACACATCTAAAGATTTGATTCCCAAGTCTATGGCAGCCTTTAGACCAAAGATGCATGCTTCGTATTCTGCCATGTTGTTCGTACAATTGAAGCAAAGTTTGGCCGTAAAAGGAGTATGGCAACCTTATGGGGATATGAGCACAGCGCCAATACCGTTACCAATTGCATTGGATGCCCCATCAAAGTACAGGGTCCACCGGGATCCTTGTTCAGGTCCGTCATATGGCCTGATTTCTTCACCGTTGTCTAGTGTCATGAGGTCTTCGTCAAGGAAGTCAAACTTTATGGACTGGTAATCTTCTACAGCTTGATGATCCAGATGATCAGCTAGTACGCTGCCCTTTATAGATTTTTGGGTCGTGTACTGTATGTCATATTCTGTTAGGATCATTTTCCATCTAGCTATCCTCCCAGACAGAGCAGGCTTCTCAAAGATGTACTTTATCGGATCCATCTTAGATATCAGCAAAGTGGTATGAGTCAACATATATTGTCTTATCCGGCGAGCAACCCATACCAGAGCATAGTGAGTTTTCTCGAGCAGTGAATATCTGGTTTCACAGTCGGTAAACGTTTTGCTCAGGTAATAAATGGTGTGCTCTTTTCGGCCAGACACGTCATGCTGCCCCAGTACGCACCCCATTGAGTTCTCTAAAACGGTCAGATACATGATTAGTGGTCTTCCCTCGACTAGACGCATCAAGACAGGAGGCTCTAGTAAATACTCCTTGATTTTGTCGAAAGCAATCTGACATTCATCATTCCACTTGACTACTTGATCTTTCTTCAACAGCTTGAAGATTGGCTCACAAGTAGACGTTAGGTGAGAAATGAATCTGGCAATATAGTTCAGGCATCCCAAGAATCCTCTGACTTCCTTCTCAGTGCGAGGAGCAGGCATTTCTTGTATCGCTTTAACCTTAGAAGGATAAATCTCGATACCTTTGTTGCAGACAATGAAACCTAAGAGTTTACCGGATCGGACTCCAAATGTGCACTTGTTTGGGTTCAATCTTAACTTGTACTCCTTCAATCTGACAAACAGCTTTTGCAAGTGATCAAGGTGTTCTTCTTCAGTTTGTGATCGGGCTATCATGTCATCTACGTAGACCTCTATCTCATGATGTATCATATCATGAAATAAAGCTACCATGGCGCGTTGATAGGTTGCCCCGGCATTCTTCAGTCCGAATGCAATCACTTTGTAGCAGAACATACCCCACTGTGTGACAAATGTAGTTTTATCCATGTCCTCGGGTGCCATTTTGATCTGGTTATAGCCTGAGAATCTGTCCATGAAAGAAAATACTTTGTGATTGGTTGTATTGTCGACCAGGATGTCGATGTGTGGAAGTGGAAAATCATCTTTAGGGCTGGCCCTGTTTAAATCTCTATAATCCACGCACATTCTTACTTTGCCGTCCTTTTTAGGCACGGGAACAATGTTGGCCACCCATTGAGGATAGGAAGTAACAGCCAGAAATCCAGCATTGAATTGTTTCATAACTTTTGCTTTGATTTTCTCTGACATGTCAGGTCTCATGCGGCGGACTTTTTGCTTCACGAGTGGACAGTCTTCTCTTGTGGGTAGACGATGTACCAAAATGTCTGTATCGAGTCCCGGCATGTCTTCGTATGACCAGGAAAAGATCTCAACATAATCATGCAATAGCTAAATTAGGCGCTCCTTGACACTCGGCTCTAGATTGGCACCCACCTTGATTTCCTTTTTATCCTCCTCGGTACCCAAGTTGATTGTATCCAACAGCTCCTCATGAGGCTGAATAGCTCTTTCCTCTTGTTGTAATAGTCTGGCCAATTCCCCTGGCACCTCACAATCTTCCTCACCTTCGAATTCGGTTTGGTAGATTAGATCTTCAGAGTCATTGAAGGCTATAACAGTATTGTTACCCATGGGATCCGGAATGGAAGGGTACCTGCATTTGTGAGTGTGGGTGTGTGTAAGGGTATAGCCATCTTAAAACAATAAAATGTAAAAGAAAGACAATGAGCATAAAGGGTTTATATGTGAAAAAGCGTCCATGATTCATTGAATGTCATATGTAGATGAAATAAAAACCCTTACAAATGGACCATTGTTCCTCGGGTAAGACACAAGGTTTTTAAAGTGCGAATTTTTCGTGAATTATTACAAGTCCAATAGAAACGTAAAAGATAAATTACTGAGATATGAAAGTTATTGGGATGAAGTCTCTGGCTTCCCAGTTGCGAAGTCCTCCGCTGACAGTAGGAAATATCCAATCTTCCAGGCTGCCATCCTCTTCATTGTCTTCTACTGAATTGACGCTTTGGTTGGTAATCTTCACAGGTGTCCCCCAAGCACGGGCACGACGCACAGCCTTCTGAGCAGTCAAAGTAAACCCTAAGCCAAACTTGTCTGATTTGTACGGAATGTCTGGAAGCTGCCCCCAGATGGTGCATCCCCCTTCTTCCACTACTTCATTTGCATCCTTTAGAGATGACATCCGAAGTGGAGGTCTTATGATCTTAGGAATCGAGGATACCGCCTTGGTCGCTGCTATTTCTGGAGAGACTTCTTCAAAATGTTTGAAAGGGGTCTCAATGAATTCGCCATCCAATTCTACATATCGGAAAGAATTCATATGACTAATCATGTACTCCTCCTCCCCATGGACAGTTATGATCTTCCCTTGGACCGGGTATTTTAGCATCTGATGCAAGGTGGAGGTGACAGCACCGGCGTTGTAGATCCAGGGGCGTCCCAACAAACAAGAATAAGAAGGACGGATGTCCATCACATAGAAGGTTGAGTTGAAGACCTGAGTTCCCACCTTTATTGGGATTTCCACCTCCCCGTGGACCATCCTCTTCGAACCATCAAAAGCTCTCACCACTATATTACTGGGTTTTAAAGTCAGTCCCTCGCAATCCAATCTATCAAGGGCTTTCTTTGGCAAGATGTTTAAAGATGACCCTGTATCAACCAAGACATGGGCTAGGGTTGTTCCTCTACACTCCACTGAGACATGTAATGCCTCGTTGTGTTTTCTCCCTCTGGGTGTCAAGTCAGCATCAGAGAAATCCAGGCCATTATCAGCTGTCAAACTTGCCACACAGTCCTGGAACTGGTCAGCAGACGTCTCTTGTGGCACATGGGCTGTCTTTAGAAATTTTACCAGAGCTTTGGCGTGTGCTTCAGAGCACAGTAGCAGGGCTAGCATAGAGATCTTGGAAGGGGTTTGACCCAACTCTTCAACCACATCATAATCACTTTTCTTTATTATCCTCAGGATTTCTTCCATCTCCTTCTTGGATGTTTCGGGAATAGCTAGTGATTGAGCCTTCGTCCAGACAGGCTCCTCTTGAACGTTGTTTACTTTATTCTCAGCAGTGGAAGTAGGGATAGGAATTGTGTTGTCTTCATCGGTAGGTACACTTGCAGGTACAATCACTGGTACAGAGGTAATCTTCGGAATGGCCACGGGTCCAAAGACTGCCGTTGGAGGGGAAATCTCTGGAGAGAAGACCCTACCACTGCGGGTGATCTTGCTAGTTCCAACAATATTGCTAATGTCAGAATTATCCTCTTCGGAGCTTTCTTCTTCAACAGTCAATTCATTTTGTTTAATACCATGGTAGTAGATTTCTCCACCGTAATTCCATGGTACTGTTTTATCTGATTTGTAAGGGGCCGGCCCGGGCATTGTAATCTTAAGTGGAGTAGTCTTTGGAGCAGGTGTAATCCTAATGGGTCTTTTAGGGGCCCTGGAAGGATTGGCGTAGATGGTTATAATAGAAACTTCTTTAACTGGAACGGGTGAAACAGGAGCATTCTCAAACAAAATTTCTTGGTTATCCATCAGTCGTTGGATACCTTTTTTCAACAAAGGGCATCAAATGGTGAGGATAGGCAAGCATGGCAGTCTTGGTCGCATCCTGGGAAAATACCAGCTTTCAACAAATTCAACTTAATAATCGGGAGCGGAGTCAATAAATCATCCACGGTAGCAACAAACAAATCTTCTTCAATAGCGTTGGCATTGTGACCATGCTTAGGCATTGGAGCGGAGATAACATTTGGTTTCTCAGGCGCTTCAAACTCAACTTCCTACGCATCTATCAGTTCAGAGCCCAACAGTTGTTGGTGTCGTGCCCTGGACTTTCATAATGGTATGCACATATGGCGTTGGGATGGTAATGTGGAGACGCATTATTAGGATTTTTTTGGAGCCTCTTTTAGAGTGGCCAGATTCAACTTTAGAAGATGTGGTAGAACTTGGGCTGGAGTCATGTTAATCTTGGTAAATTGCCGAACTGACCTTTCTACCCTTTGCTGGTTATTTCTCGGCTGGTCTGATGCAGGCTTCGGAATCATAACGGCCCCCACCGTTGCTCGGTTGCTTGGTTCTTCCCTGATTCCTCTGTGAATACACTGCAGATACTTCCTTCCTTCCCGTGAAGGGCTTTTTAACAGCTGTTGAGGCAGACGCGTCCTTTTGAATCTTCCCACTTCTTATACCAGCCTCTATCCTCTCGCCGGTTAAAATCAATTCAGTAAACCCTGCAGAGGAGCTCCCAATCAGATGATTGAAGAAAGGACCTGATAGAGTTCCCAAGAACATGTCCACTAACTCCCTTTCATATAGAGGGGGTTGCACCCTTCCGGCTAGGTCTCTCCACTTTTACGCGTAATCTTTGAAGCCCTCATTGGAAACCATCGCCATACTCTGAAGCTGAGTACGGGTAGGCGCTAAATCGGTGTTGTATTGATATTGTTTATAGAAAGCAGCTGCCAAGTATTCCCAATTATGGACGGCCCTTTCTAATTGGTAGAACCAATCAAGTTGCGTTCCTGATAAACTATCTTGGAAAAAATGGACCCACAAGTCTTTGTCAGCAGAGTGTGGCTGAATCTTCCCGACATATGATCTAAGGTGCATTTTAGGGCAAGACACCCCATCATACTTAGCAAATAGTGGCACTTTAAACTTTGGAGGGATTACAATTCCTAACACCAACCCTAACTCCTCAAAATCTAGCCCTGGTACTCTCTGGATTTCCATAGCGCTTTGTCGCTCTTCAAGGTGTTTGTACTTGTCATCAACTGGAGGGTATTGTTGTTCCGAGTAGTCCTCCTCTTACTCTTCTTCTTCTTCAGTATCTGATGGTACTGCCGTTTCTTTTCCATTTCTTTCCGCTTCATCAGATGTTGTTGGAAAATCTAAGGTCCTTCTAGCTTGTCCCTGAAATCTTCTGCCCATGATTACCACACCAGCTGGCTTCTTCTTCTTTTTCTCTTTTTCTTTTTCTAGCAGAGTCTTCAGCTCCTCTTGCCCCTTGGCTAAGGTCATGAGTAATTGTTGGAATTGCGAGTTCTGATCTTGCAGATCTTTGATCGTTTGTTCGAGATCCATCATACTGAAATAAACAGTAGAGAGATGAGGAAACTTGTTGCAAAGACCTGTTTATGTTTATGATGAATGATATGTATTCATGCAATGCTTTCAAGGATTTAGAAATTCAAATTTGTTTTAAACAAAAAAAATAAACACACTGTTGTACCCAAAAAATTTCCCTCTCATTTATCAAAGTTTTTCTCACAAGACTTCTTTGACTCAAGACAAGATTAGGGTTTGGTCAGCTCAAGACATCTCAGCTTGCACCGATAACCTAAAATTAGGGTTTGAGTTTGCACAAGGATTTTTGGACCACCAATGCTTCATGTGACTTTCATACATCATCTTGGACCCCTAAGATTGCTCATGTTAAGTTTCAAGCCTTGAACCACATTTTTGATCAGTCAATTGGACAGTTGACCTAAAAATCAACTGTATTGGGGAAAAATTCAACCATGGCCAATTTACAGTCAAAATTCATAATTTTTGATCCACATCAACATTTTAGACTCATATGTACCATTTGATCAAGTTTGGATCACAACTCCTCAAGAAATTTTATCAAATCATCAAAAGGGCAAAATGGTCAAAATTAGGGTTTTGACTGAGAAAGAGAAATTTCTGATTTTTAACCTAGCCAATGACCAACTGAGTTCAAACATGATTTCAAGGGTTAAATGGCATCATCTTGACCTAATTACATGGTTCAAAAGATCTCAAGTTCATTGGATTGACAAATGAATTTTGCAGTCAACTGATCAAAAGTCAACTATACACTGAAAAGTCAAACTTTGACTTTTTGGTCAAAACCAAGTGCCAAGGGTCATAATTCATCAAGATATGTCAAAATATGAAACTTATTCACCAAGAAACTCAAAATTGAAAATTAGGGTTTTGAATTTGAAAATTTTCATAACTTAGAATTTTTCTAAGTATGAAAATTTTCTTACTTTTTCCAAACGTTTCACCACTTTTTCACCATGATGCATTTTGATTCAAAGAAAACTTCCAACATGAAAGTTGTATTCCTCCATGAAATCTACAACTTTACTTCACAAACTTTTCCCAAAATATGCTTGGATCTCAAGTTATGAATTTGTGAATATAGGTCCATGAACTAAATAACTTAGTGAAATTTTGCCCTAATTTAGGCAGGTTTAAGACCCAACTTCATGGACATTTTTCACCTAGTTCCAAGAGGTATCTCTAATTGAATTTTAAATATGGATTATAGATCACATTGCAAGCTTTCCAAAATGTCCAAGAACTCTCCAAGATCATTTTTTAGTAGGGATAATCGAAGAAGGGAAGTTGGCATTTTCTCACTTTTGTTCAAGCCATTTTCACATAGCATCAAGTTGCAAATCACATCCATGCTGGTTGTATCTTGATTTACAGGTCCTAAGCTTGCTTTACACTCCATAATTAAATGCAAACTCAGTTGACAAAGGAATTATCTTTGCTTTTGAAGCTTTTTACAAGAGATAATTCCATTTTAGGCATAAAGTTCACATTGCCATTTTCATAAAGATGAGCTTTTGTAACTTTGTCAATCTTGAGCATTGAACTTGTTCCCTTGGTGCAAGAAATGTACACAGGTCTTAAGAAAATTGTACAAGTGTGTTTCAGCTCTTAAGCAAGCAAGGACAAGCATGTAAGTATGGTCACTTGACTTTACTTCAAAGGCAAGGAAAGTTGCCAAAAGGTCCAAAACTTGTACAGCTAGTAAGGGCTGATTTTTGTATCATTTCTATACAAATATACAAACTTATTGCAAGGCTAAGGACGATTTATTTGAAGCTGAAACTCTCCAAAACTCAAAAACACTCAAAACTGCCCAAAACTTAGAACTTCTGCAAAATCACATCCAATCAATTTTTGGCTTGTGCGTTTTATGTTTAAACACTTGAAACATCTCATACACATCATACCAAAGCAATCCAAGCCATTACCCTGGTTATGTAACCCCTGTTTCAGCATCCACCATTTTCACTTTGGAAGCTTGCAACTTGACTTGTGCAGAGAGTTCCAGTCATCCTCAAAGCAAGATAAGCATTGGAATAGCTTCAGGGAAGTTCAAGGAAGCTAAAACAATCCTCAGGCCTCCATTAAAGTCCATGCATTGCTCTACCCGAATCCAAATGAAGGAGGTATTTTCTTGAATTCTATCTCTCTGAATAGGCATCCTCAAGCCACGATTTGTGAAGAAAAAATGTAGTCCATGTCATAATGAAACTGTACATATCCATACTTTTCATTTATATTAACTATGCTAAGAGAATTTGTAGATTGAAAGTGCTGAAAAAGTTAGGTCATGAATTAGGGGTTCCAAAATTCTCCTTGATTTTTTAGAGTTAGGTTAAATAATTTATATTGTTGGAATCGTGAGCTTAAATGCCACATGTTTCATGTTATGAGTTTTTGTTTTCATGCAAGCATTAGCAAGTTACAGGTTTGAACAAAAACGCGCGCAAAAGCTGGCCAGAGGACAGGGATGAAGCGCGCTTGGGCTTTTTGGCGCTTTGGGCCTTTTTATTTCTGATATTTGCACCTTCTGACTTGATATTTGCACCCCCTGGCTAATTTGTTTTATTTTTGCATTTTTCTTCATATTTTTATTTTTAACACTTTCATTTATTTTTTTTCTGAATAATAAAAATCCTAAAAATAATTTCTTCATTTTTGCAATTTTATTTTATTTTTTTATTATTATTTTTTTTTACATAAAAATTAGTTTATTTTGACAAATAGATCTTATTTTCTTAAAATAACTTGTAAATATATTTAAAAATACTTAATATTTTTATTATATTATTTATACTCATAAATACTTATTTTTATACATATTTAATTTTTAATATTTACATATAATATTATTTATTATTTTTTTATACAAAAAATGTGCAAAATAATAATAGGAAACATTATTTTTTCTTTTAATTAAAAATTAGGGTTTCACCCCTCCAAAAATAATATTATTTTTTCCTTATTTTTTAGGGTTTGAATTAAATTATTTTTTTCATACAAAAATCAAACACAAAAACATTTTTTAACATACACATTTTTCATTTGATTTTAAATATCTGTCTTATTTATTTAATTCGCACAATATTCGATTTGGTTGTAATAATATAGTTAGGTTTATATTTGTGCAAAATCCCCATTCAAAACTTGTATCCCCCCTCCCATAAAAATTGTTGTAATAGCTTAGTTTATTTTACGCAATTTATTGTTTTTATACCATGTTTAGTAAATTAGGGTTTGCATGATAAGAACAAAAACAAAATAAAAATATAAAACCCTAAATGCAAGACAAAAGCATGAAAATGACACACTTTGCACACAAGCACCCTTAGGGTTTCTCCCACTTGGTTGCCTAAAATAAAATGGCCATGTTACGCATGTGAAGTATCTTGGCAAAACAAAACAAACATAAGATCATAGTCCATCGGTGATGCTATTCAAGGTTGCCTAAAACAAAATGATCTTGGTCCCTCAAAAAATGCTAAGATACTTGGAAACATTGCTATCATGGTTATACGATGACCCACGCCCGTCCCGTTTATATCCAAAGATAGGGTTACTTACCAAATCAATGGTAAGTCAACAATGTCAAAGGAATAAAAATGCACAAGAAAGACATTTGAGTAGGTAGATAGCTTCTAAGTTACTTGCTCCATTTCAAAACAATCCTTGCTATTTTCAAAAACAAACACACACACTTTTCAAAACTTCTTGCAAAACATTGAAAACATTTTCAAAAAGACAAACATCTTTGTATACATTCTTACAAACGAGAATCATTACAAAGATTGCCTAAACGAATGGCCTCTTTTCAAAATACTTTTCAAAATCACACCAAACACCATTTCAAACAAAGTAAAGCAAGTGATCTAAACAAGTAACTAAGAGCCCATGGAAAACCATGGATGAAAAGGGTGCTAGCACCTTCCCTTTTCATAATCTACCCCCCGAACTCAAGAAAACATCTCAAAGGTCTTTCCTGTGCTTTTTTACCTTTCCTTTTGGATAAAAGAAAATTCGGTGGAGACTCTTGCTAACCGCAACATTTGCGAACACAAACGCAAAACCTCAAGACAATTCTCCCACCGCATCACAGAACTGGCGACTCTGCTGGGGAAAAATTCTAAAAGTGGGGTTACCTTAGGGTTTAGATCACCTTTATTTGCTTACATTGTTTGACTTGTTTGCTTTACAATTATGGTTCTTTGTTTGTGTTTGAATCCTCCACCCGGATTTGGGAAACATTATAGGTAAATAGCAATACATTGTGGAAACTGTGCGGGGTATACCGACATGGTCTAAGCAATAGCTATATTAGTGTGACATATTTGTGGGTACCGGTAGCCTTTGAGTCAATCAAAGAGAATACGGGGCCACTGAGTGATGTCATGAAGCACTAATGAACTTCTAGAACCTTTACTTGACCAACTTGGCCTTTTAGGATGTAGTGAGATGACCGGCTTTGGTGCAGTTTGAAGTTGGTAGATACTCGATACTACACTCATTAAGGGTTGGATTCTTGGAATATTTTGGTCGCCAGTAAAGAGGCTTGAACTGAAACAATGAACAAGGAAACAATCCAGTGATATTGAGCTCCTTAGAACCCGGTTACTATTTTTAGGACAGGTTAAGCCAACTAAACTTCAAGAGGGTACTTACCTATGAAACCCCATGCAAGCCTAAACTAGGAACTTGTTTGATTTTCTTGTACATCTATACTTGTGCATAACATCATGGACATCATGAGCATCATGTCCATCCTCTAACCATTTCAAGGGTTTTGGAGATTCGTCTTTGTTCTTGTTTTATAGGTTATGGATTCACTTTGCAGGAAAACTATCCAAATCAACCTTGTAAGAATTCCTCCACAACTCAAGGAGCTAGCTTCAAGGATCCCTGAGAATTCTCCATTCACGGAGAGGCATTGTCGTCTACTTAACTTGGTCACTTCCAACACTGAGGAGGATATGATGAAGGTTCTCTTCCAATTATTTGACCCTTTGCATCATTGCTTCACATTTCCTGACTATCAACTTGTACCCACTTTGGAAGAATTCTCTCAACTTCTGAGGATTCATATTCTCAATCAAATACCCTTCAATGGTACGGAAAGAGATCCAAATCCAGAAGAGATTGCTCAAGCCTTGCACTTGCACTCATCTGATGTCACAACTCATTGGGAAACTAGAAGTGGTGTCAAAGGCTTCTTGTCAAAGTTTATGTTTGAGAAGGCCCAAAGTTGTTGGAATTCCCTAGATTTGCAAGCTTTTGAGGAGATTGTAGCTCTTCTCATCTATGAGATGTTCTTGTTCCCCAATCCTGACCAACTCATAGATGTAAGCGCTGTCAAAATCTTCATGTCTCGCAACCCGGTGCCTACATTGCTTGGGGATATCCTACACTCTTTTCACACTCGTACAATGAGGAAAAGAGGTGTTCTTATGTGTTGTACTCCTCTCCTGGAAAGCTGGTTTATTTCTCATCTTCCCCAATCAGTCTTGAAGAATGAGCAAGGTTTGAGGTGGTCACAAAGGTTAATGACGCTTAACCATTCAGATATTCATTGGTGTTCTCGATCCAAAGAGAATGTTACCATTGTTGACCGTTGTGGGGAATTCCCTAATGTCCCTCTACTTGGCATTAGGGGAGGCATCACATACAACATGTGCTTAGCTCTAAGACAGTTTGGTTACGCCCGAAGGGATGGCCCACATGATATGCTGATTCAAGGATTGGTTTTCGACTACGACAACGACAACCAAGGACTCCGCCAGAGATTCATCCAAACTTGGAGGATGCTAAAGAAGGTGGATAGCAAGACTCTGGGACGCAAGAATTCCATCCCTCTTGAGCCTTACCTCAAGTGGGTACGAACCCGCGCTCAAAGTCTTATGATTCCTTACCCCTTCATTCTCCCAGTGATTATAGAGCCTGTTAAGGAAGGAGAAGTTCCATACACTATCCTACATCCTGACATGCTGACATCACTCAAAGATCTACAGAGGGATTGGATACAGCTCAAAGGAGAGCGCGATACTTTCGAAGCCCAATTCTACGCAAGCGAGAAGAAGGTTTTGGAACCCACTCGGCTACTTCATGAAGAGCAGACTCTCAATACCTACATTGCACCAAAGAGGATGCACAATGTCTTTTTACCTTAGAATTTTGTATTATTTTGCCCAAGGGGCATTGATGTACTCAAATTCTATTTTATTAATATGACATGTGTTTCTTTTTTGTTTAAAAAAATTTTGAATTTCTAAATCCTTGAAAACATTGCATGAATACATATCATTCATCATAAGCATAAACAGGTCTTTACAACAAGTTTCCTCATCTCTCTACTATTTATTTCAGTACGATGCATCTCGAACAAACGGTCAAAGATCTGCAAGCTCAGAACTCACAATTTCAACAGTTACTCATGACCTTAGCCAAGGGGCAAGAGGAACTAAAGACTCTGCTAGAAAAAGAAAAAGAGAAAAAGAAGAAGAAGCCAGCTGGTGTAGTTATCATGGGCAGAAGGTTTCAGGGACAAGCCAGAAGGACCTTAGATTTTCCAACAACATCCAATGAAGGGGAAAGAAAGGGAAATGAAACGGCAGTACCATCAGATTCTAAAGAAGAAGAGGAAGAAGGGGACTACTCTGAACAACAATACCCTCAGATTGATGACAAGTACACACACCTTGAAGAGCGACTAAGCTCTATGGAAATCCAGAGAGTACCGGGGCTAGATTTTGAGAAGTTGGGGCTGGTGTCAGGAATTGTAATCCCTCCAAAGTTTAAAGTGCCACTATTTTCCAAGTATGATGGGGTGTCTTGCCCTAAAATGCACCTCAGATCATATGTCAGGAAGATTCAACCACACTCTGCCGACAAAGACTTATGGGTCCACTTTTTCCAAGACAGTTTATCAGGAACACAACTTGATTGGTTCTACCAGTTGGAGAGGGCTGGCATCCATAATTGGGAAGACCTAGCAGCATCTTTCTATAAACAATATCAATACAACACCGATTTGGCGCCAACCCGTACTCAGCTTCAGAGTATGGCCTGGGCTTCCAATGAGGGCTTTAAATATTACACCCAAAAGTGGAGAGATCTAGCCGGAAGGGTGCAACCCCCTTTATCTGAGAGGGAGTTGGTGGACATGTTCTTGGGAACTCTATCAAATCCTTTCTTCAATCATCTGATTGGGAGTTCCTCTGCAGGGTTTACTGAGTTGATATTAACCGGCGAAAGGGTGGAGGCTGGTATAAGAAATGGGAAAATTCAGAAGGACGTGTCTGCCTCAACAGCTATTGAAAAGCCCTTCACTGGAAGAAAGGAAGTATCTACTGTCTATTCATAGAAGAATCAGGGAAGAACTAAGCATCGACCAACGGTGGGGGCCGTTATGATTCCAAAGCCTGCATCAGACCAGCCGAGAAATAATCAGCAAAGGGTAGAAAGGCCAGTTCGGCAATTTACCAAGATTAACATGACTCCAACTCAAGTTCTACCACATCTTTTGAAGTTGAATCTGGCCACTTTAAAAGAGGCCCCAAAGAATCCCAATACTGCGTCTCCACATTACCATCCGAATTCCAGGTGCGCGTACCATTCTGAAAGTCCAGGGCACGACACCAACAACTATTGGGCTCTGAAGAACAAAATTCAAGACCTGATAGATGTGAAGGAAGTTGAGTTTGAAGCGCCTGAGAAACCAAATGTTATTTCCGCTCTAATGCCTAGGCATGGTCACAATGCCAACACTATTGAAGAAGATTCGTTTGTTGATACTGTGGATGAACTGTTAACTTCGCTCCTGATTATTAAGTTGAATTTGTTGAAAGCTGGTATTTTCCCAGGTTGTGACAAAGACTGCCATGTTTGCCTGTCCTCATCATTTGACTTCCCTCTGTTGAAGAAAGGTATCCAACGACTGATTGATAACCGAGAAATTTCGTTTGAGAATGCTCCTATTTCACCCATTCCAGTTAAAGAAGTTTCTATTATAACCATCTATTCCAATCCTTCCAGGGCCCCTAAAAGACCCGTTAGGATTACACCTGCTCCAAAGACTACTCCGCTTAAGATTACAATGCCCGGGCCGACCCCATACAAATCAGATAAAACAGTACCATGGAATTATGGTGGAGAAATCTACTACCATGGTATTAAACAGGATGAACTGACTGCCGAAGAAGAAATCTCTGAAGAGGACAATTCCGACATTAGCAATATTGCCAGAACAAGCAAGATTACCCGTAGTGGAAGAATCTTCTCTCCAGAGATTGCTCCTCCAAAGGCAGTCTTTGGACCCGTGGCTATTCCGAAGATTACCTCTACACCAGTGATTATACCTGCAAGTGTACTTACTGACAAATACAATACAATTCCTATCCCTACTTCCACTGCTGAGAATAAAGGAAAGAACGTTCAAGAGGAGCCTGTCCGGACGAAGGCTCAATCACTAGCTATTCCTGAAATATCCAAGAAGGAGATGGAAGAAATCCTGAGGATAATAAAGAAAAATGATTATGATGTGGTAGAACAGTTGGGGAAAACCCCTTCCAAGATCTCTATGTTATCCCTGTTGCTGTGCTCTGAAGCACATGCCAAAGCTCTGGTAAAATTTCTGAAGACAGCTCATGTGCCACAAGAGACGTCTGCTGACCAGTTCCAGGACTGTGTGGCCAGTTTGGCAGCTGATAATGGCCTGGGTTTCTCTGATGCTGACTTGACACCCAGAGGGAGAAAGCACAATGAAGCATTACATGTCTCAGTGGAGTGTAGAGGAACAACCCTAGCCTATGTCTTGGTTGATACTAGATCATCTTTAAACGTCTTGTCGAAAAAATCCCTTGATAGATTGGATTGCGAGGGGCTGACTTTAAAACCCAGTAATATAGTGATGAGAGATTTTGATGGTTCGAAGAGGATGGTCCACGGGGAGGTGGACATCCCAATAAAGGTGGGAACTCAGGTTTTCAACTCAACCTTCTACGTGATGGACATTCGTTCTTCTTATTCATGTCTATTAGAACGCCCCTGGATCCACAATGCCGGTGTTGTCACCTCTACCTTGCATCAGATGCTAAAGTACCCCGTCCAAGGGAAGATCATAATTGTCCATGGGGAGGAGGAGTATATGATTAGTCATCTGAATTCATTCTGATATATGGAGTTAAATGGCGAGTTCATTGAGACCCCTTTCCAACATTTTAAAGAAGTCTCTAAAGAAATAGCGGCGACCAAGGCGGTATCCTCGATTCCTAAGATCACAAGACCTCAGCTTCGGATGTCATCTCTAAAGGATGCAAAGGCAGTAGTGGAAGAAAGGGGATGCACCATTTGGGGGCAGCTTCCATACATTCCGTACAAATCAGACAAGTTTGGCTTGAGGTTTACTTCAATTGGCCAGAAGGTTGTGCGTCGTGCCCGCGCTGAGGGGCCACCTGTGAAGGTTAGCAATCAAAGCGTCAATGCGGTAGAAGACAAGGAAGAGGATGGCAGCTTAGAAGATTGGATATTTCCTACTGTCAGTGGAGGACTTCGCAACTGGGAAGCTAGAGACTTCATCCCAATAACTTTCATATCTCAGTAATTTATCTTTTACATTTTTGTTGGACTTGTAATAATTCACAAACAATTCGCACTTTAAAAACCTTGTGTCTTACCCGAGGCACAATGGTCCATTTGTAAGGGTTTTTATTTCATCTACATATGACATTCAATGAATCATGGACGCTTTTTCACATATAAACCTTTTTTGCTCATTGTCTTTCTTTTACATTTTATTGTTTTAAGATGGCCATACCCTTACATACACCCACACTCACAAATGCAGGTACCCTTCCATTCCGGATCCCATGGGTAACGATACTGCTATAGCCTTCAGTGACTCTGAAGATATAATCTATCAAGCCGAATACGAAGGTGAGGAAGATTGTGAGGTGCCAGGGGAATTGGCCAGACTATTACAACAAGAGGAAAGAGCTATTCAGCCTCATGAGGAGCTGTTGGATACAATCAACTTGGGTACCGAGGAAGATAAAAAGGAAATCAAAGTGGGTGCCAATCTAGAGCCGAGTGTCAAGGAGCGCCTAATTCAGCTATTGCATGATTATGTTGAGATCTTTTCCTGGTCCTACGGAGACATGTCGGGACTCGATACAGACATCGTGGTACATCGTCTACCCACAAGAGAAGATTGTCCACCAGTGAAACAAAAAGTCCGCCGCATGATACCTGACATGTCAGAGAAGATCAAAGCAGAAGTTATGAAACAGTTCAATGCTGGATTTCTGGCTGTTACTTCATATCCTCAATGGGTGGCCAACATTGTTCACGTGCCTAAAAAGGACGGCAAAGTGAGAATGTGCGTGGATTATAGATATTTAAACAGTGCCATCCCTAAAGATGATTTTCCACTTCCATACATCGACATCCTGGTTGACAATACAGCCTAGCACAAAGTATTTTATTTTATGGATGAATTCTCAGGCTATAACCAGATCAAAATGGCACCCAAGGACATGGAGAAAACTACATTTGTCACACAGTGGGGTACGTTCTGCTACAAAGTGATGCCATTCGGACTGAAGAATTCCAGGGCAACCTATCAACGCACCATGGTAGCTTTGTTTCATGACATGATACATCATGAGATAGAGGTGTACGTAAATGACATGATAGCCCGATCACAAACTGAAGAAGAACACCTTGATCACTTGCAAAAGTTGTTTGTGAGATTGAAGGAGTACAAGTTAAGATTGAACCCGAACAAGTGCACATTCGGAGTCTGGTATGGTAAGCTCTTAGGTTTCATTGTCAGCAACAAAGGCATCGAGGTTGATCCTGCCAAGGTTAAAGCAATACAAGAAATACCTGCTCCTTGCACTAAGACGGAAGTCAGAGGTTTTTTGGGACGCCTAAACTATATTGCCAGATTCATTTCTCACCTAACGTCTACTTGTGAACCAATCTTCAAAATGTTGAAGAAAGATCAAGTAGTTAGATGGAATAATGAATGTCAGATTGCTTTCGATAAAATCAAGGAGTATTTACTAGAGCCTTCTGTCTCAATTCCACCAGTCGAAGGAAGACCGCTGATCATGTATCTGACCGTTTTAGAGAACTCAGTGGGGTGCGTATTGGGGCAGCATGACGAGTCTAGCCGAAAAGAGCACGCTATTTATTACCTGAGCAAAAAGTTTACCGACTATGAAACCAAATATTCACTGCTCGAGAAAACTTGCTGCGCTCTGGTATGGGCTGCTCACCGGCTAAGGCATTATATGTTGACTCATACCAGTTTGCTGATATCTAAGATGGATTCGATCACGTACATCTTTGAGAAGCCTGCTTTGTCTGGAAGAATAGCTAGATGGCAGATGATCTTAACAGAATATGACATATAGTACACGACCCAATAAGCTATAAAGTGCAGTGTGCTAGCTGATCATATTGCTCATCAAGCTGTAGAAGATTATCAATCCATGAAGTTCGACTTCCCTGACGAAGACATCAAGACATTAGACAATGTTGAAGAAATCAGACCATATGACGAACCTGAACAAGGATCCTGTGATACGGTGGGAGAACTGACTATGGTTTTGCGTTTGTTTTCGCAAATGTTTCGGTTGAGCAAGAGTCGCCACCGACTTTTTATTTTATCCTAAGGAAAGGTTTAAAAAGCACAGCAAAAACCTTTGAGATATTTTCTTGGGTTCGGGGAGTAGATTATAGAAAGGGAAGGTATTAGCACCCTTTCTATCCATGGTTATCCATGGGCTCTTAGGTACTTGCTTAGATCAACTTGTCTTGGTTTTCAATTGTTTGAAATGGTGCTTTGTGTGTGGCTTTGAAAAGGTTTTGAAAAAGATGCCTTGTCTAGGCTACCCTTGTAACAATTCTTTACTCGAATGTTTTACAAAAGGTGTTTGTCTTTTTGAAAAGATGTTTCAAGGTTTTTGAAAGTTTGTTTTGAAAGTGTTTGTGAAGTGTGGTTTGAAAAATAGGCAAGTGTTTTTGTTTTGCAAGTTGACAAGTACTTAAGAGCTATCTACCCTAAAGTTCTCAAAGATTTTTGCTATGTTTTAACCCTTTTAACAATTTTGTTCCACCATTGCATTTGGTGGACAATCTTGTGTTAGGATGTGAAAGGGATGGGCGCGGGTCATCGTTTAGACCATAATTGCAATGGTGCCAAGTATCTTTGGGCAATTTTCCTTTAAGGGACTTGATCATTTTTTAGGCAACTTTCGAAAGCGTCGTCGAGGGACTATGATCATTTGAATTGTTTGTTTTGCCCAAAGAGACCTAACATGCAATATGACCCATTTATTGAAGGCAACAAGTGGAATACCCTAGGGGTGCAAGTGTGATTAGTGTTGTCCATTTTCATGCTTGATTATCTTGAAATTAGGTCAAACTATTTTGTTGTTTTTATTTGCATACAAACCCTAATTCTAACATGGTATATTTAGAAAGCAATAAAGTGCGAAAATTAAAGTTCCTAAGCTATTACAACACAATATGGGAAGGGGGGTACAAATGTTCAAATGGGGGGTATTTGACAAGGAATTTAAACCTAGCTATTACATCAATTTGGAATTATTTACAAGATAATTGACTGCACAAATTAAATGGAAATAAAATAAATATGCAAGATGCAAAAAAATGTTTTTATGTGTATGAAAAAAAGGTTTTTTATATGTCCAATAAACAAAATAAAAAGGTATTAATTTTTGGATTTTTTATGTTTAGGGCAAAACTCTAATTCTATTAAGTAAAATGTATTAATTATTAATATGTTCAATATTTAATTATATACAAAAATAAAATAAAAATGAAGTATATTTATAAAAAGGTATTTTTAATGTCAAATATTAACAAAATAAAAATGTATATATTTTTGTATTATTTACTAAATATTCTAATAAATATATATATATATATATATATATATATATATATATATATATATATATATATATATATATATATATATATATATATATATATATATATATATTTGTATTAATTTCTAAATATGTATTATATATACAAAATAATAATATTTAATATTTTAAAAAAAAAAGTATATTTTATATAAAATATTTTCAGAAGATAAAATAAAATAAAAATTAGAAAATAAATGTGTTTGCATTATTTTTGGTATTTTTAAATAAAAGTAAGTTTATATATTTATTTATGTACAAATAACCATCTAAACAAATAAATGCCTAATAAATTCAAAAATGGTTTAAAATATTATTTTTATATTTTTAATATCATGAGGAAAAATAAATAAGTCAGAATGAAAAAAGAAAAGTCAAAAAATCATGAAAATAAACATAATGGGCCTAGGGGGTGTAAAAGCAAAAACATGGTGTGAAAAGAAATAACAAAACAGGCTCAGCCCACCAAGTCCTTCTTCAACCTCTGGCCAGAAATTGTTCAAAAAACGCGCGTTTTGTATCCTGATTCAAACATCCTGATTCCTGGCTTTTTAATGAAAACTCACAACATCAAAAATGTTCAGCATCAAACAACGAATCCATACATACCAAAAACTTGATCTAACTCTCAAAAATGAGAGAGAATTTCTCCATTCCCAAATGTTAACCTAACTTTTTATCAATATTCAGACATCAAATTCTCATGACATACGTAACATAAATGAAAACTAACTACATGGGCATGTTCAGGTCTATGAATGTGACATATTTTCTTCACAAACCTAAAGCTAACAATGCCTGGATAGAGAGATACGAATTCATGAACTTACCTGTTCAGTTGAAGTTGTATCTGATGATTGAGGTACTTTCAGTGCAAGGTGATGATTGGTACAGCTTCCTTGAGGTCCAGGGATGCTATTCCAAGTTTTACTTTGCTTTGAAACTAGCTGAATCGAGTTGTAGCACTCCACCTGCAAAACAAGAAAATGAAAATGGCCAAACTGATTAGAGGAGTTACAATCCACTTCTAATGCTTTGGATAGTTTGCATTGATGTTAGGGAAGGTGTTTGAAGTGGTTTTGGCAAGAATGCACGATGGAAATGAGTTGTGGGATTCAATCTGCAGCAAGCCCTGTTTCTGTGCAGTTCAATGGTGATTTTGGGAATAGGGAGGTATTGGGGATGCTAGGCTCGTGTTTCAGCTTAGGATAGATGTCTTGAATGTGTTTGATAACTTTTCTTAAGGCTTGGTTTGCTGAGATGAGAGTTCTGTTATGTTATGCTAGCTTTCTTTAACTTTAAGCAACAAATGTCCAAGTTGGTTTTTAGATAGGTAGAGGCCCCCCTAATGTGTTGCAAACCTTGGTATTGATCAGTGTAATTAGTTCCTAAACTTGTGCCAAGGGGATTTGAACTGTACTTCTTGGATTTGCATATTGACATAAAGTTCACTTTGGCAAAAATGGTTAAAGTGCTTTATCTATGTTGGGATTAAACCATTATGCAATGCTTGAACACATAGAATATGGTCTTGGCACAAAGAGTTTGCATTAAATTTATGAGTGTAAAAGAGATTTAGGGCCTGTAATCAAGGAATGCATGCTGATTTGAAAATTGCCTAAGTGTATGAACATGGAAATTGGCCATAACAAAAGTGAGTTTTTCCCATATTGCAAAATTCGATTCTCTCAAACCATGAGGTTGTTTGATGAGTTCTTGGACATTTTGGAAAGATTGGAATGTGTACTACAATCAATATTTGAAATGCAAATTGAAATTCCAAGTGGAAGTATGTGAAAAATGGTCTTGAAGTTAGGCAAAAATCCTGCCTAAAATAGGTCAAATTTTCTCTAAGTTAAGAATGGTTTGGTACCCTTGTTCCAAAAATTGTAACTTGAGATACAAGCCTCTTTTGGGAAAACTTTGTGAATAAAAGTTGTAGATTATGCAATAGGCTACAACTTTCATGTTTTGACTTTTGCTTAAATCCAAATTAATCTTGGTGAGAAAGTGGGGCAAAGTTAGGAAAAAATTAGGGTTTTTCATAACTTAGAAAAATTCTAAGTTATGAAAAATCTTCATTTCAAACCCTAATTTGCAATTCTTGATTTCTTGATGAACAAGTTTCATGATTTGTCATGTTTTGATGAAAAATGAATCTTGACATTTGATTTTGACCAAAAAGTCAAAGTTTGACTTTTCAGTATACAGTCAAAATTGATCAATTGACTGGGAAATTCAACTGTCAATCTTGTGTATTTGGGATCTTTTGAACTTGTTGAGCATGTCAAGATAATTCCATGGTGTCCTTGAGTCCATATGTGAGCTTGGTTTGCCTTTGGCTAGGTCAAACAGTCAAAAATTGCCTTTGTGCAGTCAAAACCCTAAAAATGACCATTTTGCCCTTTTGGTGATCTGATCAAATTTCTTGTGGAATTGTGATCCAAACTTGATCAAATGGTTCATGTGAGTTCATAATATTGATGTGGGTTAATTTTCATGAGATTTGACTGTCAATTGGCCACAGTTGACTTTTTCCCCAATACAGTTGATTTCTAGGTCAACTGTCCAATTGACTGGGCAAAATTTAGAATCAAGACTTGAAACTTGGTATGGATAAACTTGGGAGTCCAATATGAAGCAAGAAAGTCATCTTAGGCATTTCAGGTCAAAACATCCTTGTGCAAACACAAACCCTAATTTGGGTCAACAGTGCAAGGAGAAGTCTTGAGCAGATGAAACCCTAATTGGATCTTGAGCTTCAAGGGCTTTGTGATGAGAAATCAATGAGAAATGGGAGGGCAAATTTTGGGGTACAACAGTTTCCCCTGTTCAATCTTCTTGAATCCGAAGAGTTAGATAGGCAAGTTTGCCTTTCGTGACTCGAGGGTAAAAGGAGATTGGACACTAGAGTGCCCTTAAATTTGCACTCGTCAAAGCAATGGATGCGGGAATGGGCTTAGAGATGCCATTTGGTGATAGGCTTAAAGATGCCATCGGGAGGAGTGACAGAAACTTGTCGGGGATGGGCTTAAAGATGCCATCTGGAATGAGTATTGGAAAGGTGTCCATGTTTAGGACCATCTCTGAACAAGGGGTCTGAACAAGCAATAGATTGACATCCGTATCTGGAGGCATCCGTAAACTGTTTTCAGAAGTTCAGAAGAGTCTGAACAAGTGATAGATTAACATCCGTTGTTGGGAAGAATCCATGAACTGTTTTCAAAAATCTTGAAGTTGAATAAGCAATAGAGCAGCATCCGTTGTTGGGAAGCGTCCGTAAACTGTTTTCAAAAGTTGCATCTGAACAAGCGATAGATTAACATCCGTTGTTGGGAAGAATCCATAAACTGTTTTCAGAAATCTTGAGAAGAAACTGAACAAGCGATAGGTTGACATCCGTTACTTGGAGAACCCGTGAACTGTTTTCAGAAATCTTGAAGTTGAATAAGCAATAGAGCAGCATCCGTTGTTGGGAAGCGTCCGTAAACTGTTTTCAAAAGTTGCATCTGAACAAGCGATAGATTAACATCCGTTGTTGGGAAGAATCCATAAACTGTTTTCAGAAATCTTGAGAAGAAACTGAACAAGCGATAGGTTGACATCCGTTACTTGGAGAACCCATGAACTGTTTTCAGAAATCTTGAAGTTGAATAAGCAATAGAGCAGCATCCGTTGTTGGGAAGCGTCCGTAAACTGTTTTCAAAAGTTGCATCTGAACAAGCGATAGATTAACATCCGTTGTTGGGAAGAATCCATAAACTGTTTTCAGAAGTCTTGAAGAGGAACCGGTGTAGGGCTTCCTGATGATGAGCTCGTGTAAAACTGCATCTGGATGAATCTGGAATAAGCATCAGAATGTCGCCATGTCTGGGTCACATCTGAACTATTCCTGGAATGGATCTCGGAAGATAATGATTTTTGTCTGTCGACTGATCTTACCTGCGAAGGCAAAGAGTTAGTTATATGCAATGTCATGATGCATGATACAATGTATGTTATATGATATGAATGTGAATGAATGCGCATGTAGGCTGAAGAGCTGTCTTGCGAAGGATAGATGAATCTGAGATAGCTGAAGATAAAAGCATCTTGACTGCTGCCGGGAAGAATAATTCCTGGTTGTTGCTGGAGAATAAGGAGCTTGGGTTGTATACCAATCTACTGGGGAATTCCTGTCTTGAGGAGATCTTCATTGGAGAATCTTGAATATACAGTGAGGAACTGAAAACTGAAAGTCTGCAGATTTGCTTGGGGAATACCAGACCTTCAATCGTCGAGGGGCCTTAGAACCACTTGCGGGGACTTGGAATTTCTTCGGTGACTCGCAGGGTAAGATAATTTCTGATGATGTCTACTGGGGGATTTTAGAACCTGGTAGACTTAAGCTGGGGAGATAAGACTGAGAATCTCTAGTCTAGTGAGAAGCATTTATGTGGGGAAAAGGTTCACTAGTCTGGCTCCGTTGGGGATTGATAGCTTGAAGTTTTAGCTCCGCTGGGCATACTGAAACTTAAACTCTAAGGGGAATTGAGTTCCGGAGGATTCTCTGGCTGGGGATAACAAAGATAAACTCCTCTGGGGATTGTATTGATAAGTCATGTTGGGGAACTCTGATGAACTCCGCTAGGGATAGGAAGAAATTTGCCGAGTGCGATCTTCCGTGGCAATAAGCTGAGGATAACCCAGTTATAAGCCTTCATGAGGAATAATTTTGAATAAAGCTCGGGAGAGACGTCCATACTCTGCAGGGGATAAGCTTCCAGAATCTACTGGGGATAAGCTTCAAGACTTGCTCGGGATATGTATTCCAAATCTCCTGGGGGTTTCCTTTGAAAGGGTATCAAGATATCCAACTGCATCTTCAACCTATCAGTAATCCTCTTTCTTGATTCATAAGGAAATGATTATGTTCAAATGCATATGCCTATTTAACAAAACATTGGACGTTTCTCAAAATAAAACAATTAGTGCAAGAGAAAAAGAAAAAGGAAATGACACAAATTTCTGGGAAGAGTATTTGTATTAACTTTCTCTGAGTATATTTGTACAAAGGAGACAATCATCCTAGTAAGAGGATTTTGTCGTAAATATTGAAAGATTTATACAAAAAGGATGGCTATGTGAAATAATTCCATGGGATTCCATTCCGCTATAGTCTTCACAACTCTGAATATCTGTCTATTCAACGCTTCGTTTGCCGATGACTGGATTGATCAGAAACCTGGAACTGGTCGATGAAGAGATTGTCTTTGAAGTGATCCGACGAGACATAGTCATACGCTTTAATTCCCTAACTTTTGCCTGAATCGCCCTTTCGGGTTTTCGATCCACCGGGAAACCCCTTTTTTCCCAAGCCGCCCTTTCGGGTTTTCAACTTGCCGGGTGTACAGATTTTTTTTTGTTTTTATCCCTAATTTTTGCCTGAACTGCCCTTTCGGGTTTTCGGTTCACCGGGATGCCCATTTTTGCCCAAGCCGCCCTTTCGGGTTTTCGACTTGTCAGGTTATTTTATGCGTAGTATCTTTTGACTATGTCTGCGTTCGCAGGGTGCGGCAAATCGTCGCCATCCATGGTGGTTAGAATCATCGCACCACCAGAAAATATGCTCTTGATCACAAATGGTCCTTCATATGTAGGAGTCCATTTGCCCCTGGGATCACATTGCGGCAAGATAATCCGCTTGATTACGAGATCTCCGACTTGATACACTTGACGTTTGACTTTCTTATTGAAGGCCTTGATCATCCGTTTTTGATACGTCTGACCATGGCATATAGCAGTGAGTCGCTTCTCGTCGATCAAATTGAGTTGATCAAGTCGGGTCTGAATCCAATCATCTTCATTCAAACCTGTGTCCTTCATAATCCTTAGAGAAGGAATTTGAACTTCCATAGGTAGGACAGCTTCCATGCCATATACCAACGAAAATGGGGTTGCCCCGGTTGAAGTACGTGCCGTCGTACGGTATCCATGTAGAGCAAACGGTAACATCTCATGCCAGTCTTTGTAAGTGACTGTCATTTTATGAATGATCTTCTTAATGTTTTTGTTCGCAGCTTCAACAACACCGTTCATCTTCGGCCGATAGGGAGATGAATTGTGATGATAAATTTTGAACTGTTCGCACAATGCGGTGATCATCGTGTTATTCAAATTTGTATCGTTGTCTGTGATGATCCTGTCTGGAACACCATACCGGCATATGAGATTTTTCTTGATAAAGCGGGCAACCACATTTTTAGTAACAGAGGCGAAGGAAGCTGCTTCGACCCATTTGGTGAAATAGTCAATGGCAACTAGGATGAAGCGATGTCCGTTGGAAGCCGTGGGCTTGATCTCTCCAATCATGTCAATGCCCCACATTGCAAATGGCCAAGGAGCAGTCAGAACGTTGAGAGGAACCGGAGGGATATGAACTTTGTCAGCGTATACTTGACATTTGTGGCAAGTACGGGAATGTTGATGGCAGTCAGCTTCCATGGTAGACCAGTAATAGCCTGCCCTTAGGATCTTCTTAGCCATTGTATGCCCGCTCAAGTGAGTGCCAAACATGCCGCTGTGTATCTCAGTCATGATCAACTCTGCTTCAGCTTTGTCTACGCATCGGAGTAATACACAATCATGGCTTCGTTTGTAAAGGATGTCGTTGCTCAGGAAGAATTTAGCCGCGAATTTCCTTAAGAACTTCTTGTCATTTACGGAAGCTCCTTCGGGATAATCTCTAGTCTCGAGATACCTTTTGATTTCATGGAACCAAGGTTGTTCCATTACTTCTTCGGTATTAATCTCGTGACAATGCGCAGGTTCATCCATTCGCTCGATGGTGATTTGGGGAGCCTCGTTATCCCAGTTGAGTTTAAACATGGAGGACATTGTAGCTAGAGCATCTGCTAGCTGATTCTCTTCTCGCGGGAAATGCTCGAAGGTAATTTGCTCGAAATGAGGCAACAATGTCAAGACATGTTCTTTGTATGGGATAAGATTAGGGTGCTTGGTATCCCACTCTCCTTTGATTTGACTGATAACCAAAGTCGAGTCCCCAAATACGATCAAAGATTTGATCCCCAAGTCTATAGCAGCCTTGAGACCAAAGATGCAAGCTTCATACTCAGCCATGTTGTTTGTGCAGCTGAAGCAAAGTCGGGCCGTGAAAGGTGTGTGACAACCTTCCGGAGAAATGAGTACTGTGCCGATACCATTTCCAAGTGAATTTGAAGCACCATCAAAGTACAGGGTCCATCGGGATCCCTTTTCGGGTCCGTCATATGGTCCGTTACTTTCAATGTTGTCCAAATTCATGATGTCCTCGTCTGGGAAGTCAAATCTCATGGGTTGATAATCTTCGATAGCTTGATGAGCCAGATGGTCAGCTAGTACACCCCCTTTTATAGCTTTTTGAGTGGTGTACTGGATGTCATACTCACTCAGGATCATCTGCCATCTGGCTATTCTTCCAGATAAAGCGGGCTTTTCGAAGATATACTTGATAGGATCCATTTTGGAAATCAACAAGGTAGTATGAGTCAACATATACTGCCTTAGTCGGCGAGCAGCCCATACCAAAGCGCAGCAAGTTTTCTCGAGCAGTGAGTAGCGAGTCTCACAGTCGGTAAACTTTTTGCTAAGGTAATAAATAGCATGCTCTTTTCGACAAGACTCGTCATGCTGGCCCAAAACACACCCCATTGAGTTATCCAAGACGGTCAGATACATGATCAATGGTCTTCCTTCGACGGGTGGCATCAGAATAGGAGGTTCTAGCAAATACTCCTTGATTTTATCAAAAGCAGCTTGGCAATCGTCGTTCCATTCGACTACCTGATCTTTCTTCAAGAGTTTGAAAATTGGCTCACAGGTAGAAGTCAGATGAGAGATGAATCTGGCAATATAGTTCAAGCGCCCCAAGAACCCTCTAACCTCCTTTTCAGTACGGGGAGCAGGCATCTCTTGTATTGCTTTCACTTTTGCTGGATCGACTTCAATGCCTTTGTTGCTCACAATGAATCCTAGAAGTTTACCAGACCTAACTCCAAAAGTGCACTTACTTGGATTCAGCCTAAGTTTGTATTCTTTCAACCTGGCAAACAACTTTTCTAGATGTTCAAGGTGCTCCTCCTCTGTTTGCGACTGAGATATCATATCGTCTACGTAAACTTCAATCTCATGATGTATCATATCATGAAACAAAGCTACCATGGCGCGTTGATAAGTCGCCCCTGTGTTCTTCAGCCCGAACGGCATCACCTTGTAACAGAAAGTGCCCCATTGCGTGACAAAAGTTATTTTCTCCATATCCTCGGGGGCCATTTTGATTTGATTGTAGCCCGAGAATCCATCCATGAAGGAAAACACTTTGTACTGAGCTGTATTGTCGATCAAGATGTCAATATGTGGAAGTGGAAAATCATCTTTGGGGCTGGCCCTATTCAAATCCCGGTAGTCCACACACATCCTGACTTTGCCATCTTTCTTAGGTACTGGCACGATGTTAGCGATCCATTGAGGATAGGACGTAACAGCCAGAAAGCCAGCGTCGAATTGCTTCATCACTTCTGCTTTGATCTTTTCAGACATATCAGGCCTCATTCGGTGGACTTTTTGCTTGATCGGTGGACAATCCTCTCTTGTGGGGAAACGGTGAACCACGATGTCTGTGTCTAAACCCGGCATGTCTTCATAAGACCAAGCGAAGATTTCAACATACTCATTCAACAACTGTGTCAGCGTTCCTTGACACTTGGTTCCAGATTGGCACCCACTTGCACCTCCTTCCGGTCTTCCTCGGTCCCTAAGTTGACAGTTTCCAATGACTCTTCGTGCGGTAGAATGGCCCTTTCCTCTTGTTGTAGAAGTCTGGCTAGTTCCCCTGGTACTTCACAACCCTCGTCATCTTCATACTCGGCTTGATTGACCAGATCTTCAGAGTTATTGAAGGATATAGCAGAATCGTCACCCATGGAATCCGGAGTGGATGGGTACCTGCATTTGTGAGTGTGGGTGTGTGTAAGGGATAGCCATCCTTAAACAAAAAATGCAAAAGGAAAGAAAATGAACACAAGAAGTTTATCAAATGAAAAACGTCCAATGAATCATTAAACATGGCATATGGATATGAAAAATAATCAAAACCCTTACAAATGGACCTACATGCCCCAGGCAAGGCATGAGGTGAAAAGATAGTGTACGGATTGTTCAAAAATAAATATTACAGACCAAAAGGAAATGTTTGACAGATAAATTACTGATGAACAAAAGTGATGGGGACAAAGTCTTTTGCCTCCCAGTTGCACAATCCTCCTTTGACAGTTGGGTAAATCCACTCTTCGATGTTGCTCTCTTTGTCTTCATCCTCCAAAGCGTTGATTCCGTAGGGAGAAATTTTGACTGGCGCTCTTTCAATCTTCGAACGGCGCATAGCTTTCTGGCCCGCGGTAGTGAACCCTAATCCAAATTTGTCTGTTTTATGTGGAATATCAGGCAACTTCCCCCATGCTGAATTCTTCCCCTCCTTTATTGCGGCCCTTGCATCCTCCAGAGATGCCATCCTGGCCATCTGCCTCGGTACTTCAGCTGCCAACTTTGCTACTGTTATTTCAGGAAGGACTTCTTCGAAATGCTGGAAAGGTGTCTCAATGAACTCACCTTCTACCTCCACATACCGGAAGGAGTTTAAGTGGCTGATCATGTACTCCTCTTCACCATGGACGGTAATGATCTTCCCCTTGACAGGATACTTCAACATCTGATGTAAGGAGGAGGTGACTGCCCCAGCATGGTGTATCCAAGGCCTACCCAACAAGCAAGAGTATGACGGACGGATGTCCATCACATAGAAAGTAGATTTAAACACCTCAGTGCCTATCTTGATGGGAATATCAACCTCCCCATGGACAATTCTCTTCGAACCATCGAAAGCTCTGACAACAATATCACTCGGTTTCAACTTTAACCCTTCACAATCTAGTCGGTCCAAAGCTTTCTTAGGCAGTACATTCAGCGACGAACCAGTGTCGACCAAGACATGTGCGAGAGTAGTTCCTCGGCACTCGACTGAAATGTGCAAAGCATCATTGTGGTTTCTGCCTTTAGGAGTTAGGTCGGCATCAGAGAAACCTAATCCATTGTCCGCAGTAAGGCTAGCCACGCAATTTTGAAATTGATCTGCAGAGGTTTCCTGGGGCACATGGGCTGCCTTCAGAAATTTTATCAGAGCTTTAGCGTGCGCTTCTGAGAAAAGTAGTAGTGCCAGCATGGAGATCTTTGAGGGGGTTTGCCCCAGCTGTTCTACCACATCGTAATCACTCCTCTTGATTATCTTCAAGATCTCATCCATTTCCTTCTTGGAGGTTTCCGGGATGACCAAGGGTTGAGCCCTCGTCCTGACGAGCTCATCTTGGATTCCCTTACCTTTATCAGCAGCGGTAGGAGGGACAGTACTAGGAACAACAACATCTTCAATCAATGGGGTTCTAGCGGAGAGTTTTATTGATGCAGGGATGACCTTGTCAGCAGATGAGGGTCCAAAGATTGCTCTTGGAGGGGCAATCTCTGGAGAAAATATTCTCCCGCTCCGGGTGATTTTGCTCGTGCCTGCAATGATTCCAATGCTGGCTTCTTCATCATCCGAACTTTCTTCAGTTATTTCGATTTGTTTAATACCATGGTAGTAGACGTCGCCGCCATAGTTCCATGGTATTGACTTCTCAGAAACATAGGGGACAGGCCCTGGCATTGTTATCTTCAAAGGAACAGATTTTGTAGCTGGTGTAATCTTAACAGGCTTTTTGACGGCCTTGGAAAGATTGGCGTGAATGGTTATGATTGAGACATCTTCAGTATGGCTTGGAGTGGCAGAAACTTTTTCAAACAAAATTTGTCGACTGTCCATTAGGCCTTGGATGCCTTTCTTCAGTAACGGACAATCAAACGGCAGAGCGTAACAACAATAGCAGTCTTCTTTACATCCCGGGAAGATCCCGGCCCTTAACAGATTCATCTTGATGGTTAACAATGGAGTTATTAGATCATTGACATCAGCAACATACAAATCTTCTTCAATGGCATTGACATTTCGGCCGTGCTTCGGCATTGGAGCAGATATCACATTAGGCTTCTCCGGAGTGTCGAACTCCACCTCCTTCGCCTCTATCAGGTCTTGGATTTTATGCTTGAGTGCCCAACAATCGTTGGTGTCGTGCCCGACACTGTCAGAATGGTAGGCGCATTTAGCATTAGGATGATAATGTGGAGAGGACGTATTCACATTTTTTGGTGCCTCTTTGATAGTGGCGATATTCAACTTCAACAGATGGGGAAGCACTTGCGCTGGAGTCATATTAATGCGGGTGAACTGCCGTTGTGGCCGTTCCACCCGTTGCTGATTTGGTCTGGATTAGTTATAGCGAGGCTGCTCACTTGAAGGGTTTTGAATCATTACGGCCCCCACGGTTGGCCGGCGCTCAATTTTCCCTGCTCTTCTCTGGGAGTATACCACAGTCGTTTCCTTCTTAAAAGGCTTCTTCTCGACATTTGCAGCAACACCCTTCTGAATCTTCCCTGACTTGATGCCAGCTTCTATTCTTTCGCATGTTAAGATCAAATCAGTAAACCCCGCGGAAGAGTTACCAATCAGATGATTGAAAAATGGCCCAGATAGGGTCCCTAGAAACATATCGACAAGTTCACGGTCGGTTAAAGGAGGCTGCACCCTGCCAGCCAAATCCCTCCATTTTTGTGCATATTCTTTGAATCCTTCGCCTGTTCCCAATGACATACCCTGAAGTTGGGTACGCGTAGAAGCAAGGTCAGAATTGTACTGATATTGTTTGTAGAAGGCGGTGGCCAAGTCTTCCCAGTTTCTGACGCTGGTTCCCTCTAGCTGATAAAACCACTCCAGTTGAGCCCCAGAAAGGCTGTCTTGAAAGAAATGGATCCAAAGGTTCTTATCTGTCGTATAAGGTTGAATCTTTCTTACGTAGGACCTGAGATGCATTTTTGGACAGGACAACCCATCATACCTCACAAACACTGGCACTTTGAACTTTGGGGGAATCAGGATCCCGGCAACTAAACCCAAGTCTTCAAAATCCAAACCCGGTACTCTCTGTAGCTCCATGGCGGCCAACCTGTCTTCTAAACCTTTGTATTTATCATCAGCCGGAGGGTATTGTTGATCAGAGTAGTCTTCATCCTTTTCGACCTCCTCTTCTTCCACATCGGACTCGGAAGGTATCGCAGCCCCACCTCCTTTACTGGTTCCTTCATCAGAAGTAGGAGGAAATTCAAGCACTCTCCTGGTCTCTCCTTCAAATCTTCTCCCTAAAGTAGCCACCCCGAGTCTCTTTTTCTTCTTCTTCACTGGGTCTTTATTCCCCAGCAAGGTCTTGAGATCCTCCTGACCCTTAGCCAAGGTCATCAGGAGTTGCTGGAATTGTGCATTTTGAGCTTGTAGGTCTTTGACTGTTTGCTCGAGATCCATCCTACTGAAATAAACAGCAGACAGATAAGGAAACCTGGAGTGAGACCTACTTATGCACATGATGAATGATATGCTTATGTATGCAATGCATTCAAGGATTTAGAATATTCAAACTTGTTGCAGACAAAAGGAACGCACGTCATATTAATAAGAAGAAATTTGTTAGTACATAAATGCCCCATGGGCCAAATATTACAACTTCTCAAGGCAAAAAGACATTGCGCATCCTCTTTGGCACAATGTAGGTGTTGAGGGCCTCTTGCTCATGGAGTCGGCGGGTAAGCTCTAGAACCTTCTTCTCGCTAGCGTAGAAGCTGGCTTCAAAAGTGTTCCGTTCCTCCTTGAGCTGAATCCAACTTTTCTGCATTTCCTCCCACGATGTAGGCATGTCAGGATGTAGGATGGTGTAGGGAACCTCTCCTTCCTTGACGGGCTCTTTAATCACAGGGAGAACATGAGGATAAGGCATCATTAGTCTCTGGGCTCGGGCTCGTACCCACTTGAGATAAGGCTCAAGAGGGATGGAGTTCTTGTGTCCCAGTGTCTTGCTATCAACCTTGTTGGGCCTCCCCCAAGCTCTGATGAATCTTTGGCGAAGTCCTTGCGCATCGTTGTCGAAGTCAAAAACTAGGTCAGGAATCAACATGTCATGAGGGCCATCCCTCCGTGCATATCCAAATTGCCTCAAAGCTAGGCAAGGGTTGTAGGCAATGCCCCCTCTAATGCCAAGTAATGGGACATTAGGGAACTCTCCACAATGATCGACGATGATGACATTTTCTCTGGACCGAGAACACCAATGTACATCAGAGTGAGTAAGAGTCATCAACCGTTGGGACCACCTTGAGCCTTGGTCATTCTTCAAGACAGATTATGGAAGGTGAGAAATAAACCACCTTGCAAGGAGAGGAGTACAACACATGAGAACACCCCTCTTTCTCATTGTTCATGTGTAAAATGAGTGAAGGATGTCCCCAAGCAATGTTGGTATTGGATTTCTGGACAAGAAGATTTTGACGGCGTTGACATCTACCAATTGGTCAGAATTTGGGAACAAGACCAACCCATAGATGAGGAGTGCCACAATTTCTTCAAAGGCTTGTAGGTCCAATGAATTCCAACATTCTTGTGCCTTCTCAAACAAGAATTTTGCTAAGAATCCTTTGACGCCGCTTCTGGTTTCCCAATGCCCCTTGATGTCAGATGGTTGTAGATGTAATGCTCGAGCAACATCTTCCGGCTTTGGTTCCTTTTCCGTACCGTTGAAGGGTAGTTGATTAAGGATAGGAATTCTCAGGAGTTGAGAAAACTCCTCCAAAGTGGGCACCAACTGATAGTCAGGGAAAGTGAAACAGTGGTGAAGAGGGTCAAATAACTGGAATAACACTTTCATCATGTCTTCTTCAATGTTGGTGTTGACTAAGCTGAGCAGTCTACCATGTCTTTCATTGAAGGATGAGCTTTCCGAAATTCTTGAGGTGAGCTCCTTGAGTTGAGGAGAGATTCTCACAAGGTTGACTTGGATGGTTTTTCTGCGAGGAATTTCCATGACCTGTAAAACAAGAACAAAGATGAAGATCTAAACCCTTGAAGTGGTTAGTGAATGCATATGATGCTTTATGATGTTCATGATGTATGCACAAAACATATGTACAAGCAAATCACACCAAACCCTAGTTTCAAGCTTGCATGGGGTTTCATAGGTAAGTACCCTCTTGAGTGTAGTTGGCTTAAAAACCTGTCCTATAAATAGTAACCGGGTTCTAAGGAGCTCAATATCACTGGATTGTTTTCATTGTTCATTGTTTTGGTTTAGCCACTTAACTAGCGACCAAAATATTCCAAGAAAACAACCCTCAATGAGTGTAGTATCGAGTATCTACCAACTTCGGACTGCACCAAAGCCGGTCATCTCACTACCCCTAATAAAAGGCCAAGATGGTCAAGTAAGGTTCTAGGTCATTAGTGCTTAGTGACATCACTCAGCGGCCCCGTACTCTCCTTGATTGAACTCAAGGGTTACCGGTACTCACAAATATGTCGCACTAATATAGCTATTGCTTCGACCGTGTCGGTATACCCCGCACAGTTTCCACAACGTATTGCTATCTATGAATGTTTCCCAAAATCCGGGTGTAGGATTGCAAACCCAAACAAGAGAGCCAAAACATAAAAGCAATCAAATCAAACAATTAGTCATGCAAGAGGGTGATCTAAGCCCTAAGGTTACTCCACTTTTAAACATCCTCCCCAGCAGAGTCGCTAGTTCTGTGATACGGTGGGAGAACTGACTATGGTTTTGCGTTTGTTTTCGCAAATTTTTCGGTTGAGCAAGAGTCGCCACCGACTTTTTATTTTATCCTAAGGAAAGGTTTAAAAAGCACAGCAAAAACCTTTGAGATATTTTCTTGGGTTCGGGGAGTAGATTATAGAAAGGGAAGGTATTAGCACCCTTTATATCCATGGTTATCCATGGGCTCTTAGGTACTTGCTTAGATCAACTTGCCTTGGTTTTCAATTGTTTGAAATGGTGCTTTGTGTGTGGCTTTGAAAAGGTTTTGAAAAAGATGCCTTGTCTAGGCTACCCTTGTAACAATTCTTTACTCGAATGTTTTACAAAAGGTGTTTGTCTTTTTGAAAAGATGTTTCAAGGTTTTTGAAAGTTTGTTTTGAAAGTGTTTGTGAAGTGTGGTTTGAAAAATAGGCAAGTGTTTTTGTTTTGCAAGTTGACAAGTACTTAAGAGCTATCTACCCTAAAGTTCTCAAAGATTTTTGCTATGTTTTAACCCTTTTAACAATTTTGTTCCACCATTGCATTTGGTGGACAATCTTGTGTTAGGATGTGAAAGGGACGGGCGCGGGTCATCGTTTAGACCATAATTGCAATGGTGCCAAGTATCTTTGGGCAATTTTCGTTTAGGGGACTTGATCATTTTTTAGGCAACTTTCGAAAGCGTCGTCGAGGGACTATGATCATTTGAATTGTTTGTTTTGCCCAAAGAGACCTAACATGCAATATGGCCCATTTATTGAAGGCAACAAGTGGAATACCCTAGGGGTGCAAGTGTGATTAGTGTTGTCCATTTTCATACTTGATTATCTTGAAATTAGGTCAAACTATTTTGTTGTTTTTATTTGCATACAAACCCTAATTCTAACATGGTATATTTAGAAAGCAATAAAGTGCGAAAATTAAAGTTCCTAAGCTATTACAACACAATATGGGAAGGGGGGTACAAATGTTCAAATGGGGGGTATTTGACAAGGAATTTAAACCTAGCTATTACATCAATTTGGAATTATTTACAAAATAATTGACTGCACAAATTAAATGGAAATAAAATAAATATGCAAGATGCAAAAAAATGTTTTTATGTGTATGAAAAAAAGGTTTTTTATATGTCCAATAAACAAAATAAAAAGGTATTAATTTTTGGATTTTTTATGTTTAGGGCAAAACCCTAATTCTATTAAGTAAAATGTATTAATTATTAATATGTTCAATATTTAATTATATACAAAAATAAAATAAAAATGAAGTATATTTATAAAAAGGTATTTTTAATGTCAAATATTAACAAAATAAAAATGTATATATTTTTGTATTATTTACTAAATATTCTAATAATATATATATATATATATATATATATATATATATATATATATATATATATATATATATATATATATATATATATATATATATATATATATATATATATATATATATATATATATATATATATATATATTATATATATATATATATATATATATATATATATATATATATATATATATATATATATATATATATATATATATATATATATATATAAATATATATATATATATATATATATATATATATA